>VWZT01008968.1:213306-286333 GCA_013397055.1 Pachycephala philippinensis
GACCCCCATCCCGCTCGGCCGCGCAGGATGCAGATCTCACCCTTGCTGGCTGGTGGACTTTTACTCGCGCTGCTCTCCGTCAGGCTGGAGGCGAAGCCGGCGTCTCAGCTCCCACAGAAGGTACGGCTGGAGCTTTCTCCGGCTCTTCCTCCTCTCCCGGTCCCGCTCAGAGTCCTAACGGCACAGGGGGAGACGTGGGGTGACTGTGGGGTGCCAGATTCAGTGCAAAGAGGGGTTCTTCTCTCCTCATGGGCTGTTTGACTGCAAGAGGGACTTCCTGCTTTTCCGGGCTGTCCCGAACGTCCGGGGATATCAGCCCCAAACCCGAGGCTGGAGTGGGACACGGTGTGCCCCGTACCCCGCGGGATCGGGGCAGGGGAGGGTGGCGGTCTGCTCCCCGGAGTCACCCTGGGGACCCCTCTGTGCCGGGCACAGGGGAAGGGGGAGCAGAGCCGGAGCGGGGCAGGCAGCAGGTGCACGGTGGGACAGGGTGCGGGACCGCAGCCCTCCGGGCAGTCCTGACCGAACAGGCCAGGCAGGGGCGCAGAGCCGTGTGCCCCTTCCCCGGGTGTCCCGGGAAGGGGCGCCTCAAATCTCCCTGGGAGAGTGTCCCAGGGACCTGGTTGTCCCGAGATGCTGAGGAGGAGGGATGTGCCCGAGGCCACCGACACTGGGTGGCACTGCCCCGAGGTCTGGGCACAGAGATGGGGACACGGTTTGAGGAGTGCCCCAGGGCAGCAGTGGGATAGGAGTGGTGGTGTTCCTGTAAGGGACTGGGGTGCAGGCTGCAGAAAAAAGAGTTGATATTGGGGGGTGTTGGGAAGATGAATGAGGATGAACATTTCCAGGGCTTGGTGGGCAGCAGCTCTGAGCAGGGAGAGAGATGGGAGGCCTGGGAGATGGGACAGTAAGGAAGTAGGTGTGTCCCCCTAATTGTGGGTCAGAATTGGAGGATTGGGAGGACACAGAGAGCATTAACTAGGGGAGGGAGTCGCAGGAAGGAGAAACCCTGATCTCCCTACCACTGCTGGGGACACTCTGCAAGGCAGGGGTGCAGGGGGAGCTGTGGGGCAGGACCCCTCCCCATAATCTGAAGAGATCTGTAAACTGGTGAGGGATGCAGTGGCCAAAGGGGTCTGAAAGGAAAGGACCTGCCAGCTTTCAGACCCCTTCAGTATATGGGTGGGGGGGAGGACGGGACAAAATGGGACGACAGGAGAGTGACAGCAGCAGAGCTGCGGGGTGCAGCACCACCAGTCCTTTGGAGAGGCGGTGTGGGATATGCAGTGACCGGGGCAGGAAGACACCGCTATGGTGTCAGGGGGATATAAGAGTCAGGGGGATGCTCTGACCCCGGGGAAGGGAGTACAGATTTAGGGAGGGGAGAAGATGCCCTGGGCACAGCCGCGGGGCGATGGACTGCACTGCCGGGCACAGACCCAGTCGTGAGTTTGCTTCGCAGAGGGGATACACCGACCCCGCTGCGCGTCCCTTACGGGGAGTCCCCAACCCTGATGGGGATCGCTGGGGACGGCGGCGCTCTGACCCTCTCCTCCCCACAGGCCTCCCGCGGGTCGGCAGCGGCGGCGGCGGCGGCAGCGGCAGCGGGTCCGCCCGAGGCGGCGGAGCGGGAGAAGGNGCAGGACCCGCCGGGCCGCCGCCACAAGGGCCTCCACAAGAAGGGCCTGGGCAAGGGCTGCTTCGGGCTCAAGCTGGATCGCATCGGCGCCATGAGCGGCCTCGGATGCTGAGGGACCCCTGGCGGTGAGTCCGCAGCCGGGGCGGGCCGGGATGGGGCCGGGGGGCTGCGCTCCGGTACCGCGGGGGATGCGGAGGATGCGCTGCCCTGAGAACGCGAGATGCCAGCGGGCGGGACTGCAGGTGTTCATCCCGCTGAGCCTCGCAACCCCCGGCATTGCTGGCAGGCAAAGAGGAGGACCCCAAAGTTGGCCTTAATTGTATTCCCGTCCGGAATCCACCGGCCCTCCTGCTGCCTTGCCCTGCAGAAGGATGAGAGACCCCAGCTGCTCCCGCAGCAGTTCAAACTGGATTCCCCCTAATTTGAGCTAGACCCGTAGGCTCCGGGGAGGATGCACGAGGAGCTCCGGTGCAGCCACATGTTCCCAGTTGCCCCCTGTTCTTGACCCACAGAGGTGACCTATGGATAGGTGTTAGGAGGGCAGGGTACCCCCTGTGTGCCTGCAGTGGGAGGGTTAGTGAGGTTCCTGTCTCAGCCATGCTCCAGTGCTTTTAATTTAAGGAAAAACAATACACAAGTTCCCCAGGTGTCTTCTAGGTGTGGTGACAGCCAAGAGTAGCACTTTCCTAAGTGCAGCTTTGTATCCGAGCAAGTTATGGGAAGCTGGGAGAAGTTCTTCCCACGGTGCTTTGCAGTCACTGCTTAGCAAGCAATGGGCAAAGGAATGTCACTTCCCCAAAGTGATGGGTTTGGGAAAAACATCACAGTGCCTCCCCTGCCAGGTCTCCCTGAGGGTGCTGGGGACAGTGAGGCACCGTTCTGTCCTGGCCCTGCCAGCAGGACACACACAGATGAACTCACAGTTCAGGAAGCACTCACCTGCCGCAGCCCAGGCCACTCTTCTTCCCATGGCACAGCGCTGCCCCACGCACAGGGACGTGCCCGGCTCTAACGTAACTGGGCACAGAGGGGACTGGATCCAGCATCCTGCTGCTCTGCAGAGTGATGGCAATAGCACTGTTCCAAGGTGCCCACAGGATGCCATTGCTGGTCTATGGCCTATCCTGGAGGGATGCGTGCTCTTTCTCTCCTCCCTCAGGTAGAGGCTCCTCAATATTGCCAAGTATTGCCAGCTCAGGGCTCCAAGAAGCACACACGTACCCCATGCAGGCAGCTTACACCCATTCCCTCTCACTAAACTCATCAGGACAAGAAAAAAACTCCAATAGACACAGGGGCAGGAGGAGCAGCAGCTTTCCTCAACCTCTCCCCTAAACATCAGCCAGAAAGCAAAGGGTGCACTTCTTCCTTGCTTTAGCACAAGCAAAAAGCTCAGGGACAGCTTCTGCTGAGTTCAGCATCCCCCAGCCCCAGGCCCGGGTTACTTTGGCAGGGGTTTTGGCTGGGTATGGGTAAGGGGTGCTGTATGGAAAGTACTAACAGGCACTTTGTTCTTGTTCCTCGCAGGGCTTTGAATCCATAGTCCACTTTCTCCTACCATGCACGGCCAGGCACGGCCATCCCCCAGGCAACACCTAGAAGAGCAGAGACCCCCTTGGAACGGACAAAAGATGTGGCTGTGTTTTTCTTTTTGGTACGAGGAGTCATGGCACCAGCTGTTTTGGTTTTGTTATTTTTTTAACAAGTGCTCTCTATCTTATATATATTATATATACAAACACTCACCGAGACAAGGGACAGTGCTTTTCCAAGAGACTGATGAAGCCAGCTGTATAACGTTGCTGTTTGTAAATTCATGTCATGCATAAATGTATTTATGTTGTAAAGCTATTTATATATTGTTTATAAAGAGATATTTATAAAAAATTATTTATGTAACTAAATGAAAAGTCAAGCATTGTAACATTTTTTGTCCTAGTAGTTGAAAAACTTTAAAAAAAAAAAAATCATTCCGTGTGGCATTTTGTAACCTGTCTTTATTTATCAAATTCACATACAATTTAAATGTCAGATTGATTGATTTTAACAGAGCTGAAGAAGAAATTGTTCAGATGTTTTAGAAAAGTCAGGAGTGAGAGAAAGGCCAGCTGATATTTTAAGCTTTGATCCCATATGCAAAAGTAAACTTGTGCCCAATCGTGTGATGCTCTGATGGACCAAATCCTGCCCGGCGCTGCAAGACTCTGCAGACCCCAGCTGAGCTCCCTGCGAGAGCACACAGCCTCGGGCAGCACATCCATGCCCAGATCCCGAATGGCACCCGTGGAAAGGAGCCCACCGTGGTTAACAGCCGAGCCCTGGATCAACCGCAGTGTGACACGGGCAGCATCTGGCTTAGACGGGCTTTAATCACTTCCAGTCCAAGTTTCAGCCCATAACTACAGTTCTGTCACTGGTGCCGGATGGAGACGCCGTCCCTGCTGACAGCAACAAAGAGCCCGCGCTGGATCTGGCCCCTGGCTGCGCTGGTGGGGGCAGAGCTTTGTGCCAGAGGCACTGCTATTCCAGGATCCAGCAGCCCTCTAAGTGTCTTGTTGATATTCCCATTCTCCAGCCCTTTGCCACTAAGCTGCAAAGTCCCTTCCTCCAGCAGAGATTTATTTAACTGAGCCAGGGACAATATGTAGACAGATCAAAATATACCGAGAGCTGCCTAGTAAGGATTCATGGACACAGCTGTTGCTACAGCTTCTTGCTATGTAAAGTGCATGAAATAAATCGTTAAAATGACTCGGAGCTCTAAAGGAAACAGCAAGCGAGGGGGCGGGGAGTGCAGTAAACACGCAAACTCCTGCTTGAAGGCTCTTTGGTCTCATTCTTCAAAGAGGCCTTAGAAAAAAAAGAGTGGCAGGCGCCCAGCCCAGCCGTGACAGGAGTCACAAATTATGCCCTGGCCATTGTAGTGGGCTGGGAAACAACGAGCATTATGTTCTGCTGGGCTCCGGTGCCTAGGACAGGGCAAAAAGAAAGTCACCAAGACCCAGAGGCAAAGCGATCTTTTTCCTTAGCAACCACCAGGAAACCATAGAAACCTCCAGCCAGACTCACCCCCGCTCTGACAGAACACTGGGTGCACAGAACAAGAGGATTCATCCAGACACCTGACAGCTCAATCATCAGGTTAGGAGCGTGCAGGGGACTTTTCTGACCTCGCATGAGCACGGCCTCCGTCAGAGATAGGTACCCACCTCGCAGTGCCCACAGAGTCCAGCTGGACGGGGAGCAGCAGCTGATGGACCATGCAAGATGTTGCCTATGGGGAACAAAATCAAGACCCTGGCAGGGAGGGAGGCAGGATGGGCAAGTGGCAGCTCCCATAGGGAATGACAACCCTCTGTCAGGGCTCTGTAAAGCAAATATATCTGTGAAGGTCACCCTACCAGCTCCACACATCTTTAGAGGGAAGGAGGGGCTATATCAGGAGCTCCTAAAGAGATGCCCATTAGATGGGATTTTCCACTGTCACCCAGCAAACCTAAGGGACAATAAGGAATCGCTTTCTGTGCAGACCTTGCACAACCAGGTCTGAACGGAGGTGTAAGAAGGTGCTCCTGCAGGTCCTGTTCAGGGTCCTGGTCCTTGAGCATGAAGCCAGAGTAGTGACCATGACAGAGTAACAGGCTGGGACCAAGGTGAGGACAATTCCCCTTCCAGTTTTGGCTTTTTGCTGCAAGCCACAGCTGAAAAAAAACCACTTCCCTGGTGACAGAGGGGTTGTCCTCAACACAGCAGCAGGGACTCTGTCTCAGGAATTCAATCCACACAATTTGACCACCGAAGTGAGGCAGAACCTGAGATAAGGTTGTGAGATCAGAGATCACAGCCTGGGGTCATGTACAGTCTGGATTCCCGTTTCCCCTCAGCAGCATTGTCCAAGAGAAAAAGCACAGCCCACAGCATGGGTCCCTTCCATCCACTGGGTTTCCTGGGAAAGAGCAAGCCCAAGGAAAAGGACAAAGCTGTATGGCAAAAGGACATTAGCTTGGCAGAAGAAGAGCAATCAGAGCTAGAGCTCCTGGTGCAGAGGGAGAGGATAACAGTTTTGTTCCTCACTTTGCTGCTTCTGGTCTGGCCAGGGATAAGCCACCCTGTCCCTCAGGATGTGGATTTGCACCAGCAGGACGGGAATATTGTGCCTATGTGGGGGTGTGAGCGGATGTGAAGAAAGAAGGCAGCACTCGGGGGTGAAAGAACACTTGGGAAAGCTCAGATCCACTCAACCTCAGCCCCTCTGTGGCACAGCCAGACCAGTGGGGCTGACAGGCAGAGAGTGGCACTGCCAGCAGGGGTCGGTTCTCAGAGCACTGATGAGCACTTTCCTGGTTCGCTGGACAAGCCAGAATGGGAATCAGAAGTGGCTCATTAGAGCACAGCAATCACCCGAAATGGCCACAACTGGGTCTCCCTGACAGGGGCTCAGTAGAAAACAAGGGCAGCAAGAAAGACAGACCACAGGAATCTAATTAAGAGGCAAGGAAGCATCTTGTGCATCAAAAACAAATTCATCTCGCATCACTGCCTCCGCTGTGGGCCAGCTAGGTCAGATCCTCACAACATCCCATGGAAGGATCCATGGCCAGCCCTGGAAAACTCCCCTGCCACATCCCAGTCCAGACAGCGCAACTGAACAACAGTTGTTCTGCAAGGTGCAGCCTCAGGAGGTGGCATCTGATATCTCAACCACAGTCTCAGACAATGGCCTTTGGCAGAGGTGTGTACATACACCTGGAAGTGAGAGGGGCAGGAGTCCCAGGATCCCCTGCCCATATTCAGGTCAAACCAGCACTCATGGGACTTACATGTTTCCTGCACCACCAGCTGAATGAGCAGTAGCTAATTCAGCTTCCAAATGGGAATGCTTGTGACACAACATAGGAACAGCCTTGATTTCTTCTCTCCAGGAGCAATTCCTAGCAGAAGTTGAGCCATAGGCCACCAGCCTGAAAAAGCACACAGCTCTCTAGTGAAAAAGGACAAAGAGCTTCCTCCAGTGCTGTAGTACAAGTGCCTGGCAAAGCCCAAACAGGCTGGAGCAGACCTTGGAGCTCTCACAACAGGGACACAGTTGCCTTTCTAATGTATGGGAAATCCGTTCTGTTCCCCCAGCCCATATTGCATGTTTTTCCCTGGTACCATTCATGCAACTTTTCCCAGGTACTTATTGCTGAAAGGTTACAAAGCCCAGCTGAGGTGACAGCAAATCTCAAAGCAATGAAGAAAAAGAGAAGCCCAGAGTCCCAGAGCAGGAGAGCAAAGGAATTTTCCATCTGGAAGGGGACTTGAGGCATGGAGCAGGGACTGCCAGGGGCAGCAGTACACATGCCCCTGCCACTTGCTCCAGGACTTCTCCAAGCATGGGCTGCTTCCCTCAGAATGCAGAAAAACAAAGGGAAGGGATCACCGGGCAACTTCCAGAGGGAGCCTGCACTTGACACAAGCGTGAGTTGAAAACAAGAAGGGAATTGAATTCAGGCCCCTTCCTGTCAGTCAGCAACTAACCTTGTCAGGAAGGATGGCAGCACTAAACGAATCAGGCAATTCATTAGGTTGGGGCACATAGCAAAAGCCCACACTCTCTGGAGCAGAACTATAGTGAAAATCCAGGGTAATGAGTTGCAAACTGCCTTTGTAAATGACACTTCTGCAGCGACTCTGGCAGGCTGGGAAAAGAGCTAATAGGAAAATCATTAGGTAGCATCCCTTTGATATTGTTGAAAACTGCACAGGCTATTTTTCCTGCCCCCTCCATAATTAACCTGGTATATTACCCATAATACTCCAGGCTGATATTCCCACAATGGACCACTTTATCTGCATCAGGGGAAAAGAGGGGTATGCTATTTAAAAGGAAGATGACTTCTGGAAAAGCTTAAAAGGTTTAAGATTTCCCCCCTACTGCACACGCGCATCTTCTTCAACTCCATCAGCAACCAACCTCTGCCCAGCCAGGAGACCAAACCCCTGCCACAGTCAGCAAGCAGGAGCAAGGCTGTCCTGGGAAATGCAGCTGCAGAGGAACTGATCTGCCCAAGGTTGCTCTCTGCAGCTGCAGCACAGCCAGAAGAAGACACAGCTCTCTGCTTTGCCCCTTATTTACAACACTGTCCTTGTCCTTGATTTCCTTTACGCTAAACCAGGGTACAGCCTGTGCCTCCTGAGATGCAGAACGGCTCTGAGGAGCAATGCCTACCCACCTGGCTTGTCTGCCAGCAAGGAGAGGTGTCATCTCAGAAAAGGTACAGCATCACAGCTGGCAGGTGATCCTGAAGGAACTGGTGCTCTCTAACAGCTGCGAAGGTGACAATGAAACACCGAGATGTTACTTACTGCATCAGCACAGAGCAGTCTTAGGACTGTGCTAATCACGAGACAGTGAGTGAAACACCAGGGCTGGTGAGATAAACAGCATCTTCGGGAAGAGTCTGGAGGGCAAGAGAGCACTACTTCCAAACCTCATACCCATGAAAATACAGCCTATGGTCAGACAAGCTCCAAATACTCACAAAGAGGCTGATCCTTGATGGAGCGAGGCTTCGCTTACCCACCACAATCAGCTCTTCTGGAAACACAGAGGTATCATATGTGATTAGGGCATTTCAAAAACACCCTAATGATACAGATATTCCAAAGGCTCTTTGGAGATCTGGAGATGTGGAAGTGTGTCCCATCTTCTCCTAGAATTAGAGCAAGCAAGGACTACTGGCACAAATTCTTTGTGCTCTGTGGGGAAATACATATTTCAGGACTGTTAAATGACCTTACGGCAGCCCATTAGTGCCTGGAATTTCCAGTGTGTATGTATGCACATTCACTAGAGCAGAGACATCTTTTCTTATCAACAAGAAAAAACTGTGGTCACAGCTACCACACTCAGGCAATTTGCAGTGGGGCATGTCCTGAGATGTACACACTGTACAAAGGAGCATCCGTGCCTGTGGATTCATGGACAAGGAGCAAAGTGCTGCTCTGCCCATTTCTTTGCCTGGCTGACCAATCAGAGAGGGGAGTGGCACCACGGGGACACTGAGAGGCAGGGTCAGCCCAGACTAGGGGGTAAACACACACTCTCTTTACAGAGTACAATCACTTACCTCTGGGAGCTCTGTGGGAGGGCCAAACTTGAGGAACTATCAGCAAAATGTCAACAGTCCCTGAGAGACACGGACCTTCGTCATGGAACAGAGTGAAACAATGACATATTTCTAAAAACTCTGCCGAGAAATTCAATCAGACTGTAAGGCTAAAATTCTGTATTAAGAATACAAGGTTGAAGTTACAAGTAGGAACTGAGATCTCTCTAAACTTTAATTTACCTTTCTTGATGCCCCTGGGTTACTCTCTCTCAGATTACACAAAAATATGCTATGCAGACTCAGGTTTTGGTTCCCTTGCATTAGGTCAGGTGTTATAGAGGACTTAGTGGTGTGGAAAAAAAACAACAGGAAACTTTGTTTGTGACCAGGTGCCCGAGATCTGGCTAGCTGGATCTGTGTATTTGTGGGGCAGGCTCTTAAATTTCTCCATTTCCCCATTATCTAGAATAATAAAGAGCAAGGTTCTTTTTCTGCACTGCAGTTTGCAACAGGCTCAGACACAAAAGTAACAAATGCCAGCACCAACAGCCCCATAAATGCACAAGTTTGGACTGTTTTACTTGCAGGGGTGGGCTTTGTGTGGTTTCCGCCTTAGCTGAACTCATATAAACCCGTACAGAACTGAAAGTTTAGGAAAAGTCTGGTTTACCAATGTGATTTATGCTCTAATACAGCTATCAAAGGTAAGGGCACTGTTTCTTATGTCTTCCCTGCAATGAGTAACCCCAAGTCTGCCTCACACATGTGGACCAACACATTTTGCCCTCATAGGATAAGAACACTAAAACCAAAACCACCCCCTGGGGTCTGTATTCTTCTCCATTCTTTCAGGAACTGAAAGATGTTCAGCAAAATTCACTTCGCAGGGCTGGTGGGAAAATGGCCATTTCTTTCCACCACTGTCTTCTGTAAGGAACAAAAGCTTCACTTTCCCCAGCTTCAGTCTGGAAAGCAGCTCTGCAGGTCCTACTCCTGTACATGATACACGGAGAGAGATCCGCAAGCCTGAGAGCAGCTCCACAAGCACCCATGGGATTTCCTAGGTCTGCACAAGATTGATTGCAGGACAGGTCTCAAGTCTGAACACAGAAGGGTCTGTCAGCATCACTGATTTTCCCTCCTGTTCTCCACACAAGAGTAAGTTACCATTCAACTTAGCTAAGAAGGTACAGAGGGAAGTAAAAGACAAAGAGATTTCAATCCAAAACTTCTTTTTTTTTCTGTAAAAGACTGATATCAGCACTGCTTCATCATGTTCCAGAACTGCCTGATGTTAGCTGGTATCAGCCGAGTCACGGCAGGAATGCCAGGGACATTTGTTAGCATGAGGCACAGCTTTAGGGCTAGGGCAGCCTACCAGCACTGCAATCAGCTGAGATCCTCTCTTCCATTTTCCAGCTCAGTGCTCAATTCCATATTAAACAAGCACTAGTACAAGTGGAGCTGCAGAACACAAAGCTAGACAATAAAGCCCTGAAGAGCAGAGGCAAGGCAGTTCCATCCACTTTCTCTCCCTCTGGGTAGAAAAGGCAAACAGAAGTTCAATAGCTCAAAGTCTGTCCTGCTGCAATCTTGGAGCGAGCTGCAGCTGGAGCATCCCATCGCTGCCATAAACCAAAGCAGGGCAGGATGCTCGCCCTGCACCAGGGAGCAGTGTCCAGCAGTGCTCAGACAAGCTGTGTTAGCTGCCTCCAGCAAGCACAAGCAATCCATGGGATTTTGCATCAAATCTGCCTCTGCTTCCACCTCCCTCTCATCCCCATAGCATTTCAGCTCTGTGGGCACTCCCCACTCCAAATTGCCCACAGTTCAGCCCCCACCGGCTTCTAATTCACACAACCCTGCTCTGAGTTGCTGCCCTTCCTGTAGTCACAGGGAGTCAGCGCAGTCTTTATCTGTTGTCCTTCTCAAACAGCACAGCACCTCCTGCATCCTTGCCTGTTAACAACTCTGCCTTCTGCTTCATTTCTGGAATAGCTTCTAACTCTTTCCTTCAAGCCAGATTCATTAACCAGCTGCTGCAGAGCTGTTTGCCTCCCCCAGGTACTCTGTGCATGTCATTTGTTAATGACTCATCTCAGCCTGGGCTCATTGCAGGCATCCCCCTCCTCTTGCGGCACCAAGCCCTTTGCTGGCACACCAGGAAAGCCAAACACACAAACAGCTCCGTCCCCTCCAATACCCCAGTCCCTTCTCTGTCCTCTGTCACCATCAGACATGGGACAGCTCTTTATTCAAAGTGCTATTTCCTCCCTTGTCGCTTTGCTGATCAAAGGCAATGCGTACCAAAGCATAAATAAGATCCTCACCCCCAGCCAGGCTTTGAGAACTGCAAAAACATAAGAACAAACTCAAAAACTTCCAACCACTAAAGAAGCTTCAGCGAACTAATATGACTCCTGTAACTGGCAGGGAATAAACACCAAGAGTGCCAAACTCACATCTACTTCCCCAGCAGACTGTTGCTTGATGAGGAGCTAAAACGATTCCCAAAGGCATTTGTATTCCTCCTGCCTCTCTGCAGGACTGCTATTAAAAATGGAAAGGAAAGAGGACCATAGAGCCTCTCCTCACTAGTCAAATCCAGTGAGGAACTGGATGGCCAGCACATTACAGCTGTCCATGCAGCAAGCCAGAAACAGACCCAGTCCATCTCCATCACACAGACTTGGGGACACAAGGTCCACCTGCAGCTCCTGAGAAGCTGTCAGCTAAACACTGGGAGAAGCTGAAACAGGAGCTAATACTGCCACTGCTTGGGAAACAGTTCCCGTGAGTTACTGGTGAAGGCTTCGTGCTCTGGGCTTATCCACTTAATATCCTCGTTGCATTTCTACGGGGAGAAAGAGCTGGTAAAGAATCAGAAGCCTGACCAGAATCAGAAGTTTCTGGGACTTGACCCAGAGGAAGCTGGAGGGAGGGTATTTAGATCTTCTTCCCCAGATTAAAAGCTGGTGTGCCTGCACTGCAGGAGAAGAAAAGGAGAGGGATTTACTTTCACAAGTGAGCAAGTCCTGTGACTGAGGACTGCAAACATGCAGATGGCAAAGAGTCCTGGTAGCAATAAGAGGAAGGCACGTGCATTGCACAAGCAAGTGCAGGTGACAGCTGGCTGCAGGACTGGAGCATTGTCACAGTCCTCTGCTTAAACAGCTCCCCTGCCTGCTTCTTTACAGAAGTGAAATGCAGGGGCCAAACTACAAAGGAGCACTCTGCTAGACCCAAAGGAAGGAACGGACTGGCCTAAGACAGAGCACAACTACAGACCTCCCACAACCAGGCATCAAAGCTATTTAGGCTCAGGACACAGGGCTCAGCTACCACCTTTGCCACAGATCCTTCTGCACAAATCTGGACAAAGGTGAACTACTGACAAAATGTGAAAAGGCTTCCCTGTCTCTCAGATGCGTCAGGGAGATCAGTCAGACCTTTGGTCAACGTGCACCAAGAATCAAATAAATGCTCAAGTGAACAAATGCCATTGGACAACAAGCCTAAAACAGCCTCAAAGTCAAGACTCCAGACTCTGACATTAAATCAGCATTTTTAATTTTTTTTCTAAAATGTGCTTTTTTATGAATTGCTGTTCCAATGCCTCCCCCTTAAAAAAAACCCCACACCCTGCCAAACTAGGTGCAAATCACCCAAAGTTAGTTTGTAACAAATAAAAAAACCCCACAAAACAAAGGCTGAAATGCTTTAGAATCACAACAATGTACAAAAAAAAAAAAAAACAAAAAAAAAAGGGGTGGAAAATACAACCTGAAAGTGTTCAAAATTCAGAAAGACTAGTCAAGTCCATTGCTTCAGCAAGGGGATGCTGCTGCGACCCCTGCCAGTGGATCCTGGGCCACCAGCCTGCCTCGATGCCAAACAGGCTCCTCTCCCACTGTCGCCAGCATCCAAGGAAGAGCGAATCCATTACCCTTTGAAGGTAATCAATGGGGGAAACAACTCACAAGCAGCTCTGGGAGGTCACATCACATTCAGGAGGAACAGTTTCTAGCATGCTCCTAACCACCTGCAAGGACTGTGTGAAAGAGCAGCCTGCTTCCTCCTTATTGTACTGATGCCTCAGAGATGCAGAACAGTGCTTTAAACCTGTGAGAGATTAAAGGGCTTAGTAAGGGCAGTAAACAGACAGTTAAGTAAACAGCCCAGCACTGGAACTCATCTTCACAGAGCGAGGTAGTGTGAATTTCACCCCAGTTTAAAATAGACAGGGGTAGCGGAAAGGCTGAAGACTTCCATGTAAAGCAGTTCCTGGCCTAGAAACCTTCCTGCACTCCCTTTGGGAATGAAAAGATCTGTGTTGATGGCTTCCTCGCTCCCAGCCTGGCTTTGGTAGCCACACTTCAACCCTGGGATTCAGATGCTTGCTATAGAAGCTCTCCCATGATCAGATTTAGTACAGCAGCTTCCTCAAGGTTAAGCAGCAATGAAACTAGCTGGGAGGGAGCAAAACGGTCCACAGATATTTTGGATTTTTCCTGCCCCTTTTGGTTAGTCCCTTTCTTTAAAAGTCCCTCTTGAAAAGACGAGGACAGGGACACCCTGAAAACTCATAGGGGCTGCACAGTGTAACTTAGCCAGGTGCTGCTAACTGGGAGCTGTATTCAAACAGGGCTTTTACTTGCCAGCCGGGAAGGGACTGGCCCAGAACCCACTGAAAAAGGAGACGCAGGCCCTTTTTGCTCCTCCTGTTGTCATTCCTAACCGAATGACATTTAGATGGTATGTTCTAGTGACGGCTGGAGACCAGCCCTTTGACTTTGGACATCTTCTTTGTGGGCTGCCTTTGTTCTGTGTGTGGAGGGCACTCTCGCTCTACCAGCTGCTGTTCCATCTCCTGTGCCGACGACGAGGCTGTAGCTTTTAATGTTTTCTTTATGTTTGTGACCTGGCCAAGAAGAGACAGTGAATCAGCACCTGCTTCTTCCTCCCCTCACAGCAGACGCTCTGTTCATAAACATACTGAAAAACCTCTGGAGTATAAGACTGGAGATTATAAAAGAGACTCTCCCAGCAGTAACATGCTCTGCATTTTGAGTTTAATAAAGGTAATTTTTCACCCTCACTTACAGACAGAGCTGATAGTATTTCCAGTCTGGAATAAATAAGGATTACTTTTTTGCCTAAGAGACAATGGTACAATATTGTACCACCCTTCCGTCTGGCTGGAGAGACCTACTACTGCCTTGGTGCAGAAGGGAGCCATCCTACCATTCTATTGGCCAGAAGCAGGAAGCGCAAAGGAGACAGTGAAAGAAAAATTTACTCTCAGGACAGAACTCAAAAATGAAAAATGCCATTTGGGCTAGCTGGCTGTCTGAGACACAGGTATTTGCTAAGAAGCAGGAACAGAAATGGGTTTTGTGGGAAGCAGCAGTAATGTTTCTGGTACTCCAGCTGAAAAGGAGAGATGCAGCACTAAGCACCATCCTCTGTCCCCTGGAACTCAGTAGGGCTCACCACAAATACACTGAGCAAACCTTAAAAAAAACCCCAAGGTCTGGGAGTCAGGTGTGCCAACTCCAAGCCCAAGGCATCTGGCAAACCAAATGTGCTATGGATGCCGATCAAGCCGCCAAGCAGATGCAAACATAAACCTGCAGGGATGATAATCCCTGATGCAGCGTCTCGGGAGGCCCATCCCCATCTTCCCAGCGGCCGTAGCCGAGGTTCGGGCGCGGGGCCGGGCTGGACCGCGGGCTCGTGCTGCCACCTAACGGCGGGAGCGCGCCAGGGCCCGGCCCACCCCGGGGGAGCCGCCGCGGGCACTTCTTGTAAAAGCAATTGAGACTCCAGAGATTTTTATTAACTACACCTCCAGGTTTAACAAAGAGAAGTGTTTTTGACTTCCTGCCTGACTTGTATGAAAGGAACAGAACTGCAATGAAGATCTGCGGTAAAAGCACAGTTCTCTTAATGAATCGATACAGGAAACCACAATTAGTGCAGTCACCTAGCCTAAATTTATTTTTAAAAAAGTTTCTATCTGCTCAGAGTAGGCAAATTTGATGTTTGTGGTCTTACTAGCACTCAGAAGCAGATGCGTTTTCTTCCTACCCCACGCCTGATTTGCATGATTGCTAGCCTTCTTCTGAGAGCCGTGACCATCAACCAGGCATTGCCAGATTATTTCCTTCAGCAAACAAACATTTATCCAACAGCATAGAGGCCTGAGATGACTCTGTACCCACCTCCATCTCTACCTGCTGCTGAGTTCGGTGATGGTTCTCTTTGTACTGGTTGGCTCTAAGTACTTGCTGCTCAATTCCTAAAAGAACTGCTTCACAACCATCGCACCTGCAAGATACAAACAATGTCAAACAATGTTTACAAGTTCTCACTGGAGCAGCTCAATCAGGCAATCTGAAAAATCACGCTCATCTAAAAGTTTAAGAGATTATTAAAATTATACTTCCTGCTTAGAGTTGCAAAAAGCTGGCAAGAAAAAGCTTTGCTGTGTACTCAATGCATTTCTCAGCATTCTCTGGAGAGTCTGTGTTACTCTTACCATCAAAGAGGAAGTGCAGGTTCAATGCACTTTCATCTTCCTTTTCAGTCAGAATTACAGTTTAAACAGGATGCAACACAGTATTTAAATGTTAAATTTCAAAATTAAAGAAAAAAGTAATATTGAGATAATCCTCCTGCCTGTTAAGTGTTCAAATGACAAGAGCACTCAGCACAGAACTCAGAACTGGAGAAGACAAAAAGGGAATTGGCAGTGGCTTCACTGTTACCTTCCAAACAATGCTGCAAGGTCCTGGAAGCTGCCAGAGCCCTCCCACCGTGATGGGACTGAGGGAGTTGGAGCAGAGAAGCAAAAAACCTGCCCCCACCACAGGACAGCATATTTGCCCAGCAGTTTAATTACTTTTCACGCACTCATTACCATAGCAACTAGGAAGCAATTCCCAGGCAGCTCAGGACCTGCCACGGGCTCCACAGTCTATGGAGGAATTTCTTTAGGTGGGAAAGGAACCCTACAAAAAGATGAGAAACAGCTTCCTGGCAAAGGTACAAAGAGATAATACCACAGTCCCACTATAGTTGCAGACAGGCTGCATTTGCAGGAACAAAGAGAGACAAAGCCACCTGAAACTTCAAACTTGAAGAGATATCCCATCCAAAGAGCTGTGATTCTCTAGAATTTGCCCACACAGTTCGCAACACAGTGAAAAACGATGAAAAGTAACAGTTCTGTCTTCATTATCAAGTGTTGCAGCACAAAGGGGAGCAGTTCCCACCACAGAACCGTAAGTCCAGTTTGGCACCTCTTTCTGCAAAGAGTCCTCCACTCCTCACATTTCTGCCATGTAAAAGCTACAGTGAGAGCAGAAGCTCACAATGTGGTACAGTTTGGCTTGATACATAATACAAATTGAATCCCAGATGGGATCTTGGAAAACTTGCCCAACAGACTCCTCCTCCAAGCGCCTACTTATAGCATGAGATTCCTGATTAATGGAACATGGTGAAATTGAGCCAGCACTTGAAACTCTGAGGGGAAAAACAGGACAAGCTATGTACAAGGAACAAGGAGAGTGGAGAGACTGCCTCACCATTCCTGGAGTGTTTTGACAATGTTACTGATGTCCTTCTTCTGAATGTCTCTGCCGATACAAAAATCCACCTCTAACACCTGGTTTCGTTGATCCAACTTCCCTTGGATAATATCTGTATAAACCGCTTCAATAATGAGATCTTCCAGCTCCCTCAGATTCCTCATATCCAGGTCCTTCAGCAACACAGAATAGGGAATGCACTAAAAACAGCAAGACCAAGAGTAAGTTAACAGTCCTAGAGCCAAAATGAATGGCTAAGTCTCAGAAGGTCGAGACTCAAATGTTTATGGTATCCTACACTTTGACCTGCAGGTGCAGCAGTGACTGATCATGGCAGAACAAATGCTTGCCAGGCTATGAAATATTCTGACACAACTTTGGTAATTCCTGAAGCTTTGGTACAGCACATTCTAGAAGAAAAAAGGTAAAACGGATTGTAGAAGAAACTAAGAGTGCTGCTTAATTTTCTCTAGAACAAGAAGTCAGTGTTTTTAAGAATGATTCTCCATCTCCAGCAGTGAAAAAAGCCATACAAAGTTTCCCAGACCTTCCTGACCAATCGGCACATCACTTCAGACATCCCCACACTTCACCCATGGAAGTCCACTAAGTTAATACCCCAAATGCACCGGAAGAGAACACTGTACCCTACAGGCACTTCCCCAGTACAGGATTTTTTTGTGAGTACCCATGCAGTCTCATACAACTTCAGTGCTCTGGAATGGATGCCATTTTCTAAAACAAAACCGAGACAACAGCTGTCACACCCCACACACTTTACCTTCATTCGGGAAGCCAGGCTTACGATCGTCAAGTGTTTCAGCTTGTTCTTCTGAGTCACTGTTAATTCAGGCAGGTTATCTTTGTTTGCTGTTAACGTCAAAAAGACAGGATTCAGGACTTTACTTTGAAAATGACATAATCCAGGCTGCAGAACTTCAGGCTAGTTATGCTACACTACACCCTGAAAGACTGAATAACTCCAGCTAATGTGGGTGCTGCTGAACAGAGCATGCTGCTGCAGACAAATTGGCACACTCAGGGAGAGAAGGGAAAAGTTAAGAACAACTTGGCAATTCCATTCTTCTCCGCTTCTTTAGTAGTTCTGGTTCTGGAATTAGAAGGTAATTCACAACTGGTGCCCTGCCAAAACAGTTGGTCAATGGCTTTGTTTCTACCAAGTAATTTTTATTTCATTAACAAGCTGACAGAAAAAAATCTTCCCCCTTTGCTGATCTGGTTCCAAATACAGCTGGTTTTATTTCTCTGAAGAGCTGCAGAATTTAAAGTGTGAAGTACCAGGCTGAGGAAGAGATGAGAAATTATTAATCTAGATGGCCACACTGTCACTGTATTATATCCATGTGCCTCATGAATATTTAAAAAGAGAAAGGAAACTGGCAGCTCTCCAAAGCTAAGAAACTCTTTAAAATATCTACTTTAATGGAAATTAGTGTTTCAGGGTCACTCAAGTTCTCCCATCCATTCCACCTCATCCAATACTCTACATTTTGACTGCTTTCCCCCCTTTCTTCACTAGAAAAGGAAGAATGAACTGTGCTGTTACACGCTGTGACACAAGAGCCATGGACAGCAAACACATCCTCTAATCAGTCACAGAATTCATGAGGCTCATGTTGCTCCACAGACACTGGAATTTCCAGTCCTTGCACTTTACAGATGCCACTTCTCCTTACAGGAACTAGATAGCTCATCCACCACACTGAGAACCAGCAGTATGACAGAATTATTTGTCACACTCCTTAATGGTCTGGATGAGGCTGCTACCCACAAATGAAGCATTAAATTGTAGCAGAATGGAAGCATAAGCACCAGAGATAAAAGCACATTTCAACAGATACAAAGATGATTCACACATAGTCTTTCTAAAGCTGTATAAAAGTCATTATTTCGACTTGTATTCTAGCTAAGAAATTATTCATTTTGTTTCTGCAATGCCGTCATGGAATAAAAGGTTATCTCACAAACCATATAGGTTTTTATAAATAATGCAGAACAATTTTGTCGTAAGTTTTCTGCAGTTTCCATAACTGGTGTCATCTAAATTTCCATAGAGATGTCTGAAATTTCCCTCCACAGAGGTAAGTGGCCTGTGAACGTCAGTAAATTCTTCTGCAGACCAATTCAACCCAGTGCTGTAGTCTCATCCAAACCAGTATCACACCACAGTCTCTAGCCCTTCCTTTAATTTCTAGCAACTAAAAAACCCACATGACCCAGATCCCCTACGGACAATTCTCCTCCTAAGCAAGTTCTGTTCCTGGACACTTTCACTCAGCCACACTACACCAGGCATCTAAGAAAGCAAAGAATTGCCTCTGACAATCTTAAAGGGCAACCCAGTCCCACACTCTGCAAACAGGCAGCAGTCTCTTACCTACATAGTCCCGATATGTTCCGTACGCAAACAGGTTCAGCAGCTGGAAATAAGCAGCATTAGACCCCTCAGCAAGCTGGATGGGGAGAAAAGAAATGCCACATAACATGGTCAACAGAACCCTGATAGGCAACTTCTCCAGAGAATGGTTTAAGTAGGCACAGGACAAGCAGTACCCAGAAAAGCAATTATATCCCAAGCTGGACCCTTTCTAAGGCCTCAGGAGCAGCAAATTTCAGCAGTTTTAGAGTCAAGATGATCCAGCCGTTTCTATGCACTGGAACTTAACTCCAGTTTGGACTGTCAACTGCTTTGTGGCATCTTGGGAGGTAAAAGGAAAAGACAAATCTTAACTTCAGCTGAGAACCTACAGGGCCAGCTCCTCTTATCAGGTGATAAGCAAGCAGGCAATGGTGACGGCTGGTTAAGCATCCTGTGAAAGCTAGGACAGCTTACCTGCAGAGCCATCACAGCTTCACAGCAAAGCAAGCTGGGGCACTGTAACTTGAGTGCATTTGAAGGTAACAGCTCTTCTCTTGCCTGCAAACACTTCACTGGAGTAACAGCAGGACCAAGCAGTGATTTTTATTGATTGGGTTTTTAGTACCAATAGCTGCACACAAATCCAGGAAAAAAACAGTACTTGTGATTTGATGCTGAATAACCCTTGAGGCACTTTTAGATGTATTTAAGAGCCTGTTTGGAAAGCCAAACTTGCTGTACACTGTGTTACTCCAGCTGCAGAGATACTCAACTTAGATTCCTTCACTGTAGTAGAGGCCAGGCCTGGCAACACATTCTCAGCAAAAGCTCAGGAACTCACTTTCCACCTTGGTTTGAAATGGTTTGGATTTGGTTGCCACCCAGGCCTGATACACTAGACATCTGTTCACAAAGACTTTTGGAGAGCATTGAAGTTCTGCTTCCCAGGACAGTAAAGGAGGAAAAAGGGATTTTTTCCTTGTTGGCTGGCAAAGTGCCTTCTTAAAACTGCTACTGTGCTGCTGCCAGTTTTTTGCTGTGTTAGCAATTGCCTTAAGGTAGCAAAGCTTTATATAGGTATTCTTTTAACACCTAACATATACGGGCAAAAGCAAGGTCAGTTGCTTATACAAAAACATCTCTCAACCTAGGAAAGTTGCACCCGGCCCTCCTGGCACAGAAATTTCACTCACAGGCTGCCTGTGGAAACTTCTGGGGATCCCTTATACTGGTAGTGGAGAAGGGGCATTAGAATAAAATCTCAACTCTTACCTCTTGCACATTTGTTAACTCCAACAGCTCTCCAAAGACGTAAACCCCAGGAGCTTCCAGCACTTGATTTATAAGAGCAGTCAGAGCTGAGCCACTTGTACCTTTGGCTAGTAAAATAAACTGCTCTAGAAGATTGCAGGACGGCTTCTGTTCTCCTGCCATTCTAGGTTTTCAATCTGTCAGTAAAAGAACATAATATTAACACATCCTTTCTCCTCTGCCGAGTTCTGCCTGGCAGTGGATCAGAAGGTGCTCAGCATAGCAACATTTCAGTGCCAGCAGAGCCAGGCTTTTCTTCAGCATTCAGGGGGCAGGCCAGAAACCCAGCAGGTTCAACTGCTGATATAGCTGAGGAGCAAAAATGATTCACACAGTATCTGAACAAAATTTCTGTCTGATCAGTTCCCTAAAAGGATCTGCTTTTGCAGATCCTTTCATGTAGGACAGTTTAGATTTCTTGCTGTTTTCAGATTTTTCCTTCTAGTGATGCTGCCAAGTAATGCCAACTTTAAAGATTCTTATTGATACACTTGATTGCCTTCCTCCTTCCTCATTACACAGCTCCAAACCAGCAACTAACATAATTCCCTGTGAAGGACTGATCCACACTGTATGCCCACACATCCCACCTTTTTCTTTGACTACTGATACAGAGTGTGTCCATAATTCCCACTTTCTGAGCCCAAAAGGAAAAAGAACTGTGGCCTGGAAGCAGCTCCCCAGCCTGCACTGTACAGTTCAAGTGTTTTGGGTTAACTGGAAAGCTTAAGTGATAAAAATACCCTTTCTACAAAGGCTCTATTTAAGTCCCTGTAAAGAGAGGTCTTTGTCTTCAGCTGCTGCCTGACATTTCTGGTGTGCATGTTGTCTCCCAGCACCAACATGCTGCTTTTGAAATGTAAACCACTACTTATTAACAAGTTCCACAAAATGAGCTGTTTGTTTACAAACAACTAAGACAAAACTTCCCAAGCATGTTATTCAGAAACCAAAGAAAGAACTTACCGGATAAGGGAGGTTTTGTGTTATGTTTGTATGAGATAATTATCAAGCAGAGGGTACAACCTCTACTCTGGTCATGAAAACCAAACACCAGAGAACCCAAGAGCAGAGAACCTGTCTGGTTCTGTGTGACCACTGGGCCCACATCCACCCTTGTGGGGGAGCACAGTCATAAAGGGGTTTCACTCTTTCACCAGGCCTAACCATATTAAGGCTTGTGAAGGCATCACAGACAGCTTCCTGTATTAGTCAACTTCTAAAAATACACTTTACTCTGTTCTATTACACCTGCAGGTACAAATGGTCTCAACTGGAGCAGGCAACCTTTAACACTCTCCACACAGAGACATCTCAGCCCCCAAAGCCTCTCTGGGGTTCCTTCCATCAGAGGCACACGTACAGCCTGGCTGAACAGCACCTCAGTTCTGACAGAGAAATCCCTGCAACACAGGAACATTCAGTGTGGCTGCCTAACACATCAGTGCTGCTCTCTGCTCACAGAGAAGGAGCACACAGAGAGGACAATTTCCTCAGGAGAGACTATGGATTGACTGTGCTGGGAATGAGATTCAGATTTCACAGTTCTATTGTGCTCCCTCACAGGTAATCAAACCACACGCTGATGTATGAGGTTACAAAAGACTGGCTCGCTGTATCCGTGCCCTGGTTGGAAAGGAATGCCAATTCTCTTCCCCATTCCAAGTAAACCCTCGGACAACTGTGGTGCTATTGCAACCTGTGTGCACGCCCGTGTCACCAGGAATACCTCGCTGCTTCCACCAACCGACTTACCCCGATGAGAAGCGACTGAAATACAGCAGACACTCCAACGTAGCTTGTACAAAGGCTACAACCACCCAAGTAGGGGAACAAACCGGGCTTCGCTGCCGGTCAGGCCTCGCTAAGGTACCTCAGGGAGTTTCAGGGCGGGAAGCGGCCCGCAGACCCGGCAGCAGGAAGGCGGGGGTTTCCCGGCCCTCCCGTTCCCCCCAGACCCCTGGCAGAGCCCTCGGGCCCCACCGAGCCGGCCGAGCCCTGCCGCAGGGGGTAATTTACCGGGGATCCCTCACCGCCGCCCCCGTTCCCGGGAGGCTTCTCCCAGCCCCGGCATTACCTCTCCTCTCCCGGCCTCCCGTCCCGCCGCTCCCGGCGCCGAACCCGCCGCGCCTCAGGCCGCCATGATGGCGGCGCCGGTGTCCGCGCGCGGCTCCTTCCCCCCCGGAACGCGCGGGCCGCGCCGAACGTTCCGCCCGATCCCGGGGGGCCGTAAGGACCGGGAACCGCGACCCAGCATCCCCGGGATACCGGGATGGGGACGGCGGGCTTGGTGTGCTCGCAGCTACAGACCCATGGTACAGCAGCCCATGGAGCAAACTTCACTTGCTTGTGCTGCAGCAGCTGCTCCGCTGGGTCCCGAGCAGCTGTTCCAGCATAAGCAAGTAAAATTCCTGCCTCTCTTTTTGGGGATATGAGGTCCTGTGGCACCATCCCAGGAGTTAGCACCCCAAAACAACCCGTGCAAAGGGCCGCTGTTGTAAGGCCACTTCGTTACTAGAAGTGGGGCCATTATTAGATTGAATGGTTGCACGAGGCACTGGAACAGACTCCCCAGGGAAGTGATCACGGCCCCAAGTCTGGCAGAGCTCAAGGAGTGTTTGGACAAGACTCCCAGGCACGTGGCGAGATTCTTGGGGCTGTCCTGTGCAAGGACAGGAGTTGGGCTCAATTATCCTTTTGCATCCCTTCCCACTCAGGATATTCTATGATTCTACCAGCTGCGCCTCTAAGGGCCAATCCTCCTGGGAAATACCAAGAGATGGGGTGAAGACCACGGGGTGATAAACTGATTTTAAACTCCATAGAAAAATGGTCCATACAAATGATAAACCAAAGGGCAGAGCTCTGGCTGTGACATGGGGAAGCAGGGAAGGAGGTGGAAGGGTTAAGATCCTCCCCAGGGCATAGATCCAGAGCCAAAAGACACTTGAAGAGGTATCACAACAGGGTGGAAACAAGAGGGAATTGGGGGTTAACCTCCCCAAGGTTTGTAGGCTCATCCATGCCATGTTGTGAATAAAATGTGCCTCTTAAAAATCCTTCAGCTGAGAGCAAAGTGCTTCTGACTTTCAGTCAGTAAGTCCCTGAAGATCAAATCATGGACCAGCACAGTCAGGAGGGGGGAGCTTTCAAGGAATGAACATCAGAAACTATTAGGGAAACTGATGGGGCTTAGCCTGTGTCTCCGAGCCATCTACAGCAGGTCCCTAGGGTCCCATCATCCATCAGAGAAGGGGTGTCAGACAAGTGCAGAGATGCAGGTGTTGGAATGCTGTTGTGACACTCTGGGCTTCAAAGCAAATTGGATGTAAAAAACCAGGCCCTGCGCAACAAGGGAACTCAGCCAGGGCTATAACAAGCCAGTCAGTAATTTACTTAAGCCACACTTAGCTCTCATCTGCACAGGGAGGGAGAATTACCTCTTTAATCACATCCTAACCAGGCCCTTCCCCACAGTTCCTGTCGTCCTGCAGACCTGCTGGAACAGTTGCCTTGGACAAGCAGAGCGTGGCCTCCTTTATCCCAGCAGTCATTAAAGCTCAAATTCCAGGCTGAAATAGAAATGGAAATATATGATTGTGAGCTATTTTCCATGGATTGGTTTTGCAACCTTTTGCTAGAGCCTGTGGGTAAAAATCAGCTGTTAGCCCCATGTAGGTCAGCCAGGAGTGCCTGTCCTGATACCTCCCAACTGCTGACAGCCAGCCTGGCTGGCTGACCTGGACTTTGGAGGACAGCGTCAGCTAAGCTCAGCTTTTGGGATGGATTTTTTTTTTTAAGAGGAAAAATATGTGGATGTCCAGCTGTCTCATTCCCTTTTAAACAGCTATTGCAACCTCTTGCTCCACCCACGCAGCTCTCTGTGTGCCAGGAGATGTTAATCCATTTTATCTTTTAATGTTGGCATTACCTCTTGACTCACCCCATCTCTTCCCCTTGTGATTCTGCAGTCCAGGTCCCTTTTAGGCAGCAGATAATTCACCTTATTTCCCCTTATTTCCCTGCATTGCCAGAGTAATGTCCCCAAGCAGTGGGGTTTTGGACCCCCAGACTATGAGGACACCTGGCCTCACCAAGGAGAGAACCAACAGTGAAAATACTTTTGTGTTTCTTATATTTTTCCTTATCTTTCATTACTCACCTGTGTGTGCTTCCACCACACTTCATCCACTCATCCTCATTCCTTCCAGCCTTCTGACCCCTGCAGCTGCCAGCACACACCTCCAGAGCATGGTGAGGGGAGCTCCCAGGCCCTACTGAAAAGTTGCCAAACTCTCTGTATTTTCCAGGATCCAGGGACTAAGCTGCTCGCTGGACTCTCATCTCAGCCCCACAGGAATGATGTCTGGGTGGTTGTAGATGTGAAGTTGTACAACCTCTTGCATCAAGTGTGGGGTGGGATGAAGCTCCAGTTTATTAAACTATCTCCCAGTTATGCTGCTCTGCAGAGACACCAGCTCCTTTACTTGCACCTAGAGAGAACAGCTGCAGCAGAAGCAGAAAGCAGGCTGGAGGCATCTTCTTGCCTGCAGTGGCAGCTCAGAAACTGCCACACCTGCCAGAGATGTGAAGGAAAAGTTTTCAGTTCCAGGTGGCACCAAGGGATAGAGGGATTTGCAGCAACTTTCTTGCAAGCAGATTTTTAAGATGACGTGCTCAAGAGTGCTGTTTGTGTTAATGCAGCCCAAGGACTTTGAGAGATCCCAGGGTTTTTGTCACTCTGAGTTGTGTTTGTCACGTGTTCCGCTGCTGCTTGGCCCTGCTCTAGCCACAAGAGCTCCACACTTCAGCCATAAGCTCTTTTGTGATTTGCAGAAGTTCATGAAGGAAAGGCCTGTGCTTCCCTGCACAGCAAGGGGAATCTGAGACTTGGCCAGGAAATGCAAAGGCTCCAACTCAAAACTCTGCCAACATCCCTACCCCTGTACTGGAGACACCCTTCAAAGCTGCAGGAGTTCCTTGCCATGAGATCCATTTGCTCTCTGGCTCCTTCATCTCTGAGGAGCCTGAACAGAGGCAGGATTGAGTTCCTTATGACTTCTGTAAACCAGCATGTCCTACTTCCTCCTGGCAGGCTCATCCCCTACATACCACCATTTGTTTCTGCCTTTTTCAGGTCTGCGTTTGTCTTGCTCTCCTTTTCTCCTCGTCAGTCATTTCTCCTTGGTGATCCTTAGTCCCTCCTCCTTAGACAGCATGCAATTCCACAGCCTAGCTAAAATCCAGGATGGACTCTTAATAAAACATAGATATATATTTGCACAGCTCACCCCTGGCACTCTGCCCAGACTCAAAATGACCCCTTCATACACTTAAACTGATGGTGGGAAATTGAGCATGGATCGCATACATCAGGGAAATAAACGCTGCCTATTTTTATTACTAAGATCTCTTATTGGTGATACTGGCAGTGGCTTTGTTCTTATGCATTAAATGCAGCCTTTATTAATGCTCACATTCGCCCCTTTTGTACAGTGGCCAATTTGGAGGCAAGCGGAGCCATGAGCGAGTGTATTGATGGCACCCCAACTCTTCACTGGTCCTCTTTTGAGGACTGGGTTACAACTGCTACCTTTATTTTTACCATGACTTAATGCTGTTTATCAGTTGCACTCAGATTGTTAACAGAGGGGTTAATTTGCTCATGTTAAAGAGCAGCCTGGCTCCTGGGATGTGCTAACAAACCTGAGACTTTCCCCCCACAATCGACTCTGCTACACAAACATAAAGGCCATGAAGATGATAAGAGGGCTAGAGCACCTCTCCTACGAGGAAAGGCTGAAAGAATTTGCATTGTTCAGCCTGAAGAAGAGAAGGTTCCAGGGTGACCTTATTCAGGCCTTTCAGTACCTGACGGGGTCCTACAAGAAAGCTGGAGAAGGACTTTTTACAAGGGTACGTAACGATAGAACAAGGAGAATAGCTTCAAAATGACGGAAGGCAGATTTGGATTAGATATAAGGATGAAATTATTTACTGTGAGGGTGCTGAGGCACTGACACAGGCTGCTCAGCGAAGCTGTGGATGTCCCATCCCTGGATGTGTTCAAGGCCAGTCTGAATGGTCTTTAAGACCCTTTCAACTCAAACTACTCTGTGATTCAAATTTCTGCAGCACAAAGAAGGCTGCCTTTGTTCCAGGGGGTAGCACGCTATTTATTTTAAACCTTCTCCACAATGCTGGTCCTGTTGGCTCCGGCCTCGGTACACGCGGCATCCCAGAACTGTTAGGTTTGGGAGGGACCTCTGGCGTTCATCCAGTCCAACCCCCTGCCAAGGCAGGGTCACCTGGCGCAGATGACACAGGAACTCGTCCAGGTGGGTTTTGAAGGTCTCCAGCAGAAGCTGCTCTGGGTCTGGACACCCGTGTCCCCGGCACCACCCGAGTTCAAAGCTGGAGCTTCGCCGAGCAGCCCCAAAGACGAAACCGTGGGACCCCCACTGCCTGGGGAGAAGCGCCAGCCGAGCTCCAGCGGCTCGGGGACATTCGGCCGCCGCCCGGAAGGCGCTGGCCAGGCCCGTGGCGGCTCCTCGCCCCCTCGACTGCTCCCCGCTGAGGCCTCCCGGGCCCGGGGACCGCCCGCTCCCCCTGCCCGGCCATCCTGCGGCGCCTCCATCGCGGCCACGTCAGGCCCAACCGAAGAGTCTGGGCGACCGCTGCGCACCCACCCTTGAATGCGGGAGAGCGCTGTCTGATTGGTCAGTAGCGCTGTCATTCATGCGCCAGAAGGCGGGGCGAGGAGGGGACAGCGGTGGCTGATTGGTCGAAGCTGCGGCGGGCGGCCGCTGGGGTTGGTTGCGCCGGGCAGTGGCGGGTGCGCGGGAGGGAGGGGCGGGGGGTCCTGAGGCTCCGCTGTCACCGCCGCGCTCCCGCCAGGCCCGGCCCAGCCCCGTCCGCCCGCCCGCGGCGCGGCAGGACCATGTCGGCCACGGACGAGCGGGCCAAGGAGATCCTCCGCGGCTTCAAGCTGTATCCTCCGTGTGGGGGCTGTGAGGCGGCGCGGGGGGCGCGGGGATCGCTGCCCCGCTGTGGCGAGGCCCCCGGGGCGGGAGGGGAGGGTTGCCATGGCAACGCGGTTCTCAATGGCGTCCGCACCCCGGCGGTGGCGGGAGGGTCTCTCAGGGCCGGGACCGGCTCTGAGCCGACCGGGGCGGGGGGACAGGCAAGGAGCCCCCGTGACGCCGGGGCCGGGGTCCCGTCTCTGTCCTGCGGGGTGCCGTGGGTGGGGGGGTCCCCGTGGCCAAAGTCCGCAGCAGGGTGGCGACGGCCACCGCCCCTCCGGCCCCTGCCCGGCGCTGAGAGGGGCTGGGCCGGGGGCGGCGGCCCTGGGCAGCGGGAGCTCCCCGCCCGCAGCGAGGACAGCTTACAGAGGGCAGGTGAAGTAGCTCTGCGCTAGGAGGATCTGATCTCTTTCCCTCCGGCCTGCTCTTAAGCACCTCTGCTTGGAAAGGAAATACCTGGTCGTCAGGTCCAGGAGCAGCTAAACACCTTGTTCCTTGTCATACCCGAGAGGTACTGGCACATGTGTTGGTCGTGCAGTGTATTTTATTGCTGACGTATTCTGCGTGTAAATGCCTTTCTGTGCACTTCGTTTTAAAAGTTTTCATGTTGTGGCTTTCAAAAAGCATTCTGATTTTATGCCTGTGGTACCTGTATGTGAATTTGAAGCTGATGAAATGAGATAGATCTGAGCTTGGACGAGAGGCGAGAGCCTTTGTGCACCTTCCAACCCAGGATTTCAGCGAAGTAGAGAAAGGCTCAACCTAAAGGCCCATGTCCAAACTACGGATGTGAGAAATAGAGTAGCTTTATTTTACCTATGGTATATTTTACTGAAGTAAATTCTTCTAAGCTTACAAGGCAAATGCAAGCTTGCTCTCTTGACCTTTAGACATGAGAATATTGTTGTGAGTTGGTTTGTATTTCTTTTTTACAATAAAAAGGACAGAAGTGAAGGCAATATCCTTTAGATCTCTACCTATAATTTCTAAAGTGGGTGGTGGGTTTTTTTTGTTCAGCGAGATTTTCATAATCTCTATGCCAGCTGTAGCAGGATCTGATTTTCTAGGTTGGATTTAGGCAGATAGCTGTTATCAAACTATAAGCAGATGCTTTTCTTAACTTTTTATAGAATCATTGCAGTCTCCCCCAGCTGTTAGTACTGCATCTGGTTCCTTTACTTCTGCGCTGGCACTATTGACAGTTCTTTGTATTTATGAAGATGTAGTATTTTGGCTGTCAAAACACAAATTAGAAACCTTTTGTGCTGGCAATTAGGAAAAGAATAAGCTTCTGACAAGACCAGACTAAGCTGTTGGTAGAAGTGAGGAGTGCCTTGAAAGTTAAGCTTAGGGAACAAACTTTTAAGTGCTTTTTGCATGTGTTTGTACATAGTCTTTGCTGGATAGCAGAATTTACATAAAGGCCTTTGTCCAATTTTGAATGAAATAATACTTTTTTGTTGTTTGCTGCCTGAAAGAGAAAATGCTTTTTGCTCTTTGAGAGGAAGGATGTCAGACAACAAACTTCTATGATCTCAAGCAGCCATAGCATGGACAAGAAGCTTTATTAGAAATACTCTGCAGTCTGTGTTAAAGTGTCTCAAGTCTAGACTTCCTTTGCTTGTCCTTGCAAAAAAAAAAATAAAAAAAAATTAATTTTACTTCTGACAGGACAGTTTAAGGCAAAATCTGGACGGCACTTCTCCAAAAACATGGTAGAGTACTTTGATAGTTGCCATGTATTACAAAGTCCGACAAACAGGAAAGTTTGGAGAAGCATTTAAGAACCGAAACTTTTAGCAAGTTGAAATAGTTGGGAAACATCTATTGCCCTTAGTAAACCAGAAGAGTGGCCGAACAGACATTCCTCATTTATGAGGAAGCCTTGAGACACCACACCATCCCCACAGGAAACTGCTCATGCCCAGCTGTGAGCACGCTCCCTGTAAGGGAGACATCAGCTCAGACTTCCCATTGCTTGTCCAAGGGCAGGCGTCTGTTCCAGAGAGAATTGCAGTTTAGAGATGCTTTATCTTCCACCCACCCTATTGCTGCATGTACTCGTTTAATTAATAGAAGGGAAGAGAGAAACATGTTCTGAAAAACTGTTCAGTTTATACTTTGAGTACTTGAAACGTTTCTCCTCTGCTCCCACGAGGGAGGGAGTTCAGCTCCACCAACTTAAGCACATCCTGCAAACTTGGCACTTCAAACTGAGCTGCTTTTAGCACAAGAGAGGAGCATGGCATTGCACCCAGGGGCTGTGTGCAGGGGATTCCTTGGGAGGCAAGAACAGTTGCTACGGCCAAAAGCATCATTGAGGAAGCAGGCTTCCAAAATAATTGCTAACTTCAACACAGCAGCAGGCACTCTAGCTGGAAGTCCAGTTCACATTGAGTAATCAGAGTTTCCTCAAACAATTCTGTTTACTTGTGGTTCCTGAGAAGGGGTTAATTACAAGCTTTCCTACTCATTGGGGCATTCTGGATGATTGGGGCATGTGGAAATTAAATTATAGCCTAAATCCACCCTCTAATTTCAATGCAAAGATAGGTTTTCCTTCCTCTATGACAGTAGTGCAGAAACATGTTGTGACTAATGTCCCAAAATTCAAGCCAGAAACATTTACTCCCTCTTCTCATGGATTTTGCTATTTTAAAAATACTAAAACCAAGGCAAATATATTTGGTGCTTGCAGTCAAATGAGAATATTATACTTTCTTACTCTTGTCCTAAGAATTTTTATGGCACCAGTTAAAATTGAACACTAATAGTCCAGTAAATATGGTGCAGAAAAATTTTGAAAGCAGGCAACAAACAGTTAGAGCTTGTCACTTATTCAGGGACAATATTTGCTAACAGAGCTTGTAAGTGTGTTTATCAACAAACTGTTCTAAAGGCACTTGCACCTGAACAGCAGTTGTTACACCCAACATAACATCTGTAGGTAGTTTAGTGCTATGAAAATGCCCTTGTTGTTTGGCTAAAAGCAATGTCAGTCCAGCTGGTAACTGAAGATCCATTCATGTGAAGTATTAGCCAAGTCTTATTTCTGCAAGTATTTATGCACATCTAGTCCTGTGATCTCAAATGCATGAAATTCGATTATGCCTTTTTTTCTCTGGAAGATGGGACAGTTAACTCTGTCAAGCTACAGAAGGGCATTTTACTTGACCCTCACTTACCCTTTCAACACATTCTTCAGATCTAGTTCTGTCATTTTATCTTTAGTATGTATTATTAAGTGTCCATATTTAGCATCCTTTATCAAAAGAAAGTAACACCAGTGATGTACTTCCCCAACAGTCAAAGTTCAGGGTTGTTCTATTTTGATGGCTCCCCCTCAACAACTCCCTTGACAACTTGTGGGTTGCCTGTTTACCTTTGTTCTGAGATGAACTAGCACAGAATTACTTTTTTCTAAATGCACTAGAATAAGGACCCAGTAGATAGTTACCCTGTTTTGTTTGGTTTGCCAGCATTTGGAAAGCATCCATGCTGCAGATTAGAAATATCCAGTCATAGTTTGCAACAGCAGATTCACATCCAACTCTTGAGGGACCACAGTCCAAGTTCTTTAAGCACTTCTTTCTGTGAGGTTTCAGTCAGAACAGCAAGGAGGAGAAAACCCAAACGAATCAGTTGATTCTCATAGCATGCTTAAAGTGCCATGTGTTGCCTCTCAACACTAGAGTAAGGACATCCGCTTTCCATTTTAAATCTCACAAGTCAAACAATGTATCACCTATTTATTTGCTTCTGTACAGAGGAGTCTTACCAGAATCTCTATAGTGTTAATTGTCCTGTAGCTATTTATCAGTTCAGGGTAAGTTTTTCCTTGAAATTCAATTTAAGGCTGTGCAGTAGCCTATCCTTCAGAAGTCTCCTGAAACAAATTAATATGGTGAACATAGGCATGAAGAGGCAGCATTAACTGACAGTATTAACTGCGGAACAATTACAGAGTTATGAAACTCGTGTTTGTGGTCAGTGTAAACATACACCTGTAGCTCAAGCACTCCAACACTTGCAGGCAAAACTTCTCATGTCAAAGGCTGGCCTACTTTTCTACAATCCTCAAACTTCCCTGTGCAACATCTTCCTAGCTCCCAGAGCTTTTTCCAGCTTTATTCTCACCATTGTTTTTCTGTCTAGGAAGTCTTTCTAGCAGAGCATTATCCTCTTAGAAAGATGGGTAGAGCTGTAGTGAAAATATAGTTATACGAGAAATCATTAAGAGTATCTATGAACTTTATATTACTCTGCACACAGGGAAACTTCCCCTTCCACCTTCAGCCTGGTCTGCTGTACACACAGGAATTTAAGTCAATGGCAGTCTTGTCCATCAATTCCTAGAACAGTCACTGAAGTTTTGAACTACTTTGATGCTGCATTCCAAAGTTCAGAAATCTAATTGGAAGCAACATGGAATTGAGTTTCCAATTTAATTGTTAGGCTGGTAGATGTTTAGCAGCTTATTCATTTGAAATGCTTACCTGCTGCAGTGTTTACAAAGCTAACAAGGTAGCAGCTTTAAGTGGCTTAAAGATTCCCCTTTGTTTTGAGGTTTCCTCTGTGTTCTTCCTCAGATCTCACTCTGTTTAGACTCCTTGCAATGGAATAGAAAGATGAACCATCAAGTTCATGGGTTAAAAGGAGACAGTGGCCAGCCAGAAGAAGGAACAGGACTGCCCAGAAGCTGGGACATGTACTCTGTAGAGACCCAAAGCAGAACTTGCACGTAGCTTGCTCTGATGCAATTTTAAAACACCTTAGAAAACATAAGTTTATTCTCCCTCATCCATATATCTGGTTTTTAGAACCCTCTTACTTTCTACAGAACTTAAAATACTTTACAAGCAAGAGTTGTCCATGTTCCCAGTTAGTCTGACTTCAGAACAAGTTCTCACCCTGGCAGCATTGAGAGATCTTTGTTTCAGAGACCAGAGTTTCACATAGAAGCTTTAGCCGGGTTGTAGTTGGTAGTTGAATGTCATGGTAGTCAAGGCACCTTTAGCATATCAGAATTATTTTCAACATTGGCAGAAGTTCTGCACAATGCAATGATCTATAGTTCTGGCATGCTAAACACAGAGTTATCATGTTTCTTATGACTGAGTCATGAGGCACACCTGAAAATAAAGCAGGAGCCATTTTAACAGGTTTGGTTTTACCTGCCTGGTTCCTTAGTGAACACTAAAACTTCATGTCCTCCCCTTATCAACTTCCATTAAAAAAAGGGTAAATATTTAACGGTGCTTAACCTGTGATTTGCATTAACTTGATATCTGAGCTACAGTTAGTTGTCTACTTGTCAGGTTTGATGCAGTCCATGCGTAGTGTTGGAAATGGGGTTTTGTGCCCTTGACAGTGGAAGGGGCATCACAGGATACAAATGAGTTGCCAGGTGCCACAGAGAATACATGTGACATCAACTTAAAAGTGTAAGTTGACATTGGAGTTCTGGTTTTTCTTTTCAATCAGCAATATTGCTTTAGCACTTTGTACTTACAATTTTATATCTAAGATTTATCCTCTGATCTCTCCAAAAGCCTACCCATACAGCATTTTACTGGAATTATGGTTTCAGTATTTTTAATTGCTTGCTTAGTGCCAACCTAATGAAGTACTTAAAATAATGCAGTTGTCATTAGTAAAATTATTTCCCCTTGTTTCCTTTGCATCATATTAAGATATCAGTTACTCTTTGCATCCTTTGAAGTCACTGGTGCCTTATGCTTCAGCTGTTGTTACAGTATTTGAATTTCCACAGAGCAGAAGATAGTAATTTAATCCATCAAGTAAGAACTGATAGAGCTTCTTCCCCCCCCTCCCCACCCCCTGCATCTTCACAGCCAACATATAGGATAAAAGCCAAGCTTACACAGATATAGAGAGCAGGGGAGGTATCCAAAAATCCTCAAATTAAACAGATACTGTTCAGAGTAGGGTTTTTTTAATATAGACATCTGATGTGGCTCCTGTGTCTCGGGCAAAAAGAAAAAAAAAAAAAAGAAAAAAAAAAGTTTTCTGTTAGCTAAAGCAGCCTTAGACTTGTTCTTACACATTTATCTCTGAATTTAGGCTGATCCCAGAAAGAATGTTGAGTCAAAATTTTACATGAAATTTGTAAGATAGCAGGCTACTGTATTCTTATATTTATGTAAGATAAGCCTCTTCTATTTCTCTAAGTTGGGAAATTAAGGCAACTTGGAATTTGAGCTCAGGGCCACCATTAAAGATAAACCAATGCTTCATTTACATCTAGTAGTCAACATTTGTATAGAAGTAGGAGGTATGCTACACTCCCAGGTACAGGGAACAAGCAGAAAAACCAGTATCTATTAAGGTCCACCTGGCAACATTCAATTTTGTCCTTTTTTTTTCTGCATATTAGTATAGTGGAGTTTATAAAATTTAGTTATTTAAGCACATGAAAGGTGATTTTTGCACATCTGTTGCTCTCACCTCTTAAGGAGCACATCATATGTTTATTCTGGATGTGCAATAAACTACAGTAGCAAGCACTGAATATTAAAACCTTTTCTCAAGTGCTGCCTTTTTATCCTGAGACTGCATCAGGAGCACTCACTGAAGCAGGTTTGTCATCTGTGTAGCATCACTCCCAGAGCAGTTTGAGGGAGTGCCCCATACACTTGTTGGGTGTTACTTTGAGGTTTCCAAAGCCATTTGGCCTCATGCCCAAGCAGACATAGTAGGACTATTGGGAGGCTCTGTCCAGAAGACACCTGACAGCAACCAAGGTTCTCTTAGGAACCAGATCTCAACTGCATATTGCTAAATGCTAGTTGACAGCCAGGATTTTCAGTTGTGATTATGAACTTGAGATTCCATTGTCACATTTCTCCTGAACAGAGTTCTCACTGACAGAAATGTTATGTATAGAAGAGACTTAAGGGAAGCAGTATCAGATTAGTTCAGTCATGAGTGAGCCTTTGAGTTGATTATGTTCATGACTAGAATTTCAGGCAACCTTCTCCTGGAAGAATGGCAGGCTTAGGTAAAAAGAGAAAGGGAAATAATTTTTTTATTTTCAGTCGGCCTTTAGGATAGCAGAGCACAAAAGAATAGCATTATTAAATTTATCCACTCCTGTATTGAAAGGATTTTAACTAACTAGGAGCAACAGTCTTCCATTAGAGATTGAGAGTGCAGGACATTATACTTAGTAATTCTACAAAGGACTGTTTATATGGGTTGGTTTGTATGCTACACTGTACATAACCTTCATCTACTCTGTAGCAAGTCAGAAGCTTATTTGGTCCTTGGGACAGCTAATTATATCCATCTTTTCCTATTTATCAAGAAAGGGGGGAGGATCATATATTTTAACCACCAATGAAAGCAGATTGCCTGCATGCCTCTTTCCTCCTCTTCACATGACCTGATTTAAGCCTTTTGAGAAGGAAGGCTATACATGCTTGGAACCAAGAGTTCATCTGATGTTTTAAGTGTCAGAAACTTCTGATCAGGGACAGCCTGCTGAGGAGGCAGAGAGTTACTGTCAAGTCACTTTGGTTTGGAAGGTCAAAGGAAATTGTATTTTAGGAGGCAGTGGAAAAGCTGGCTATTTGCACAGCTTTAAATAAAAATCTTGTGTATGGGAAAATTCTTAAAGAAACCCTCATTAAGGGGGGCCCAGTTTTGATTCAAGTGTTGGCATGAATTGTTGCTAACTCTGCTTAAGGGAGTTCTACAACACCCTCAACTGCTCTTGAAGAAGGAGTTTTGCAGAGAGAGAAGGTAGAAGAACAACCATAGTACCCATTAGTGTACGGCCATGTGGCAGAATAGACCAACCCATCTGGAAATTGGATACCAAGAAACACCTACCAGCCTTTAACACGGGTGGATCTTCTGAAGGCACTTCAGACATTTGACTTCCAGTTTAACTCTTTAGAGTAGACTCTTTAGTGCATTAGAATACTGGCCTGTCAGTTACAGTCCAACCTAAGATTTCGCTGTTTTTCTTGTAAAGTTACTTCCTTTCCCAGAAGCTGAAATAAAGAGGGGAAAAGTCCTTCTGTTTGTTATTTTGCTTGAACCTTAGTAGCCTTTGAGTGAAATTTAAAAACAGCTCAGTCCAGGAAGTGGTGTGCTGCTTCTGAGCAAAGAGGACCTCGAAAAAATACCTGCTCATGCATTCTTCTTGCTGCATGCTTCTGTCACAGCAGCTGTGCAGAGCATGGGTTACCATCCCCAGCTGCTTGTTGCCTCATTTTCAGATTTACCAGCCAAACTGCTCAGATGAGCCCTGCAGCCTCCTGCATGCTGGCTGAAACAACTTCAGCAACAGGCTGAGGAGCAGGACCTGTGCTGGTTGGCAGTTTTACCAACAGCTCAGCTGTTCAGTTTGAGGGAGAAAGTAAGAAGCGGCTGGGGAGGGCTGTAGGCAGAGTCCTCTCCAGCCACTGCTGCTGTTGGATGTCACACCCACAGCCTCAGATCAGATGAACTCAGTGCTGCATCGTGCTGTGTTCTCCAACACTCAGCACCACCTGACCTGAGGAGGCTTCACACACACCATGTTTAGTTATCCAGCACCAATTCTAAAAACCTAGCTTAGCGTTGTTAGTTGAGCATTTTAGCTTCGCATTGGTAAGTCTGTGGTCACATAACTTCTTTTAAGAGAAATGCATTTGAGATGACCTCAGTAAGGTAGTCATTTCCTCTTTGCCCTTGAACTGTCCAAGAAATCTTTAGCATTACTGTGATGTGTGACAGGTTACTGCCTGGTCACCAGGCAAAGTCACAAATGGGGTCTGGAACCATGCAGCAAGTACCATTAGAGACTCTATTCTCTGCAGCTCTCAATGAACCAGACCTAGGAGATCATTGGCTAAAAACCCCATGCAGCCCTGGAGAGCAAATGCATGTTATTTTTTAAATACTCTTTCCAAAAAGAGACAGAGAAGCCAGTAAATTTCTCAGTCCAGTCTGGGCTGTTCACTTATGGCACCCTCATTAATCCACAAGGCATCATTGTTGCCATAAAAATGTAGTATTTAGACAGCTCCAGAAAGGAATTGTTTTATGTACGTCCCCCTGTGATTCCTTCAAAGGGAAGTGCATTATACTACTACCACACTGACCTTAAGGGTTGGTTTCATAGGAAGGAAGAACACTGGTTCCCTGGTTTTCCCAGCATCTTCCATTCTGCCACTAGAATAAGTTCCTTTTCTCTCACCCCTGGCAATCCCTCCACGACCACCTTCTCCCCATTTACACAAACCAGAGGGAAGCATTAACCAGGCAGTGCAGCTGTAGCACAGACCTCTACTGCTGATCCCCCAGCCATACTGCCCTCTTTAAGGTTCTCTTACTCATATAACTACAACCCTGCCAGTGGCCAGCTGAAAATGTTTCACAGTTCGTGATGGTCTCTTGTGTTTGTTTGCGCTGATAAAACAGTACCTTATTTTCCTGCTTAATAACATTACCCACATCAGTCCTAGTGTTGCCAGTTCTGAAGTAGTAAATGCAGCGAATGAGGCAGTAGAATGTTTGGAAAGGTGCAAATGAAAATAAAAAAGACTATATTTTAATGTAGGCACACCTGTAAAGGGTGCAGATAATGTTGATTATAGCAGTTTTTCAGCTTTTTGTGTATAACTTCTCCACATTAGTATTCACTGTAACATAAATGCTTACGAAGTCCACACTTTGAAACACCAAAATAATATTTTATAAACATAATATTTGTATCAGCTGTGTGTAAGTCTAGATTTTCAGTAAGTAAATTTTTATTTTCTTATTATTAATACCTATATTGAAAGAATCAACTTGTGAATTACAGCTAATTGTATTTATACATTCTGTCATTTTTCACAGCAGAAATAAGATTCCACTGCTTGAGCTGAGAAATATATTAATAGATTTTTATTAAAATGGCAAAAATCTGATTTAATGTAGTCTGAAAATTTAACATACAGCTATAAGCATATTAAAATACTAAAATTGAAACCTTAGTATAAACATAACTGTAGATTTTATTAACAGTGAAAGCTATAAGAGCTGCTTGGAAGCAGAGTAGAGTTATAGAGGTCATTGCTTTTTTTGTCATTTCAGTGGAGGTTTCATTACTCTGTCCCCACAATAATGTTTTTTTTCCTGAATTCCAGTGCATGCTAAAGCAGAGAGATGCTGGTTTGGGCACAGACCCTCCATCTTCCAGATCATGGTGATCATAGTGATCATAGTGACATGCTCAGAGGTTCACATCAATGTAGGTCATGTTACTGGAGCTGTAGAAGTTGATCAAAGTACAGCATTCCGAACAAAATAATTTTGGAGAGGAGGTATTTTACCTCCTCTCAGCTGGTTTGGAGCTGAATTGTTTCCTTGTACTTTCCGTGTTTTGCTGTAGTGCTTTACCAAACAACGCTCTCTCTTTTCAGACTGCTGTACTGTTGAACACTGTGTAAAGTGTTGGGATGGTTAAATTGTCAAATCACTAGTCCACACTGCCAATTGAAGCACTTCTCATATTCTGGAGATTCCTAAAAAAGCACGCTCCATTTCTGATATGGAGTCCTTGTTTTTTGAGAGTTCTGCTTCAATCTGCATAAATCCCCCTTTATTCCTCCTCTCTGCGACCGCTTTGAGCAGCCTCTGGTCCATTTACAAGATTGGTTTCCTCCTGCAACTGCCAATCATTCCCTCCTGACTGGATTTTCATTTTGCTTTCATTCTCCACTTGGTCTGTATGCTCTTAAGTTTTCCTTCCTTCCTCAGAAGAGACAAGATAATGAATTTGTTTTCCTTGAATAATCTTAGTCCTGTCAGTTCTAAGTGGAAAACCAAAAATTGTTTGATCTGTATTGCAGCATGTGGTCCTGCCTGCATAGTACTCCAGAGATAAAACCACTTTAGTGTCTCAGATCCATGACTTTTCTTTCTCTTACCCATTAAATAATGATATCTGATTCTCGCTTTGGTCTTGTCCTCTGAGTCTAGAGGGCCACTGACATCCACCTAAGTATCCACATCCTTACTGACTCCCTCAGCTTGAAGTTGAGGGTGTTCATAATCTTTTTCTGCCAGTTTGTGCCTGGAAAAACAGGGTTACTGGCAGTGAGGATGCTCTTCTTGTTCAGTGAACCCTTCTGGCTATGAGGGTTGTACAGTTTGCAAGGATAAAGCATGCCCACTTCTCAGGCAGACGTAGTCCAAGTTAAAAAAACAACAAGCAAAATTGAAGTCTTTGTAGCTCCAGTGAAATTCAGGCCAATACTATCCACAGGGATTGTATATCCAAGGAATCATTTAAGCTAATGCCAGGAAAAGTATGGCTTGTTCCTCTGCTGTGCTGTGTCAGCAAATAGGAGATTGGCATTTGTCATTGTGGACTTTATGAAAGTGCTTGTTGTAGCTGTTTCTCTGGCTGATTTGAATTTTTATTTTGTTTATTAGGTGTAGAGTGCCAGGGCTAAATGCTGTTTTATATAAAATCTCAACAAGATTAAATCCCCTTGCCATTCTGTAATTAATTTCAAGGATATTGTGTTGCTTTCCCAGAGAACTCGTGGTGATCTCTAGATGTACTCCTGGTTACAGAACAACGCTGGATTGAAACAGTGAGGGATGTGCTTCTGTGTGAAATACTGTGGGGCAGTTAAAGGTGCAGAGGTTCAAAAAAAGCATCAAGTGCTTTGAGTAAATCACCTTTAGGAGAACTGAGTGACTTCTGCCCTACCAACTCCAGCATCACATTCCTGCCAGTGCAGATCCACTGGGCACAGCTGGGAGACTGAACAAAACAGCAGATTTGTGTTCAGCCAGTATTACTTCTGCTGCAATAGTTAGTTTTCACTCTTGTCATAAACAGAAACCCTTATGGACTAATTACCAGATGTACTGCAGCAGTAGCACTTGTTCCCTGAAGGCTGCAATTGGCATTTGCTTTCAAAGCTGTGTAAAGAGGATCTTTTCAGTATATCATTAATTTTTGTCTTTTTCTAGCATTACTTGTGAGAAAGGGCAAATGAGCCCACCTGGACAAGGAAGTTCAATTGTCTGGCCTATTTTTCTGAATAGCACCCAGAGCTGTAATCTCACCTTGACAGAATGCACACCATCTTTATGCCAACTGGCTTGGGCAATATGGAATTTGTTGGTGCCAGGAGTTCTTGAACGGATGTAGCTACACAGTGTAAATGTACTGCACTGGATAAAGCACTGTCTGTACTTTTCTTCCCAGTGTCAAAGAAGAGGTGGCAATGTTGTTGGAAAAAGCTCGTCAAGATAACACCACATTGTTCATATGCTTAAAATTTACTGCAGTTTAACCATTTCTGCTTGATTTCCCCACTGTGCATACCTTTATCCCTGGGTGAGTGTGTCCAGTTCCAAGTCACTTCAAAACTTTGGAATTGGGCTCTGTTGGTGTAGAATAAGAACATTCAGGCAAAGGTTGAATGAGGGATAATTAGCTCAATTCTAAATTCACTCTGTGCATTAATCTGGATTGACTCGAGTGCAATGACAAATTCCCAGTTAATTCAATTGCCAGAGAAAGGTACTGTTTAAAAATTAACATTGTGTTGAAAAGGTGTTCAGTAAGGGGAGTTCAGACAGAATCAGTGTATGAATGCAAGAGAAATCCAGTGCTTGACCTTTTATTCCTGCCTTCTCTTGAGACTGCCAACAAGAATCTTAAGTGCTCCCTTTACGGTTGATTTTGGTGGTGTGAACACCTGCATTTTAACAATTAGAATAAAACTCACAAGCTCATTTCCTGGAAGGCAGGAGCTATCAGACGTAATGACTGCAGGCTTTATTGATCTGATGGGCAGGATTTGGAGTGCTAACACACAGCCTGAAGTGTCCATGGCCGAATAAAAATCCCCGAGTCCCTGAAGTCCTTTGCACAAATGAATTCTTCCTCTTTTACAGACCTCTCTAAAATCGAGATGTGTCTGTCTGAAGACTGAACTACAGATTTTCCCTAAATGTTTTTACAAAGTCTTTTTCAATAGTGATTTTTTTGCTTTGTTCTGTATAGGTGGAAACCCCACTTGACAGCAACACTGAAATCTCCCCTGGCCTAGTTTCTCAGCAGCAGAAGTTAAAGTATGTTCTTGAACACAGTTTTATTTCTGCTCTTTCCTGATTCCCTGGAAGAGCAAGAGACCAAACAAAAGCAACTTCATACCAGAGATGTAAAAAGTCAAGGGCAGAACTTTCTCTGTAGGGACAACTATCTGTCCTTCACGTGAAGGACGTGGGTGAACAGCTCTCGATATGAAAGATGCCTTCTTTCACGTACCAAACATTCACCAGTTACATAGGATTGCTGGAGAACAGCAAAGTATCACTTGAATCCCTTAAAATGATGGCTCTTGAAGACTTCCGTGGTAGCTGCAGTTGCCTGTATATCTAGAGTTAAGGATATCTGCCCTCCTGTGCATGGAGGGGTGTTTTAAGGGCAGCTCAGAACAGGATCTCTCCTCAGAAATAGTGCAGTGTGCTTGTAGCCTCTTCCAGTCTTTGAGCAGTTAACCAGAAGTAAGAAGTCTTTCAAATGTACAAAATCTGTACTCCTTGACTCTGCTCTGGCCAGTCTTCTGCTGAAGAAGATTTTTAAAAATCACAATCCCTCCTGGTTGCTAAATTTGATGCTCAAGGACTTGTGTCACAGTCCTTGCTAATACAGCTGTATCTGTTGAACTGTCATATCTAATACACTAAATTTGGGGGATTGTTTGGGTTTTGTTTTATGAAGATTGAGAAAAAGAATTCCATTAAGAGATGGAATATATATTTGTTCTTTGTGGAATATTTTTTGCCAACAGAAATTAACAATAAAATTCTTGAGGAAACAGTATCCACCTGAAAGGTAACCAAGCTAGCAGGGCTGTTGGCTGCTAACATGCTAATCACCTACTTAATGTTAATTCATGGCAGTACAGGAATGATTAATAGGAGGCTTTACAAACGTAGGTGTCTGGGTGGTACATGCATCCTGTGTGTGCGAGCTACGTGGTGCTGATCTCTGACATGGGCAGCGGTCCAAAGGAACAGTAGGAAGAACCTGATGTTGTTGAACTGCTGGACATTCAGTGGTGCCACTGTACCGTGCCTTTTTTATCCTTGGAAATAGAACAAACAAAGGCTCTCTACAGAGAGGAAGCCCAGTTGAGTTGCTTGGAATTCAGGCACAAAGAATCCAGAAGAATTTTTGCACTATTGAGAATGGCAGCCTGGTAAAACAGTGGGTTTTGAAATAGAGCTCTTTCGGATTAATAAGGGAAGCCTTTATGCAAAGTATTACTGTAATTGCAGGCTCATGTTCTGATTGCCTTATCAGGGGAGATGCATCCTCAATGGCATCTTTGTTTGTCTTACAATGGAAAGAGATAGAAAATAAGCAATTAAAGCAGACTTATTGAAATGCCACAAATCTGAGCATTCAGCTATGCACTTCTAGCTAAGATTGTTGGTTAGTTTTTGTATTTAAAAAAAAAAATTATTATTGCTGCAGTCTGTACTTGCTTTGTGGTATGGCCAGACTACTGACAAAAGAAAAATTTTCTCTTTTTGTTTCAACTGTGATCTTCTTTTCTCTCTTCCTACTTCTCACCCTAAAGCAGTCTTCTATGAATGTGCTCATAGCAATTAGAGGTTAATTACCCCTGTTGTGTTCTTGGGATCCTTGTTATTCCAGGTAAAGAAATATTGTTATTCCTTGTAAAGAAATACTACAGAATCTGGCATTGGTAATTTCAAAAATAGGTGGACTTTGCTCTGATTGTGTATCAGCTGATATTCTAGTAGTGAATAGCGTATTTTTTTGAGCTTTATGAAAATGAAAAACAAGCCCCTTGCTCCCTATTTTGTGGTCTAGTGCCACCTAGGAATGGGCAAGTCCACCATTAAATTCGTATCTCCCAGGAACAGAAGATCCTCAGGGGAAAATCAGCAGACATCTTTTATATAGTGATAAGGAAATATATTTTCAAAAGAAAACGGCTTGGGTTTATCCTGTAATACCTCATAACAGTAGTCTAATATTAGTGGAAGATTAACATTATTCAGTCATTTAAATGTCAAATCTTTATGGCAAACCAGCATAGATTTTGAGTTAAATCTCAAAGACTCTTGCTTTCTAGTTGTGTGTGCGTGTGTGTGTCTGTGTGTTGCTTAATCTCCCTGGCCAGTATAGGGGATGTTGTGATCTCCTCGTTAAAGACGTCACACTGAGAAGATTGGAGTAGAGGAATAAATAGAACAAGTGCTAGAAAGCCAAGCAGCTCATCTTGGTTGAACTAAAATGCACTCCACACAAACTGCCTTCCCCATAGATTTGTTTCTCCTAAGTAAAACTCAGTTCCCATTTTGCAGAGTATCTAACCAGCTCATTTGAGGCTCTGCAAAGTATGTTGTTTTACCTCATTGTGCAACTCAGAAGCCAGTGTTTTTTACAAGTTACTCCTCTGGTGGAGAAAGCAGACGAGGGCAATGGCTCTCACAGAGCAAAGAGGCTCAAAATTTGACTGGGGAGGTTCAGTATGGAGCTTGAGCACTTTAAGTTCAGCTGTATCTGGGCTGGCTGTGTGGACCCCCATCTCATTATCAGTAGCCTGTATTCCTGGCCTGTGCACCAGAGTTAATCTGGGCAGGGGCTGCCAGATCTGTCCAGGCTGATTCTGTGTCTCCAGGTGCCAGGGGTACAGTCACCGTGTGTGTCTGTGAAACAGGTCTGCTGCTTCTCCTTGGAACTGGCCTCTGTGGAGCAATAGGGCTGTCAGGTGTTCAGACACTCTTCACAAATGGAGGAGATCCAAAAAAAACAAATATGTGTTTTTTCATGGCATTTTGTGAAAGGAAGAATGGAGGCCAATGTTTAAGAGTTCAGTAGATAGCTAAGATTTGAAAGATTGCCCACTAAAACATTTAATTGTTTGTGATAATAAATTGCATAAAAAGAATTGTGCATTGCACAAGTATGAGTGAAAAATGAGTCTTTGCCCATACTCAGCAGGATCTGGTGAGGCTGGAACTACTGGAAAGTTTTTCAAGCAAAGTTAAGTTAGGAAAAGCTTGCTGCTGGAACTTACTGCTTTTTTCCAGAAGTTTTTTTTATTCCAGCACTGTGCTTAGTCTTTGTCCTCTGAAAGAATGCAATGAAAAAAGGAAACAAGGCAGGATGCAATAGGGTGGGCATTTCCACACAGTGACTGCTTGCAATCCAACTCTGGGAAGCTTTAGTGGATACGGAAACAGCTAATCCTGGAGTATAGTTCCATTACAGTACAGTGCAAGGGAGTATCTCAGTGTCACAGGGCCATTTGTGGATCCTTGTAGAGCTGGTCGGGTGGCATTTGTTCTGAAAGCACAACTCTGCATAGCACAGAGTTTATTTTTAGTATTTTAACCACACAGCTTCAAGACTTGGAACTTTCTCTAAAATTTATTACTCAAACATCGCGTGTTAAAAGAGTCTGAGTTGAGGGTGCTGATGAAGTGAAAGTGGTACCAGGCTGTTTGGACTTACTTAAGCAAAATGTGTTTATATTGGTTCATCTCTGAGAGTCCTTTAGACTCACAGTCCTCTCTGAATGTCATTCTGTGCAAAATTGATGGCCTCTTTGTACAAAATGGAGCCTGCCTGTCCCTGCCAGCAGTGAACAGCCATAGCATTTGTCCCAAGAGTTTGTTCTTTCAGATCTACTGCTGACTGCCTTTTGCAGAATTATTGCTGCAGTTCCTGGAGCTGGCAGTTTTGAGGACCATTTGAATACATGGAAAAGTGCTGTGTTTCCACTCATTCCCTGGGCTCTCTTTTACACGTAATGAAAAGTGGAAGGAAACCTTGTGGGTTAAAGCATGTTAGAAACTTTGTATCAGGGGCATCACTAGTTTTTAGAATGGTGGAGATTTTTTAGCTTAGGTGGTTACTTGCCTTAAATCAGCAAAAAAACAACCTGTGATGTTGAGCATGACCTATACACTGAATTCATTGAAGCACTTTGAGCTCAAAATATACTTGAGTGTTCAGACTTAGAAAGGAAAAGAAAAGAAAATTTTCACAGGAGCTCTGGTTGAATTAATATGAACTAAGGCAGGAACAAATGCTATATTTTCCCCATGACTTTCCTCTTTTGTATTTCTGGTGGTTTTTTTAAGTTGTCCTAAAGAACAAGAATATTATTGATAAGTTTCAGAAGCTTACACATTTTTCTAGTTTAGAACCATTTTTCTTCTATTATCAGAGCCAGCACAGCCATTTTGCTGTTCTGCTTTAATATGGCATTTTAGACACTAAAAAGTCGTTCTAATTCTGCAAGCAGTCCTCTTTATTTCCTTCCTGCTCCCCACTTCCATTAGTAATGCTTGGCAGTGATTCAGAACCACCCTGCTTTCGAGATAGGGTGACTGAGAAACCAACAAAAGCAAGAGAAACAGAGTGAAGGAAACCACTGGCACCCACCCCACGGCATGATTGCAGCAATCTGTGCTCCTGCAGTCACTCCAAGTTACAATAAGAGTTTCCATCAGCCAGGGAGCACAGCTCCTGGCTGCCTAAGGAGAGAGGCAGTATTGTATTGAAACACAAGTCTTGAAGCCAAACACCTCCTGAGATGTCTTTCTCTTCTCTTACTGATTAATTGTGTGGCTGTGGGCAAGTCTTCATGCTTATTTCCCAGTCTCTACAATAGGCAGTTATTAAAAAGCTACTTTGAAGACATGAGTTGAAGTTTTTGAAGCACAGTGTGGTACTAGGTATGGTTTAAGTTATTGATCACTGAGCTGTACTTTATTACAGAGGGGCATTCTGTCTCTCCAAGTGATTGATGGGGTTTGCCTCCTGTCTGGGGTGGCCCTTGGTAGATGACGATGACAGTATGAAGCTGTGCAAACTGCTGGCCCAGTTCATGCCAAAATCTCTCACCAATTTCCAATCTGCATATCTGTTCTTAGAAGTACATGATATATTAATGCTTCCACTAAATTACATATCCTTCTAAAATACATGAAACTGATAAATCTCTGGACTATCAGAAGCAGTCTTTGGAGCTCTATAGGCTGGTGTGCTAGAGAGCTCCATAAGAGAGACATGACATGAAGGAGAGAAAAAAGAAATTAAACGTTAATGAGAAAAAAAAGCACATAGTGACTACATAAGCACAGGCAGTTGGAAGTCATGGAGGCTTTCTGTGTTGTCAGTTGCTTATTTTACCAGGGGGACGCTTTCAGCCCGCGATATTGCTTGGAGTTGGATGGATAAACGGAACAGCGGGGGGACCTGCTGATGCTCAGCTTTGCCATTCTCAATAAACATCACTTTGCTCAATAGAGAAATTATTGCAGAGGCCTTCAAGGAACAAAGGCATCGACTGGCCACAAGCAGTGCTGATAAAACTGCCTCTTTAGAGCCTTTTAGGTTTGCTTTTTCTCCACTTCGCACACAAGGCTACAGGTCATTCAAGTGAAACTGTATGAAAATGCCAGCTAAGCAGCCATGTTTATCCCTTTTAAAAATTTGGTCAAAGAAGTCATTGTTCCTCTGCTCAGGTCTGTGCCCTTTCAATATGGGGAAGTGTGAAGATCCTTTTAGACATAAAAAATCCAACCCTCCAGTGTTGCAAAAATGACATGAAATCAATCCAAGCTTTCTTTTATAAGGAAGCCAATATAATGGATATTTTTAAAACAGTTGAATAATTGTATAAAATAAGGAGGCATATTGAGGTTTAAAATGCCTCATTCCATTAAAGCTGATTTTGTTGCATGACTGTCGTGACATCAGCTCTGTAAAGAACAATAGTCCATAACGATTTACAGGGAGATAAATTCCTGTGAGGGCTTCTAGCTGCAACCTTATCTATGAAAATGAAGTTATGCGCCAGAACCCCTTGATAGATTGTTTCCATGAAACTCCCTCTAGTTCGCTTATTGCTGAGAACCTTGAAATGTTACCATAATAGTTCAGCTGTGAAGAAATTATTGTTTTGAAGTAGTTAAGACAAAATAAAGTTATTTCAATTGCTTAATCACTTTCAGTGTTCACTTGCAGAGAGGAAAATTGTTTGATGTGCTAAAATTAAAAAGTGGACAAACTGATTCCAGTTGTTCTGGTTTAAAGAATTTAACTTAATTTTAAGCATTCTGGTTGTGGCTCCTCAAGCTGTCCTGCAGCCTGTCTTAACTTTTGATATAGGCCAGGCATCTTCTATAAGGAGATTTCAGTGTTTCAGTTGTATTTTAGTTTCCCTTGTATACATGATGCCTCTATTAGCTTTTTCCCTAGTTACATTCAGTTTTGTTCTTTCCACTGAGCTACAAGCAACCCACTTTAAAATTACATTCTGATAAAGCCCTATGGATTTTAAAGGTCACATTCTTTTCTCAGATGAATACATCATTCCCATTGATTCACCTGCTGTTTCTGCAAACTCAGAGTATTACTGATGACATTAATTATGTTAATATTCAAAGGGTTCTTAGCACAAGCTCAGGCTTTTCTAACATGCTAATTTTTGAGATGCATTTAAAATGCAGGGAAGATGGGAGGAGTTGGGTGTTACTGCACTGGAAAAGAGGAAACAATTTTCTTTGTGCAGTTTGTGGTCCTGCAAGGAATGATAAGTTTTTCCAAGTTATTGATTGTTTTACCACCTAGATTGTAAAGCAATCTCCAGATGTGATCACATGTTGTTTTTCCTGCTGAGGCATTGGTATAAAGGAATTCTCTCAAGGCTATTGAGATAAGCCAAAGAAAAGCCTAAAAAACACAGGAGGCAGAAAACACATAAAACCACCACATTGCTTCAGCTTGCTTCTATTCTCGCACTGTTTTCTGGTTCTAGGAACCATTTTAACATCTGTCTCTCAAGGAAACAAAGCATATTTCTGATAGTGGCAAACAGATCTGGCACAGAAGGCAGCTTGCTCCCTCTGACAGGGGAATCTGCCCCATAAGCCAGTGATGTATGTATAGATTTGATTTATTTGGGAGCTTATTCCCACTTTAAACAACATCGTATTCATTTTACCACAAGTACGCTTTGGGTTTTACTTTAAAAATTTTGATAGGAATCTCAAATCTTAGGGTATGGGGGGGTATTTTGAGATTAGAAGTGGTTTAATCTCTCTGGGTTGAGTTTAGTTCCCAGAGAAGTGCCTAGCATGCTCTCCAGAAGCCTTTTCTTGTAGCCTTGGCTGGTGTGCCCGGGTAACAGGGCAGTCTCCTCATCTGCTGCAGGCAGGAGCTGCTCGGGAGTGTCACACATTGTTGCTTTTATCTGAAGAAATCAAAGATTACTTGCAAGTGCCTAAACTGGTTCCTATTGCGCATCACTGACAAAAATTGCTGGACTTTGTAAGAGTTAAGCATCTTCAAGACTAGACTTATCTGGACAGAGGTGTAAACCTTGAAGCAATAGTGTCTATATCCCTGGTTCAGCTGTTTGCAAACCATTATAATTTCTTCTTTTTTCCCTTTTTCCCTCCTGATGACCCTTAGCTTCATTTTCAGTCGGTCTGTAATGCTTTCCTTTAAAATGTACATCTATTTGTTTCTTGCTTCTTCGTTTTGAGGAAGAGAGGAAAAGTCGGTGAAATGGAAGCCTGGCTTAGTTTGCAATACTGATGGGTATTACCAAAGAAACAAAACACATTCTCTCACCTTGCTTGCCCATGCTGGACACTTCTCCTTCGAGAGTCTAGGAGCTCTCCATCTTCATTGTTTTCATACATGTACCTGCTTTTGTTAGGACTACTGTAGGTATCACAAATTCTGATTTAAATATTTAAGATTTGGAGAGATTTCACTCTGAATATTTTCAGACAGCTAATTGCCAACAGTGAAAATTAAACATAAACTAACTTAAAGCAAACTCTGCCTTATTCTACTACTTGATGTCACTAGGATGCTGTGGAGTAGAGATGGATGCTAGTTGTTCATTTTGATAAAAATACTGAATAATATTTGTGTCTTTCAACCTAAACTGTTTGAAGGCACAGATGTTTAAGCGGATAAAATTTTTATTAGCAAATGCTGGATGTGGGTTTACTTAATTTCCAATGTTTGTAGAGATAAACAGGTTCTATACTTCTCTAGTTTATTGGCATCACATTGCAGCTGATCTGGCTGTTAATGGACTTAGGCTGCATTTTTGTTACAGACTGCAGTGAGCCCTGCTAAGTTAAAATGTATTCTGAGGTTCAGGCAGGAAATACTTGGTGTGAACATAGCTCAGCTTCAAAATGGTCACCCAAGGTGCAGGGAGAATGTGACACACAGCAGGGAGTACTGGAGCTTCACTCCAGGACCACCCTACTGCCCAGTGGGAATGGTCAGAGCTCTGTCTACTTAACACAATAGAAGGAAGCAATATTAACTTCTGCCCTTTTAGCATAATTTTCTGTTACAGCTAAGGTAAGGTTGGCATGGTGTGCAGTAACTTGTGTAACTGTCTTCCCAAATATGAGCCAAGAGCGGCTGAATCCAGCACTGTCTGGTGGATGTTAGATGGAAATTCGTTGTGGTGATACCAGATCTGTGCAGGCACACACAGAGATGTAAGGCAGAAAGTATAAAGAGAAGTACAGAGTATACAGGTATATGATACTGTGTTGATCTTTTTGCTGTGATGCTGTAGCTGTTAAATATATCCCTCTGATTACATAATTTGCTGTGAAATGACTTTGTTGGTTGCTGAGGATTTTTGCTGCATTTTGTCATGTGGTTCACATTAATCTGTGGATCTCCCTGGCTTCTGTTGCACAGCAATTTGTTCTGTACAGGAGACTTTAAAAGCAGGCTCTTTTACGGCAAGTGAAGGAGTGTCAGGAGTGCTTTGAAGGGATAATTGGCTTCCTTCCATTTGAGGATTTAATAGAGCACCTTTCCAGTTCCCAGCACCTCCCATCATTTGGAGAAGCACAGTAACCCATATCTTGTGCATCACTCCAGGAAAGTTGGTCTATAATAGATGAGTTTTTAAAAAGTTGTGCTCCTGTAAGGGCTGTCATAGCATGTTTTCAGTCTAATCAGGAACTCAAGAAACTGTGCTGCTTTCTGAAAGCAGGAGAAGTTGACAGTACTATACCCGAAGGCTCCAGTAATGTGTGAGGAATAACTTCCAGTTTTTGTGTGTTGGTATTCCTGTTACTACACAGAACGGATGGATGCTCATTCAGTAGATAGGATTTTACACTGAATTTCATCCTTAGGCTAGGAGGAACACTGCCAGCATGTGTACTTGTGGTTTATTAAACAGCAGACAGCAGCATTTTTCTTGAGTGTGAACAGAGTGAATTCAAGGACCTGAATCAGCAGAACGTCTGTGCATATGCTTTAATTAAAGCACACAATTAGGAGTTCTGTGGAAGAGGGGTTTGGGAGTTGTAATAAAAATTGAGATTAGAGATGGCAAAGGTTACAGGATGAATGACATGAGTGGAGGAGAAGCGTAAGGGCATTTAGGTCATCTACTTTGTAGTCCTGTAGTTCGGTGGTTACTTTGCATAACTTATATTGGTCCTTATTCCTCAGACTAGATTGAAGTAACTGAGATGCAAATATTTTTCTGGGAAGATATGTCTGATATAAATATAATCCCTAAAGTTTGATCTTTACTTTCCTGCAAGGTAGCATGATCGCCCGTGTCATGACTGCCTGGTTGTGTCTGCTTTTCACAACAGACCATGTAAAATCAGGAGTGAAGGTTGGTGAGTCCAGATCAGAAGCTTTTTTGGGTCTACAACAGAAATCGTTGTCTGAATTGTTCAGGGCTTTCAGCTCCACATTCTCCCAGAGGACAGGTCTCATTAACATGTAATTGTTGAGATGCTGTTTGCACCTGGCATGTAGTGAACTGTTTTTAATGTCGCATTTCATGTGGGAAAAAAAAGCTGGCAAAGATGATGAAAGACCTTCCTTCTAGGAGTGGTTATGAATATTAGCCTTGTTTTTATTATGAAATGTAAGACTACAGCAGTTCCTGAGGTTTTAGAATGGTGTAGACAGCAAGGAATAAAATGAAAAATGGATCATTTTAACAGAAGAAATGACACCTACTGTTTGCCACAGCCTTTGAGATATTCAAGAAGTGCTGAACATTAAAACATACAAATAGTAGTCAGGGAGATTGAGGCAGAACTTCTTTTAACTCCATACTACTTAAATGATAAATTTTGTTTGTACTCATTCTCTTCCTTCAAGGTTACTCTTAATTACAAGTGTGGTAATACAAGGCAATCTTTTGCAATGCTAAAGCACTGAAAGATAAGGATGGACATTTTGATTTGTTTGAACCAAGTGATCTCTATGACAGATACAAAAAAGAAAGAACTTCTGACATCAGAGGTATTCAAGAAAGCAAAATTTGGATTTAGAAATGCACAAACCACTTCCCTTCATCAGGCTAAGCAAAGTAGGTCTGTGAGGAAGCTAATTCATGTCATGTATATAAAGCAAGTCAAGTTCCAGCTACTACAAAGCTTTTATGTAAGACTTTGCTGACCCAATAGGTGGTGGAATATAAATAGATCAACAGTACACCCTTCCTTCTGCTGTTCTACCTAATCCTTTCTTGCCTTCAGGATTGAAGAGTATTTGATCTATTGAGTCTTAAATCAGACATTGTTTCCAAAAAAAAAACCCAAGCCCCCAAAATCCAGGTGAATGAAAATTTAATGGTGTTAAGAGTGAGAAACTGAATTAGGAATACACTACACTTCCATTTTTCCCCCCATATACAAACTTCACAAAGCTGGAACTGCCTGGCTTCCTACTTACTCTTAGCTACCCCTGTCAAGTGGCTTAATATGAACCTCTTCAAAAGGAGTAATTGTATTAAACCAATTTTAATTTACTTTCTCCTTTTCAATAATGCTTAAAATGCCCTTGTCATCTGCCTCCAGGTCTCCACTGCTGCTCAGGAGGTGGAGCACTCTTTATTTTTAGTAACAATATCTCTCATGCTGGGGTGGAAGAATCTTAAACCAATTAAACACATTAGAAGATAATAGTGCATGTGGGTTTCGTTCAAGATCTGCATTTTCTTCACTCTGGGGTATGTCCTAGTACCAGCTTTCCTATCCAAGATGACAGAAATAGTGTGATAAGCTGCTAACTAGGTAAGCAGTACAGCTGCTGCTTTGTCAGGTATTCCCTTGTCAAGAAATCACTTATGATGGGGTTTGCCTCTTCTTTTTTTTTTATTTCCATTACAGTTAAGTTTTATACATTAACTTAGTTTTGACTTAAACTTTTTTCAGGTATCTCTTTCTTTTTAAACATTTATTTTTTAAAAAGAATTAACCTCTTGTACATGAAGTGTTTTTTCCAATAAAAAGAAATTGTGTGTGTGTGTGTGCTTTTAAGATCTGATAATTTGTTCTTCCCTTTTAATAATGCTTAGTTACTGGGAAAAAAATTGTGAACTGGCTAGTGTATTCTGATCCCTTCAAATATGTCTGGGTCCACATATTTTAACTCTTTGTATACACTCTGATTAGCAGGTTGATTTTGTTGTTTCATTTGCAGAAGTTGGAAAAGCATGTCCTGAACCAGCACATGGACCTGTCAAGGTCAGAAAGCCTTTGGCTACGTTGACATTAAATCTTTATTTATTTGATAAGAAATTTACACAGACTAACAATGTTCAGATTGTTTAAATACAAGATATTTTCTAGGAACTGTGGCATGCATTGCTGCATGCATGAGGCATAGTCTCATCAGCAGGTGTATAGCCTTGAGCTTTTTATTTATTCTTCATCTTGAATTTGACAGTCATAATACAAAGCATGGGGCAGGCTGTCCTGCATGGATTTACTTTTACAGGGGAACATCAATAAACAAAATAAAGCCATATAGCACTTTATAGATGTCCAGCACCCTGAATGTTAACATACATTTTAAATGTTAACATTGTTCAGCACAGCAACATAACTTGTATTATCTTTCTTGGACTGGACTGAGAGAGAAATCCTGATCGGGAGAAGTTACAGAGGTCAGTAGTGTACAGTAGTGTTTTCTCTCACCAGAAGTAGTAGGTCACTAACACTCTGTAACTGTGTATTTCAAATAAGGATAATAATTAAGCTGTCAGGCTACTTCTCACTGAAGGGCATTTCTAATATAATACTTTTGAAAATGGTAAATGTGATTTTAGAGTGCTCCAAAAATTGACAAGGGAAGAGGGATGGGAAGGCAAGGCAAGTCATGGCAAGGAAAAGGAATGGTCCATTAGTTAAGAGTACTGATACAGCAATTGGGATCCGTTCCTTTGCAGTGCTGGGTTTGCTGTCCTGGTCAGTGTTTCATTTCCAGTTCAGAGGAACTTGGCTAGTGCTCAGTTTGGCACTACTCAGCCTGTGGCCAAACCTGGGAGCTCATAGCTCTGACTGATATTCGTAGTGAACAAATAGCAAGTAAATACTTGTGAGGGGACCATTTTTTAAAGGTAGTACAGGTTTTTGATAATCAAGTGCCCAATTTACTAAATTACTGCTCAGCTAATAGTTAAGAGTGTTTGCATGGCAGAGTGTCGGGAAGATAAATGAGTTTGTCGGTGAGATGCTCAGATTGTCTCATTTGTTATTTTCCCCTCGTACATGGCACTTGATAGATAGCACACTGCTTGCTATGCAAATAGCTTCACCCTGGCTAGTTTGTATGTTTGTGTGTGGGAAGATGTATGGAAAAACGGCAGATTTTTTTTACATTTTAAATTACGGTTGGGGCGGTTCCATCCTGCAGGTTGTGTTGGCTGAGGACTTCAACTTTTCCAGCCAGCACCACATGAAATGCCCAGCCCTGCTGCAGGTTCTTCTTGCCATTCTGCTGTTCATTTTCTCTCTCTGACTTCCCTGCCAGCCCCTTTCTCCCTTGGGTTGCTGGCTGGGGAGAGAGCTCCACTTTGCAGCTTCCTGCTAAGATACGGAGGTGCCATACGGGGCCCTCAGAGGTTGTTTTTCATCTTCTGTCCCTTTATCTTTTACCTTAATCCCAGAACAAGTGGTAGATACTGTGTTTCGAACACGCCTAGAAGGACATGAGCAGCCTGCCCTGTGTTCCCCCTTCCCATGCTCCAAGCTGTTGCTACGTTTTGTGTGAAGAGACACTGTGCACACATTCCTTTCTTTTCAGTGAGACATGGAAAGTCTGACCAGAGTTCAGCAAGGGAAAAACTCCTCACATCTCTGCTGAAGCAGCCATTTTCCCTTCCCCTCCTCCATACACATAATTTTAAAACAAATATTACCCTGTAATGCAAAATTTGCTAAAGCATCTGTTTCTTCCTGGGAGCTCTGGAAAAATGTGATCAATGTGATGAGTTTGTGTGAGTCTGCCTGGAAACTGTGTGTATTAGAGGATGAGTTCAATATGCAAATCTCCAACAGCTCCTATTTATACCCATGTCAAGGTCCATATTGTCCCTCTTCTGTCTCTCCACCTCCCCAGCCAGTTCCTTGAGCAGTTGTTGTAGGCAGTCCTGAGTACGAAGGGTGCGCTGCCATAAAGCAGCCAAGGGAGCTCCTGGAAAGGCTCTGGTTTGTGTGGGCTCATCCCACAGATCCTGCTCTCTTCAGTCTCTGGCGCTGACACTGGTGAATCGTCGGAGCCACCCTGAGGAGCTGCAGAGCAGAGGGGCCTAAGGCTTATGGATGGCTGTGTCCCTGTTTGGATGGCATCAGGCAGGTGTGCAGGCTCCTTGTTCTGAGCTCTCAGTGTCTGAGTTACCCTGTGAGAGAGATTTTTCAAAGGTGTGCTTAAGATCATTATTAACTGTCCCTTTGGAAATATGAATATTTCCTACTTGCCTATAGATTTATTGACTAATTCACTGATCTGGGCATTTTGAAAGCTGGCACAGCCTCACTTGCCGGAAGTGAAAAGAGAAGATCTCTCTTTGCTTAGCACTCAGCAGCTGAAGAATTCCCATGAGTGGCAGTTACAAGGTCAACAGCAGTAGAACAACCCTTGATATTAATATTTTGTAAGCTAAGAAAATGAGCTCGATTGGATGTTATTTTTTTTCTCATGTTATGTAGAAAGGACTCCTTTTCCTAGTGTTTTTCAAATGCTGGAGAACAGCAATTATTTGTGTAGAATTATCTGTTATTGTTAGCAATGTTCTTGCTTCTCTGCAGCACAGTGACACTGCCTTTATCCTTTAGAAGCAATGGAAAATGATGAATGAGGTTAACAAGCTTCAGCCTAAAGTGAAAACTAAATCTGTGGCTATACAACTCTTGTTGCATTCATTCTGGTCAGGGGTTGGTTTGTTCATTTATTCTTGGGGAAAAAGCATATCTTTTCCTTGGCCTCCCGAGAATCAGAAACCATGAAACTCAGCTGGAGTAGCCTATTTCAGTGCTCAGCAAAGAATACTACACACAGCAGTTAGGGATATAGATAGCTTGTTTTCCTTATTTGCTTCCCAATCAGAAATTGGATGAACCTTCGGGATGCAGAAACAGGGAAAATCCTATGGCAAGGAACAGAAGATCTGTCTGTACCTGGAGTGGAACATGAAGGTACGGTGTGACTTTATTGTGCTTTTCAGGCTGGGTGGTGCTGCATGTCTGGGTCACCTGAGTTGCAAACATATCCCTGCTTTGAAGGACAGATGTCACCTTTGTCACTTGGGCAGATGATATCAGAGGAGCTTGGGGAATTAATTAAAACATACTCCGGCCTGAGATTAATGCCCATTGTACAAGGAGTAGTTAAGACCTTATCTGGTGCACAGTTCATTCATCCATCTAGAAGATGGATGAGTGCAAACTGTAGCAGATGCAGAGGAGAGCTATTAGGAGAAGCCACTGAAAAGATTACAGATGGGAGGATGGTCTTCCTTGGGAGAAGAGACAAAAAAAGCAGTTCTTGTATGTCATAGCTGGAAAAGAAATCTGAAGTAGATAGGTTATGCTCAATAAATAGGCTGAGAAGCGGGGGAGACATCCAACAAAGCAGGGTGATCTGATGGTGAATTAAAAGGTGTGGGAAAACGCAGTTCTGGTACAGTCCTGCAGCAGAAGTAATGAGGGCAAACAGAATAATTGTTTTAAAATTGAGTCCATATGTGTTTTAAAGTCATTATATAGTACTTGTGTGTGCATGTGTGTGTATGTTCTATGACCATTCAGGGCAAATCACCATCTAGACATAGTAAACAAAGAACCAAATATACAGCAGAGTGAATAAAATATATTTTCTTTAAACGGGACTTCTATTTGCTTTTTAAACATGACTTCTATTTGATTTAAGTACAAGTTTCTTTATAAAATTAACTTGTAAGTTTCAAATCATGATACTGTGTTACTACCTTAACTTACTATTACCACTGAGATGAAATAAAAACAATATTAATGTGGTATTGGGTTGCTGCCAAAGTCTTAACATTAAACTGCCTTAAGTAGTGAAAATCACAGCCTGCGCACCTGAAACTGGAATTAATCATCTAAACCAGCTTTTGACAGCAGGAGCTTTTCCAGCCAGCTCAGCTCAGTGACAGGGCATTCAAAACTGGGAGACAATTTGGAAGATGCAAATCTGTGAAGTTTGGTTTCTTCCAATATACAGGCAAATCTTGGAGTAAGCTGCTGAAGTGTAGCCCTTACAGAATCCCCACGGCCAGCTTTCATTCATGACATACAAATAGTCCTTTCATTATCTAAAAAAAGGTGTAGTTTGAAATGTGAAATCAGTTTGGCTAAGATAACTTGCTTTCTTATATGTCCCAAATATTTAAGGTAGCTTTATTTAAACTAAATGAAAACATAATTATATGGATATTTTAATTGAATTTCAGTTTCTAACTAAACATGGTTGGACCCAAAATTACTTGCTTAGTAAATAAGAAATGTGTCATTCAACACTTTTTAATCTAATCAGCATAAAGTATCTGACTAAATGTATGTTAGCCATGTAAGTGCTTAAGTAAATGTGCAGGTATAATACATCCTCAAGTTAACAAAAAGCAATACTAAATTTAGGATTAAGTCTATGCTTATCTGCATCCCAGCATGTTTTAAAATGGACCTAACTGACAAGACTCCAACTTCCTTCTTTTCTATCTTTTTAAAAGAAAATAAAAAGAGAAATAAAAGTAAAATTAGCTTGAAATAAATAATTTCAATTAAAATTTTTGCTTGATGGTATAAATGTAAATTAAAATGTCTTAGATGTTTAAAGACAATGCAGTCCTACTTTTATTAAAAGTAAATATTTATTTGGTAGTTTTACAATGTTAAAGCAAACATTCTCAGCAGTCTGTCTTGGGGATGAAGGAAATGAAATTACTAAATTGTAGAATAGTTTTAACGAGTCATTTTACACTTAACTGCAAAGGGATGTTTATCCACAGTGGTGTAGTCTGTACTGGTGAGGGCAGTAAAGGATGGTGCCATGCAGCTTTCCATGGTGCAAAAAATCCCATAAAAATAATTAGAGTTCTTTTACATTTAAAACTCTTGCCTTACACTTCTAGTTTTGTTTTTAATCTTTTTTTTTTTTTTTTTAACACACCGTAGGCTGTGTACTTCTCCTTGGGGTAGGATGCTGGCTTGCATTCCCTAAGCCTCCAGCTCTTGAGATTGGTCTCATATCAAGGTCCTACTCCATTAAACTGTTCTACATTAGATAGATTTGCCTGGGGTTTGAGAGACTCTTCCTGTTACTAAACACCAGCGTGCTCCCTGCTCATGGATGTTTTGATATGCTTTCCATTTTGGAACAGTTTGGCTCATAAAGCACATGCCAGCTGTCTTCCCTCCCCTCTTTATTTCTAATAAATTCACATGAAACATTCTCTAATATGCAGGCAGGATTATGCACAATCACACCACTGAAGTGTGACGGGCTTGGGAGACTTTTATTGTATTGACTCCTCCCCATATTCTCCTGATTAGGACTCTTTATCAGTGCTCTCAAACTGTCCCTTCTCCTACTCCTCCACCTCTGAAAAAAAAATCATTTTGTGAAACATCTATCGGGTACAGTTTGCCACTTGCTGTTGGTGTCTCGCCCATTGCAAGGGCCCAGAAACCTGGACTGTCAAATTGCTCTCTTAAACCTTCCAGTGTGGTTGTGGCTTTACAGCCTGGGTAGGTCTTGGTATTAAGGGAACAGGCATTTACTTCTACAGGACACTTCCCAGAGCTCTGAGATGGCTGAGGAAGTGCTGCTGGGCTGAGAAACACAGAGTTGTGGTTTGCTCTGGGGATGCACAATCTGAAAGAGAAGGAAAAGTGAGAAGGGCTAAGAGGCTTGGTGTCCTGAGCAGCCCTTCGGCTGCCGGCGATCTTCAGCACAATTCCTCAAGTAAAAATTTACATTGTGTCTTATATTTCATCTTGAAAAATTATGGGGTTTAGTAACAAACAACTAAGAACCAGGAGTCTGAGAGATCAGTGTTGTATCCCTGGTTCTATCATAAGTTTCATTCTTGGCTGTGGGCAAGGTGCTTAAGGTATTTGCATCTTGGATTTCACTCTTGCAAATGTAAAAACAAATGTAAAAACAAAGTCCTTTGTGTTTGCATTTTTCCTGCTGCTATGACCTTGTATTAGTCCTAATCATTATTTCCAAGTATAGAATAATAATACTTGCAGAAGCTGGATTTTACTGTGTTCAAATAATGCTCTTTTATCTGTTTCACAGCTCGAGTTCCTAAAAAAATCCTGAAATGCAAAGCAGTATCTCGGGAGTTAAACTTTTCCTCAGCAGAACAAATGGAAAAATTCCGTCTGGAACAGAAAGTTTATTTCAAAGGGCAGTGTCTAGAAGGTATGGATGTGCTCTGTGTGCTGCAGCACAGGGACTGACCCCCAGCAGGGCAGGGATTAGAGTGACTAAAATGGGTTGAATGTGGTGATTTTAATTTTTCAGAGTAGCACTGAAGCACTCATCTTGTCAGGACTAATGGGCCACAGTATTAAGGATAGCATTTCATAAGTGTATTAACACTTTGTTATGTAAGCAAAAAAGCTGGGTAATCATGCCTGAGGGCATAAATCCACCACAGGCTGCCTGAGGCAAGGAAACAGGTTATTTCAGAGTCAGCTATTACTGGAATTCCTGGGTCTTCCTCAGAGTGCCAGGCTGGATCCTCTGGTTTACCTGGGTTACAGCAGTGCCAGTGACCCCACAACTGCACATCCCACGCCCCTCACTGCAGTGCTGCTCTTAATCTGGGCTGCAGGAGGGGCAGATAAAACACTGAACTCTGTGTCTTTTGGGCAACCAGTTGCACACTTAACCTCGACTGGATCCCAGGGATGTCCGCAAGAGGAGGAGTGTGGTTTCCCTGTTCCCAGTTAGGTGTGTCAAAATTTTCACCGAATGCCAAGGAAGTGGTGTTAGCTTATCAGTACCATCAGCTATTTTAGAAAGGGAGTATCTGCTCTAAGAGGAGGGCAAGGTTCAATGCAGTTTAAGCTGTACAAAGTAATTTAAATGTAAAATGTTGGCGGCCCAGCAGGACAGTTCAGGGAGTTGCCCAGCCTATAAGGTGAAAAGCAAAAGGACCATTTGTGAATTTTCTTCTTTCAAATGCCTCTGGATCTTTTTTTTTTCTTTACTTTGCAGAATGGTTCTTTGAATTTGGTTTTGTGATTCCTAACTCCACAAACACTTGGCAGTCCTTGATAGAGGCAGCACCTGAATCACAGATGATGCCAGCTAACGTTTTAACGTGAGTGCCTTGGGCTTGCAGAATCTGAGAGCAGGCAAAGCAAAAGCAGTGTGTGGCATTTCCTTGGGGGCAACGGTGGGAAAGAGGAGAGGGAACTGCTACCAACTCTGAATCACCTCACTGCTCTTAGTTGTTGAGAGATGAAAGGGGCTAAGCCAACCTCATTACCTTCCTTCCCATAGGTCCAATTTGCATTAATATAGCAATAAAGGTTTGGAGAAAATGAAACTGATTCTTTAATAAAGTTGCTTAATTTTTTTGGAAGGTGAATCATGAAAGGATTTTAAAATGTTTTACAACTTAATACCCCTTACATCCAGGGGAAAAAAAAAACCAGCAGATTTTTGGGCCATTTTTAAATCAGCTATTGATCACTGACTCTTGTCCAAGGTAGTTTAGTTCATGCAATATATCACCTGTAGTAGCTGCTTTAGTGTTTGTTTCATCACTGTAACATTTTGCTGAGCTTTGTGTCTTTAACATCGGTTTATACACATTTAGTGTATATACATTTATATACATTTATATACACTATGTATCTGGTGCTAAAATATCCTTAACAGGTAGGAATCAGTCATTTTACAGTCACTTGTAGGAAGGTTCACACACCCTCCTCACAGTCTAGTCCTGGCTCCATGTGCATGTGGGTTCCTGAGCAGGGCAGCAGTGCCTCGGGCGTGTCACAGTAGCACGTGCTGGGCATTGCTCAGTGTGGGCAGCCAGGCTCCAGCTTCAGGGGGATGATGGAAAAGGCTCCTGGAGGGAGGCTCTTGGGAAGTGTAACCACCCTCCCTGCAGTGCTGGATGGGTGCTGGCAAGCACACAAGGAGTGCACTGCCAGAAGCAGAAGGGTTTGAGAACCTGCTGCCAACAAGAGGCAGACAGGGAGCAGCCAGTCTCACCGCAAGGTCACTGTGTCCTCTGGAAGACCTCCCTCTCCAGTGTTTTCCCTCTTATTCCCTGTCTGGAGCAAAGCCAGTCGCATAGAGAAGGCACCGGGATGGGAGCTACCGTCACTGATTCCCATTCACAGCACGTTTCAAAGAGAGAGCGGGCTCAGAAGAGAGCACCAGTGTTCCAATAGTGCTCCTGGCACAGCCTGCTCAGAACCTTGGAGGTGCTGCACATGTCCTCGGCTCTCAGAGCTGAGGACTGTCAGTACAGGAGGAGCCAGGCTGGGGAACCAGAGTGAAGAAATAAAGACATCTGACAAGTTGGTTTTGATCATCTCAGGAATTCAGGACATTTTCAGGACTGGGAGTCAAGAGAAGCTAGTTTTCAAATGACCTTGAGGATTTTCCAATGTCCCATTCCTTGCCTGAAGTATGTGCAGATGTATTGGGGAACCCAGATTGCTCTCTCCTATTCTTGGAGGTGTCCTAAAGTCATTCTTGAGGCTTTTCAGTAGAACCGCAGCCCAGAGAAATCCAAAGAGGAATTTGTGGCCCAAAGAAGTCATCATTTTACAGCTGCCAAGATTTGGAGAACCCCTCACTTTCTGATATTCCCAAAGACCTCATGTTTGTCTTGGTGTTTCCAAAGCAGGAAGGAATGGAGATGTGATAGTTGGTGCTAACGAAGGCACTCTGATCCTACAGCACTCTGCATGAAGAGTTCCCAGGATGACTGAGTATCAGATTGAGAACATTCCCTGACATTTAAGTTCAAACATTGTCCACACCACAGCAAAACCTTACACTCTCAGGAGGTTCAGTGTTACAGACACCGAGAGCCACAGTGGAGGTAGAACTGCTGCTTTGGTTTTCAAGAGCCGGGTTGTTTAGACAGGGTCAGATCACACTGCTCAGGTGTCCAGGTGTTGTAATGGTCCCAGAGTTCTTATTTTATGTACCAAAATCTCAAAAGTCAGCAAGTCAAATCGCCAGAGCTTCTGTCACACCCAAATCCACATTTCCATTGCAATTTGTATAAAATATGCTTGTGTCTTTGCATTTAAGCACTTCTTGAGGGAAATGACATGTTAAGTTGGTTGATGTAGCTTGCTCAGCGCTAAAGGACAGAGAAGGAGAATAAACAAAGAATCCCCATTGGTTTTCACAATTCCTGCAGGAGAGAGGGGCCTGAAGGTGCTGGGACTGCTAATTTATTTTTAGCAATAGGAGTGAGCAGGAGTTTGCTGTCCAAGCACTCTGCAGCCTGAGCAGTACCGTGCTCAGACAGGGGAGGTATGGGGAGAACATTCCACACAGGAATGTGTTTGGGAGATGCCTCAGTTCTGACTGACGCAGACCAGGACAGTGCTCCCTGTGTGCAGCTCCAAACCAAAGATCATGTTGTGGGGGGTCGAGGTGTGAGCCCAGGCTTGTGAGAGCGTGGAGAGGAGCAATCGCTGTTCACTGTCCGTGCGTCCTTCTAACACCTCTTCTTTCTCCTCCTTTCCTCCTGCAGTGGTAATGTTATTATAGAAACCAAATTCTATGATGACGATCTTCTCGTAAGCACTTCCAGAGTGAGACTTTTCTACGTTTGAGATGGGGCTTTTTGGAGCTGTTTTAGTTTTCCTCCATACAGTTCTTGGTGCAGAACCCCCCGACTATCCAGTGGAAGACACTCCTGTAGGCGGTGACCCTGGGGACCAGCTCAGCGTGGGTTGTGACCTTTGCCCATCAATTACTTTGCTTTCTCCTCTGACAAGACCAGACCAAACCCTCAGAGACGGGGCCATCTGCTCAGCGATGCCCTCAGGAAGAGAGGCTGTCTCTGAACACAGGCAAACGATGGTCATGCAGAGCCAATACTGTAAATTTATGTTAGTCTCATCCTTTCTACTTCTCTGGACCCTGGTATAATCTCCCATTTCCACTCACACCAAACTCGCAATGCTTTTCTTTTGGGGTTAAGTTAACCTTTTCATTTTTCTCATGTTGTAGATTTTTATCCTTTCGCTGGATTTCTGTGTAACTGGTCCACATATCCTCTTACCCCAAACTTGTAAAATAGACTGTGATATCACCTAATGTAATTAAAACAAATTTCTCAATTAAAACATTCCTACCGTCCAAAGAAGAGAAGAAATGTTAGTTCTGTGTGTTTTCCTTTCTGTTACAAAAATGCAGTCCAACAGGCACAAACTCCCGTCACTCAAGCCAGCAGCAGAACAGGGCTTTCCACTGCCCTGCCCCTTCCACAACCCCCATCTCTGTTAAATTTCTCTTCCTCCAACTGGCCACATCAGAAAGGTGTCCTGACTTCTCTGACCAAGGCTTCTCCTTGGCCTCCCCTATCTGTTAATCCCTTGGGGCTGATTGTCCCTTTGTCACCAGTTTCTCAAGCAGCACTGCACACGATTCTGCTTTTCCAGCTGCCTGGGGACACTCAAGCCCCTCTGGAAAACCTGTGTTCCCCCGAGCCCACCAGCATCACTCCTGTGCTGGGCTGGGCTCCCTGGAGCTCTGCTGGGGCTGCAGTTGCTGACACCAACACTCTGCACATGTGGGAGCTTCAGTGACACATGGCAGCACTTCCATTGGGACAGATTTCTCCAGCCCTGCTGCCGCTTTTCCCTGCTCTTTGTAATCAGCTCCAGCACATGGACCTTGTGGGAAGGTTCCAGCTTCTGCTCCTGAACATCACAGGCAGCTGTGTGATCACTCGATGCCTTGGTCAGCCTGTCCTGTTGCTGGGCTTGAGATCCTCAGAGTCACAGGAAACTAAAGGCATCATTTCACATCCTGGATTCAGCCACTGAATGGTGTATGTGGGAGGGATACAGAGTAAATAGTTTAGGGGGTTTGAAGCTGGACCATTAAGCCCCATTAGCCGTGGTAGCAACTTTCTCACCAGACCTCACTGATGGATCCCAGCCTGGGGCACTCGCAGGGGAGAGTCTTGTCAGCAGCGTGACCCATCCGAGGCCAGCCTTCAAACAGAGACATCAACCCCATCTGCACCCAGCAGGAACAACACCCAGTGAGCCCAGGACCTTCGTCCAAGGGGAGACACAAAGGTATCCCAAAAGGAAAAGTAAAAAAGCTTGAAGGTCTTGAGAGCAGGTGCCTTTGTATTGTAGGGCAAATGCTCTGCTAGACCCACACAGGAGGTGTCCAGCAGAGACAGGGAGCAGGCACCACCTCTGCCAAGCTCAGCTACAACCAAGGACTGACCAAGAGCAGAGGGATGGATGCTCCCAGTGCGTCTGAGTGTACCCTGGTGCCTTTTCTGCTAATGGGCAATCATATCCTGGGCTGCGTCCAAAGCAGCACAGCCAGCAGGTCAAGGGAGATGATTCTCCCCCTCTACCCCACTCTCGTGAGATCCCACCTGGAGTGCTGCATCCAGCCCTGGGGTGTCAGTACAGGAAAGACACAGACCTGATGGAGGGGGTCCAGAGAAGGCCACAAAAATGATCAGAGGGAAGGGTTGGGCTTCCAGTGAAGACAGGCTGAGACAGCTGTGGTTGTTCTGCCTGGACAAGGCTCCAGAGAGAACTTTTTGCAGCCTTCCAGTACTTGAAGGGGCCTGTAAGAGATGGGAACAGACTTTTTAGTAGGGCCTATAGCTGTAGGACAAGGGGTGATGGCTTTAAACTCAAGGAGGGTCAATTTAGACTAGATATAAGGAAGGAATTTTTTAGGATGAGGATGGTGAAACACTGGAACAGGTTGCCCAGATCAGGTCAGATCAGTGGATCAGCACCTGACCTGGTTGGAGATGTCACTGCTCATGGCAGGGGGGTTGGACTAGGTAACCTTTAAAGGTCCTTTCCAACCCACATCATTCTGTGAAACAAGCTGTGAATTCCCACACGTACTTAACCTCCCCGGCGCCTGCGGGACACGCTCCCTGCGGGGCGCTCACGCTGGAGGCTCCGCGGGGCTTCAGGTGGCCAGCGACACGCGTGGCTGAGGCTCCCGCCGGGTGAGCAGCCCTGGGNTCCTCCCCCCCGCGCCCGCCCTGCCCGGGCTGGCCCAGTTCGCCCAGTTGGCCCAGGCGGCGCTGGCGGCCCCGCTTGCGGCGGGTCACTGCCGCCCTCCAGTGGCTCCGTGGGAAATAGCCGGGAGCAGCTCACCCGCTCCTGTCCTGGAACAGCCTCTCCCAGCACCCCCCCAACCTCCCTGAAGAACAGGAGGAGCAAACGGCCTGGGGTGACACTGGGCTCTGAGCAGCCACCACCCAAAACCCAGGCAAAGGGTCCCGGGGTGCTCAGAGCAGGAGCCCGTTCTTGGCCCAGGCAGCTGCGGGTCCCGTTTCCTGAGGGGCTGCCGCGATTTGGGAGCCTTGGGAGAAGGAGCAAGAGACACGGGCATGTCCCGTGCCCAGGACTCAAGCATGGCACAGTGAGATCTTGGCTCCCTCGCATGGGACAGCAAAGGTGCCAGTGAAGAGAAAAGTGGGGCTGGAAAGGCGAGAGCAGAGCAGGAGGTCAGGTGTGCATGTCACCACTGCCACCAACCATCCATGTCCCTGTGGTGGTTCAGGCTGCAACCTGAGGGCAGCCTTATGCCACTCTCTGTGCAAAATCTGGGGGTGAGAAGTGGGTGCAAGGACCAACACAGTGATTCCTCCTCTTATTTACCAAATAAGCTCCCACCTGGAAGTCCACAGCCTCGGCAGGCATCTCTGGGCCACGAAACTTCCCCCAGCCAGGTCCATGTGCAGGGCTCTGCAGGAGGGGAGCGCTCCGTGGCGGAAGAGAGGCAGCTCTGGCAAGGGCAGGACCTGGCCGGGCCCCTGAGGAGCCTCTCAGTACGCAGGACCTTGCCCAAAGCCCAGCCACGCACAAAACCCCGGCTCACTTGCAGCTGCTGCCTCCAGGCGCCTGCGGGAGCCTTCGGCGTCGGGCCGGGAAGGCAGCGTTGGGGAGAGGAGCTGAGGGCGAATCCCAGCCGGCAGCCGCGACTTCCCCGGCCCATTGTTCGCAGCCGGGGTGCTCCGGCCTCGGCAGCTCCCACGGCGGGCACCGGTGCCTCCCGGCCGCCGGCACACACGGGACATTTGTTTCTGCAGAGCCTCGGGACAGGGAACGTGCTCGGGAGACCGCTCCCTGGCAGCTGGAAAGTCGCCACAGGGGACTCGTCCCCCACCTCGGGAGGGCTGTGAGCCGCTCTGGCAGCCTTGGAAACCTGGTGGTGAGAGCAGGGCGGCCCTGCAGAGCCTGGCACGCAGTCAGGGGCCACAGAGGCACATCGAGAAGGGGAGAGAGCTGTGCACAGTTTGGGGGGCTGGCACAGAGAGATTTGGGGTGAAGCTCCATCCTCACTGCCCTCCAGCCATGTCTTGGCCTGGGAGCCCTCCAAGCTGGGCTGTTGCACAGCAGCTCGGCAGCTCGGGAGGAGGGTGATGCACAACACCCTTTGTGGCTTCAGGGGAGCTCTCTGCATTGGTTTTGGGATCCATCACACCATAAGGCTCCCTGAAGCACGGTTTAGTGCAATGGAAGCACCCCGCAATGGGCTGCAGCGCTGGCTGTGGAGCGGGACCCTGCACTGAGGGTGTGAGACTGTTCCCGGCGTGCTGCCATGAGGGTGAGGGGAACACGCCTCCTCTCCACGGCAAGCACCGGGCTCTCACACCCTCAGCGCCCAGCACCCCTCCAGGCTGTGACCTCCCCCGGCTGCTGTGGGAGCCCTCAGCTGCCCGCACGCCTGGCAAAGGCACCGGGGTTCCCGCTGGCGCTGCCCCAGATCTGCCCCGCCCGATAAGGCTCAGGCGGGGCGGCAGAGCCATCCTAATGTGGTTAATGAGCTGATTCATGAAAGTTGCTGCCGAACAAAAGGCGCACGAACAGCCCAGGGCCACATTATGTGCGGTGTCTGCTTTGCTACTCTTACCTTCCCGCAGGTGCCGGTGGCACGGGCAGGCAGCGGGCAGGGCGTGGTGACAGCGGGCAGCCTTCGGGGTCAGCAACATCTCGTCCCACCTCACCCAGTGCCATCCAGTTCAGCAGCGCTGGGAGAAGACGGGAGGCCTGGGAAGGTTTGAGTCCCTCTGCCCCTTTTGGGGCGCACAGATCCTGCCCCCGGGATGCCAAATCAGAGCAGGCAGAGCCCCAGGCAGGCACTCAGCCACTTGGACACAGGGATTTCACTGCCAGGTGACTTGGGCACGGTTCCATCTCTCCCCAAGGACAGGAGGAGGGCAGCTGGAGCAAAGACAGGATTCAAAGTACCCTTTTTCAGTCCAAGGTGCCCAATTCCTCCTGTCCTAGGGAGCCCCAGCCCTGCAGTGCTACAGGACCTGGGTGCAATCCCTGTTGGGGCTCAGCAGCTGCCTCACCCCACTGCAGGTCTGACATCCCCATCCACAGCAGTACTCCAAGAGAGGGGCCATTGCCATGTCCCCTTTGGAAGAGCATTCTGTTCTTATGGCATCCAGCTCTGTGCCAAAGTCTTTCCTGCACCACCCTCTCTACACCGGAATCCTGCCTGCTTTCCCAGCACCTCAGTGCCAGGCAGGGTGCAGAGAGTGGCAGACACTCAGAAGGGGTGACAAGCTGAGAGGGGACAAGTAGGGGACACAGAGCAAGAGGACAAGAGGACAGAGTAACGGTGCTGGTGTCCTGCTGTCCCCAAAGCCAGTCTGGAAAGGTCTGACATTGCCCTGAATGTGCAAAAGGGGAACAGTGACAAGTTGTGGGAAGGGATCACGCTCTCACCAGGTATGGAAGATGGGCCCCAAGAAACTGCTGGGGATGCAGGAGGAAACCACACGAGTGATGTGAAGACCCTGAGGGTGAGGGACTGACAGAGCTGGAGCCACCTGGCTGATAGAGAAGCAAGTGTTCCAAGGAGAGGGCAGAGGTCCAATTTCCATGGGAGGAAGTGGCAAAACCGGCAGCTGAGGCCAGATACATTTGGCTCAGGAACTGGGAACGTCTGCGCCCCTTGATGTTTCCCGGAATCCTTGCAGGAAATTCCCTGGCACAGAGCAGGAGCACGGGGGAGGTAGTTCCGGCTGCCCCGGGCCAGCAGCCACGCTGTGCCGCCTGTTCATTCCCATCACCACCAGCCTGGCTGGCTCTCCCGGCAGGTTGGCCTTGGCAGCAGGACCCGGGACGCGGGACAGCCACGGCCTGTCCCCACGGCGCTGCCGCGGCTCTGGGGGCAGCGCGGGGCGTCCCCATCCCGCAGCACTAGATGGTGCTGCGAGACAGCGCTGCTGCCTGCGCCGCACAGCGCGGGTGGCCGGCCGGGCAGGACGCTGCTTGTGGTCACCGCCTCGGCCGGGGCCCCGCGAGAGCCACTGAGGGTCAGCTCGGGCCGGCCTCACACCAGGCGGGTCACCTGGCGGGTCACCCGGGATGGGACGTGCCACCAGCTGTGACCCAGGAGAGAAGCGGCCCTTGCGCTGGGCTGGACATGCTGTTCCTTGTGCCAGCCCGGAGCTGGGATGAGCTGTCCCGACACCGACACCTCCGAGCCTCACGCCTGCCTTCATCCCTCTTCCGACCGTGTTCCTGCCAAGCTGGGGATGCACAAGTCCCTCGAGCCCAGCAAAGGCACAAGGCCGCAGCAAACAGCCCGGGGGGGCTCCCCGCAGCCAAACACAGTCCCTGGCCTTTGCTGGGGACCTGTCAGCTCTGGGGTTGCCCACGGCCATCCCATGGAGTTGCACGGGGACAGGTGTCCCACGCTCATCCCTTCCCATGGCAGAGTCCCACGGTCCCGCTTCCTGCCTGCTGCTCACTTCCTGGGATGCTGCTCCAGAGCTGCAGCCTTGTCCCACAGTCCATCCCAGGAATGGAGCTTTAGGCTGGGGTTGTCCCTAGAGAAGCAGCACATCCTCACCTTGGGAGCAGGGATAAGGGGGATTAGCCCCAAGATAGGGAACCAGCCAGCCCCTGTAATGGCTGGGGTTTGGTTTAACCAAAACTGGCTCTGCACCCTGCACTGCCCCATCCCTGCAGGGGCTGCACCCCACGGCAGCTGCTCTGAGCCCTCGTGTGCCCTCGGGGCCTCACTTGGTGGCAGAGACAACCCAGTGCAGGCTGACTGGCCCCATGCAGGACCACACTCCCCGCCACTCCAGACGTGCCATTTACAGCCACAGCCCTTCTCTGCCTGTGGATCCAGGGTCTGGCAGTGCCCTGGCTGCTGGACAGGGAGCAGGTGCCTTGTATTTGCTATGGGTCATTGTCTTCCTCAACGTGGCCCGTGGGTCACGTGCCCACTGAGCACAGGGTGGGGTTTCCAGCTTTGGGCACAAGCTGCAGCCCCCTCACACCTCCTGCCCTGAGCCCTGACAGAGGGGTGCCGGGCCAGGAGCCTGCTCTGCCTGCAGCAAAGAAGAACCCAGTGAGATGCCCACAGAGCCCAGGACAGAGCGAGCTGGAGGACACAAATCCCCACTGAACACCCAGGCAGAGCCCCTCGCCTTCAGGCCTCTCTCCTGGGTAGGAAAGGACACCTGTGAAGATCCCATCCCTCTGGAATCTCCAAGGGCAAATCAGGTTGCGCTTTCTCAACCCCCAGCTGATCCCCTTGCACTTTGCTTTCTTACAAAAGGAATGCAGGATCCTCTCCAGGTCCACATCTGCTCTGAAGGACAGCACTTGAGGCTTTCTCTCAGGTCTCTTCCTGGCCCACACATAGCACAGCCCTGTGGAGTGGCCTCTGAGCCCACCAATGCCTGGTTGCCCACCACCCCTCCCTCTGGGGCTCCTCAGTCAGCCATGAACAGGAGCCACAGCCCTCACTGGGATTTGCAAAACTGAGGGTCCCCCTCAGCCCTTCCTTCTGTTCTCCTGCCCTTTGGGGAGCAGCAGCTCAGCCAGACAAGATGGAGTGGCCATGGACACGGGGAAGGACGGAGCAGTCACAGGGTCTGCGCAGCAGGAGCCCCAGGCACCCCAGCTCTGCTCCCTCTCCAAGGCTCCCACCCCAGAGGGGGAAAGGATTGGGGTGGTGGCCCCAGGAAGAGCTGGCAGTGGGAGTAAACATCCAGCTGGGTTTCAGAGCTCAAGGACCTCCACTGGGCTGGGGACGGCCAGGTCCCTCTGACTGCCAAGTCAAGTCAGGGCCCAGGGCAGAGCTGCTCCGGCTCACTGCGAGGGACAGGCTGTGGGGACACAGCAGCCAGGGTCAAGACAGGAAAAAGATGTCCCACATCTGCTCTTCAGCCTGGGCTGGGCTTTCCTGCCCACACCAGGCAGCTCCTGAGGCAAGTGCACAAACATTCCTGAGCCATTTAGGAGGCACATCTTTGTTGGGTTGAGCCAAGACTGGCCAAGATCCTGGGCTTCCACAGCCCACTCCTGAGGGGTCTGCTCCAATGGGGCACCTCACATCCTGAGCCATTGCAATTGCTCCACCACAGGAGCAGCTCTTCGTATCTATTTTCAACAGCAACGACCCAAAACTGCTTCTATGTTTGTGATCTTGAGGAATCATGCCTGGAAGGCAGTTTCATTCATCAGTCTCTTACGCAGATGCCAATTATTTGCCCAGACACAAACTGCACTGGTAACCAACCCCAGCCTGTGTCTTGCTTGCAGTCCAAGCCCTGCATTCCCCACAGGCAGGTTCTCCACTGAGCCCCCAGGGTGCTCCGAATTTCATGAAGCTTGTCAAGATGCAACAAGAAGTTTTGGATGAGGCTAACCAAAAGCTACAGCTGGTGTAGTACAACCACAAGCTGATGAAACACTACAGGCAGGTCAGGACCAGAGACGCAGCCGTGCTGGCCCAGGCTCAGTCAACTTGTCCACAGCGCATGGGCTCAGCCCCACTGGTTCTGCTGGCCGTGACCTCCAGCAGGATGGCTCCACTGCAGTGATGTGCATCAGGCCAACCACGTGGGAGTTGCTCAGTCCAGCTGGTTGTTGAGCTGCACACGGGTGGCTTCAGCTGAGGTCCAGACACAGCAGAGTCCTTGGGAAGGGCTGCCCTTGGTCTAAGCGGCCACCAGAGCACATTGGCACAGCCCGAGTCCCTCCCGGTGCATACGAGGCTCTCCTGGTGCTCCCTCCTGCAGCTCTCCTGACAGTTCCTGTGGGAGCGACCTCACCCATCTTCAGAGGTCAGCAGGCAGCCAGCACACCTCAGAACAGCTTCATCCACTTGTCTCCATGGTCTCCAGGAGCAGTGTGATCAGCAGTCCAGGCAGGATTTGGATCCTTCACGACGTGCGGTGTCTGCAGCTGAGGGGCGGCACTGGCAGTTCTGCTCCACAGGTGACAGCTGAACGTGTGAGCTGTGACACAGCTCTGCGTGAGGGCCGCAGCACCGCTCCGTGCTTGAAGGCAAGCGATGGCTGCGTGCTCTTCACCTTCCATCCTGTGGCATCAGCCCCCACAGAGCCCGGCTCTGGCCTCCAGGCAGGGCTGGGATCATCTCCTGCACACCCAAGGCAGGTGGGACAAGGCCAGCTTCTCAGGGAGACCGTCTCCAAGATCTTCACAGGTGCCTTCAGCTGGCATGATTCCTGCAAACCCCCTCCTGCTGGCAGGACCTGCTGCTCATGGTCCCTGTCCCAAGACATTACCCAGGTGAGACATCCCTGTAGCATTTTGGATTCACTCAGATGGCCCCTGTGGCACTGGGCACCAAAAATGCACCATGTTCCACCTACATCCCTCCGGGACCCTGCCACTGGGAGCCTTTTCCCAAGAAACCACCTTGCAAAGAACCACAGCTCCCCCGCCCTGAGCTGACCCCAAATGCTCTGACAGCCCTGGCACCAAACAGCCTTTATAGCTCCTGGCAGGGTGTGGCTGCCCCTGATTGGCTGGGACAGCTGGCAGGCAGCAGCTCCTGATTGGCTCAGCACAGTCCCCGTCGCACTGTGATTGGTGGGCTCCTGCTGCAAGGGGTGAGGCAGCAGCAGAGACAAGTGGCAGCACGTGGTTGGCTGTGGGGAAGCGCCAGGTGGCAGCACGTGATTGGTCAGAGCAGGGTGCTGCTTGGCTGTGATTGGTGGAGGCAGCACGAGGCAGGCCGGGCCAGGTGGCAGCACGGGATTGGCCGGTTGGCTGAGCTGCCCCGTGGGGATTGGCTGGGGCCGGGATCCCTGGGAGGGTCCATGCACTGAGCTGTGCCCGGCCTCAGCCCCAGCGCGGGCACTGCTGACACCGGAGCACCCCCGGGGTGGCCAGAGCCACTGGGGCCAAGGCACGAGAGCATAGAGACGGGGTGCAGAAACACCAGGGCTCGTGGTGGCGAGGGAGTGGGGTTTGCTCTCTGCATCACCAGTGGCTGCGGGGGCTCACAGCAGCTGGGTGCAGACCAGGAGCTGTAGGGCTGGGGGTCCCTCTGACTGCCCACACAGCCCTGGCTGCTCCATGCCCTACCCATTATCGATATGCCCACCTGGGAACCTGAGGGCAGCCTCCAGTTTTACCCCACACCAAAATGGACCCTATGACCCAAGATCGCCAGGTTTTGAAGGCCTGCAGGGCAGACAAGTTCTTCTCTGCAATGGGCACAGTAAGGCCACTGCTCCCCCAAAATCTCCAGCCTCTGGGCCCTCACACCGGCTTTGTGTGTGCAGGGTCACCACATTTCAGGGACACCTGGAGCCAACTCGTCTCCGCAGCTGCAGAAGCTTATTTGAATAATTTGCCTTGCAAATCTACAAGTACCAGCTTGAATCTTGCGCCGTTGGTGCCCATCCCATCAGATCCCATCCCCTCATGATGCAGGAGCCAGGCATGGGGCAGCCGTGCTGAGGACACACGAGGATACAGATGCGACTCCCAGCACTGTGTGACAAAGCCCCACCCAGCAGCACGGTGACACTCAGCAGCACCATTTGCCACTCCCATGATGTCACATCCCATGGGAGCACCGGAAAACCAAACCTAGCGCTGCCTCCAGCCCTGCCACGAGCTCCCATCACCCAGACAGGGCTGGATAGGGCCTGCAAATTGAGGCAGTAAAGCTGATAAGCTATCAGCCAGCACCACGATTAGTTGGATAATTAGGGACAAGAAGTCAGATTTTGAGCTTATTTGTCACTGGTGTAAGTACAGAATAAGTGACCTGGCTGCTCCCAGGGATCAGGAGGGGCTGTGACCCTCACACCCAGTGCGTTAAATGCACATTGGTTCCTCTTTTTTTAAAAAAAGTGTAAAATAGGAATCTTCTCCCAGCATCTGAACGCTGACTGCTGGGATTGCAGTGTGAGAGGAGGAAACGAGACCATCTGGTGAGGCTTTGGCAGAGCCTGCATCAGTAGGAAAAGGGGACTCCCCGAAGCCGGGGTGAGCGTTTGGGAGCAGATACAAAGCAGGTTCTTGCAAACGAACTCCACGCACCTGGCAGAGCAGGCTGAGCTCTTCCAAGCTCCAACGCCCTGGAGGAAGGAAGAAAAACGAGCTGGAGGAAGGTTAGGAGCAAAGCAGCAGAGGCTTAGGCTAAGTTACAGCATTTTTGGTTTGTTAGAGCACACAGACAAATCTGAGCCTGTCTCCCCCAAGTCCCACCACCAAACCTGGAGCTCAGCACCCCACAAGTTGCTGGGCGACCAATGCAGGCTGGAGCATCCCCCCAGGACCAGTTCTGTCTGATTCCAATCCCTGCTGACACTGGCTCCTGCCCCACTGCCAGCAATGCTTAAACAAGCCCCGAGGGAGAGAAGGCAATTACAAGGCCTGAGCTCTCCCCACCCCACAACCAGGGGTCAATCACCTGCAGCAGACACTGCCAGGAAGGATTTTGGGGATGGGTTTCTCATCCCCGGTACACAAGCCAAACAATGCCCAAGGAATTTGGCTGCAGAGGCAGAACTGCTGAGCAGCCCATACCCAGGCCCCCCACATTCACTGTCCATATCCCTGACAGTCTCCCCGTGTAACCCCTCCCTACCCCTTGCCAAGGGCAGCCAGAGCATGCAGGATCATGCAGAGGCCATGCTGGGGACGCCAGTGCACGTCTCCACAGGAATACAGCCATGGAAAGACTCTGCCTCCCCTACCCCCACAGCAGCAGGGGGACAGCACAGCCCCCAGACCCTCCCCCTCAACACCCTGCACCCCTCTCTCTCTTCCCAGCCCAAGTCCAAAGCAAAGAAAGAAAGGAGAGAAAGAAGGGAAGAAAGAAATAAAAAACTAAAACAAATGAAAACTAAAACAAAAAGCAGCAGTTGGGAGGCAGCCTTGTTAGGACAACTCAGCAAAATAAAATTCCGGTTTATTGTTGGACAACATTGTTTCACACATACATCAAACAGGCCAAAAAAAAAAGAAAAAAATAAAAATAAACAGCAACTTCATAGACAGAAAAAAAAAAGAAAACCTTTTTATCTTTGGCCTTGCCACCTCATACAAACCACGATCTATGGTACAGCTAAAGTACATACACAAAAAAAGTTACTGGAATGCTCAGAATAAGATTGTAAATTTTTTTTTTTTTGCAT
>VWZT01008972.1:0-10120 GCA_013397055.1 Pachycephala philippinensis
TTTGAAAGTTTATGCTGCCTTCCCTAATAGTAATTTGAAGATAAAGTTTATTTAAGGATAGATATTTAAATAGCAATGTGTTTCTGCATGTACTAAAACTCAGCTCTTGAGGAATCTAAACAGAAGCATGTGTACCTGTCTTACATTAAGAGTGGAAGTTGCACTCTGTCGTAATTCAACCAGTGGCAGTAGTTAACAATAGTTTCTTAGGTTCGCTATGTACCATTTTTACCCACTTCTTCCATACTTTTCATGATTTGTAGAGGCATATTAAAGGTTGATGCCTAGTCTAAATTGCAATCTAAAATTCACTTTGGAGTGATTTGCTTGTACCAGGTAGCAGCAGCTCCTGCCTCTGTGGGCAGGCTATTCAGTCAGGAGCTGCACACTGAGAGCCACGTGTCTTCAGCAAGTATCCAAGCCTGGGCATCCTTAGAACATACCTGCATGCACAGCTTGGGGCACAGGAGCAAGGCTAAAGCATAGTACTACAGGACTGGTGAGGTGGGTTTTGCTAAGATGATTAGCAATTTCATCAAGGTCTGGTTTAGGGAGTGGAAGGTGAGGGTTATTTACTTAAATTAGCAAGGTTGCAAATGCCACAGAACATGCAGAAACATAGGAAGAACAATAACAACTACCAACTCACATACATTACCATAAAGAGGAAATTGGGGTATGATTTTATTAACTTTAATCATGCTGAAGGTATTGAACCTCAAGAAGACTACAAAATTATTACGGTCTAGTACAAGCTATAAGACTAGTGCTGGCAACTCTGAATTGAAGAATTATGCAGCAAGAACAAGGACAAACAGATAAGAAAGTTTCTGCATAGTGAAAGATTGATAGTTTACCTTTGTGTTGCTGCCTGGTTGTTTCTACTGAAACATACATATTCCCTGTAGTGAAGAGTAAGTAGTTTCTTTATTTTTTTCTTTTTAATAACTAAACTTTTAAATTCAGTTACCCCAAAATAAACCATTTTGAAAGAATAGGGTCCAAGGAAAAATTGTTTTGTTACTGTTGATGGCAGAATATAAACATAGGCTTGATGCATGACACTAAAAACTACGTAATTTTTTCCACTTATTTTGCTTTGACATTTTATGATGTTGTATAAAAGGATAATGTATTTTTTCCCGTCATACCCTGCTTTAATTCTAATAATTAATTTCTAAAGAAAAATAGCAGAAATAAAAATGGGTCTGGAGCTAGGAACAAAATAATGGAAGATATAAATAGAATAGTACATGAAAGGATAGTGGAAATAATGGAAGTGTTTTTAGAACAGGGACATGATACAGTATAAGAAATAATGAATTACATGGAAAAGATAAATTGAGCTTTCCTGATGATCTTTTCTACTAACTCAGGAACAAGGTGACATTTTGCAACATTTCCAAAGCAATATATTTAAATTGGAAGAAGGCATTTACTTTTATTTCCCCTCTTTTTCAAACACAATATGTACTTAAGTTCTGGTCATCCACTGTCACAAGATCGTATGATGTTTACTAAAAGTGAAACAAAACTGCAAATGTACATTAGCAAAGAAATATACAGATATATATTGGATAGGATACAAAAACCCAAGGTCTTTAAATTCCCTTCATCTGAGTCTTTGGGCTAATTACTGATATTTGATGATAGGATGAAATCCTTTTTCACACTTTGCTTTGCAATGGTTCATTGCCATAAGTAGTGTTATTTTTTTTTTTTTAAATATTCAATTACTGAACTGCCTAGTTTTGCATACAATATTTTACATGCTTGAATTAGTTTTAACTTAGCACATAAATGCCCTAACATGGATTCTGGTAAGCAATATACAGGTAAGTTAAATCCTCCCAAGCCCTCATCTGACTTTCAGTGTGTGCCTGTAACAAGCATTGAGGACTGGGCTCTGTTCCCTTCTTTTTCTGACAGTTTATTTTTCTCCCTTTCCATTCGTTTTTGTTTGTTTTAGCATAAAGTGTGGAGTTGTTTAGCACTTACATGTTGTATTAAATGTTTTGTGGTGCAGAAGCCATGCTTTGTTATGTTTACACATGTGGTTTGATTGCTGATAGGAGCCTTTGAGCATGACCCTTTGTGATAAAAGCAGTAATTCTGCTGTCTTCGTCATAGCTGGTAAAGTTGTGCTTTTGTGTAGCACAGTCCCGTGAATCTGTTTGGAAGAGAAAGAGATTGTGAGTGCCACTGCATTTCCAGTCCCACAGGTCCTGAGGTTTTGCCTCAGAAGGTGCAAGGTGAACTATTCTTCAATGACTGGAAACTCTGAGCCCCTGCTGTGACTGCAGCACTGCAAATCCAGATCCACTTAAATTGTTGTGTACATTCTGGTGCATATACACTTATACGGCCACAGAAACAAGATTCATGTTCCTGGAGAGGCTGTGGATGCCCCATCCATGGAAGTGTTCATGGCCAGACTGGATGGGGCCCTGAGCAGCCTGGTCTAGTGAGTGACATCTCTGCCCTTAGCAGGTCTTCAAGGTCCCTTCCAACACAAAACATTCTATGGTTTTATGATCTTTACAAATAGTATTATTCTAAACTCCTTTTTTCCGTCATACGTGCATAGGAGAAAGGGCAAAAGTGAGTTTTGCTGGCTTCCACCACAGCTTTTCCAGTTCTCTCCAGGTCTTAGCCTGCTCTCATCCTGCTCCTGGTGACTTGCCTCCTCCTTTGCCCACCTTCCCAGTCGTGGCTTTCAGAGAAGAGCGAGGATGACTCTGCCCTTAGCACCATCCCATGGAGCATATGTGCTGTGAGTTGCCATCCACACCTTCACACACCTCTCTGGCTCAACCCAGACCTGTTTTTTCTCCTTGATGGGAAGGTTTAGACTAAGCCTTGCAAAACCAGATGACAAGTCACAGTTCTTCTTCAGGAAAGAGCACAAGCTGTTCGCACACTTGGGTCCTGGTCACGTTCTCATCCTGTGGAAATACTGGTGGACTCTGGACATGTGGTGGGAAGGTGGCAAAAGGCCTTTTCTTGTAGTGGCCGTGACTGGCAGGCATTCAGCCACCAGCCATGGCAAAAGGTAGGAGGGTGAGGCAGCACCCTGGTGCTTCCAGCCACCCTGCAGCCATGCCTTGGACCATGGGACACCACCAGCTCAGGCTCACAGCAGCACCCTAAGCCCAGCATCTGGAACAGAGCAGGCAAGGAAGGCGCAGGGAAGGCTGGACCCTTCAGAGAGGCAGCATCAGCTCTTTTCCTTCTATAACAGATCTGGGGGGAAGTTCTCGGCTGAGAGGCCTACGCCTGTCTGTGGCCTCCCTGTTGTGACAGCTTTCACTCTTGGAGACCCTGACAGACCCCAGCTGCTGGTCCACAAGGGACAGCTGGCTCTGCCCTGGGTCACTGCAGACCCTCTGATCTCCTAAACGGTGCCTGGGGAATTGCTTGTATCTAACAGGGTACCTTGCTGCAGTGGGGCACTTCTGTCTCTTTGCAGATGGTGTTTAACACATGGTATAATGTGATCCTGTAGTATCTATTATCTCCTGTAATTTTCGTTCTGGTTTTACCCAATTTTGTACCTTTGTGTGAGGACTTTTAGCCACCTAATTGCTCTGTGCACGTACTGGCAGTGCACAAGGTGCCAGCACTTACTGAAACCTGTTTGAAAAGTGAATGGTATGACTCCAAAATGTTGGTTGTGAAGGAGGCAGAAGAGAAGAGACACCAGTTCAGTTGTTTCTTTAGACTTCTTTTTCAATACCTTCAAAAATCCAGGAACTCATCCCACCAATAATTCGTCCCTCAGCTGTTTGATGTCTTTATGTGTTTTATATGTTTGCAGATGTATCCCCTAAAGCAAAGCAGCAGGATCATCTGGGATTAAAAACTTCATAACCTTTGCTATGAGAAAGCAGTTTTTTGGTGGGATTTGGGGTTGATTTTGGTGATCAGATAATTGCATTGATATGGTTTGGAGTGTAGCCCTACTGACATTTGGATTTGACACACCTAGGAGGGAGTACACTGTGGGGAGGCAAAGTGTACTCCCTTTCTTTTCATCTTGCCCTTACTGTGTCTGCATCAGCACTATGCTAGAACAGCACCAAAGTGGTTACTTTCATCAGAAAACAAAAAAGGTACCTTTTTGGTACTGAGTCCAAAAGTAACTGTTCTGCTTCATATGGATCTGTGGGCCTCTGCCAGTGTCTGGGTTTGGGCAAAGTTAGTTGGTGGCTCAGCTTCATGTAATTGAATGTCATTCTGATTTCTGCACTGTGGTGTAATTGCTCGAAAAAACATGTTATTTGATGATTAAGATTCTGGAGTGAATTGTGTTCTTCTGGGTTCTTGCACTGTTTCTCCATCAGGGACTTGGTTTCATTGGTGTGCAGCTGCTGGAGTTGATTTACAGTGCTGCGGCTGTGGCTAGTCATAAATAAATCCTCTTATATAGTTGTTATGAACACCTGTTAGATCATCTGTCAGCAAAGCGCTGTTCACATTTATCATGGTGCAGTAGTTATTTTACCTCAATCCATTTCCGACTGACTCGGCCTCCATCACTGGATTACTATTACCACACCATAATCGCTCGTTTCCACTCCATGTTACAACTTGCAGATAAAAGATTTCACTACTTGGCCAAATTTCATAAATAAAAGAGCAGTTCAGTGCAGTAAAAGTTTATTTTTGTCATCATTTGTCACCCCATTATTCTATAAATCAAATGGAATAGCGCTATTGCTAGCTCAGGCGTTGCTGTCAGCCCTAGGCATAGAAATGGTCCGTTTCTTCTTTTTAGATGAGATGACATGTCTTTCAGACTTAACTGGCTTATGGCTTTGTTTCACCCATTTTATTTTATCGGCCCTTCAGAAAAATCCTTGGGGACCGGAGAGACTAAAGAAGTAAAATGGAATCAGAAAACACAGTAAAACATGCTGCTTTAGCTGTGTTACGTACATTTCCCTCCCCCACAATAATTCATTTACAAACTCCTCTGCAAAAATAATGGATCTGGATATAAACAGCCCCTCAATGCATTCTCCAGCTTTACACAGACTTTATCGTTCATGTCAAACCCTGGATATGAAAGGGCGCTGGAGAGGATGCTACAAAGTCCTGCTAATGCTTCTGCTCCTAAATGGACTTCCAAACTGCTCAGGGATTGCATTGTGGGATTGTGCTTTTGTTTCAAAGGTCTGTGCTGATGACTTGCATTTTGGGGCTTGAACCATCTAATAATGCTGTGCTGTGCCTTGCTACACAGCTTCACAACCAAAATCTTCAGGGTTCAGGATGTTCCTCCATGCCTTCCCAGGCACAGCTGTCACAGAAATGTTGTTTGCGTTTTTTGGTTTTTCATCAATTTCCTAACTCTAGCTGTAAAATCTGTGCCTGGGCCATGCCTTGATTTTTTGGCTCTGTGTCTGTTACAGATGCTTGGGGTTTTCTTGATTTATTGAGAAGTTAGGAGATGGATCTCAGACTAAATTTTGAAGAAAGCAATATTCCTTGGTTTAAAAAGAGCCAGATAGGATGATGATAAAGAGATGGGGTAATAGAAAAGGGTTTATAGTTGATATTATACTTCTGAGTTGGTTCTAATTCAAGTTACATTCTTCATAGTCATTATGTAGCTCATAAATTCAATAAAGTGTTTTACTATTACTATAAAAATGACAGGAGGGGGGTTTTATGTTGTAAGTTTCGTTAGTTGCTCTTCCTGTTTTATGTTGAAGTTCTCAGGCCGTTATGTCATTAAACTCCTTGGAGTCTGAAGGGCTCAGGCCCCTCTGTTCCTTATCACTGGTGCAGTGCCTGCGGTGGGGCAAATGTCTGTGTGGCCAGTCTCTGTCCACCATCACTGTCCTTGTCAATGGCTCTCTTTTGTTCCCTTTTGGATTTGTTTTTTATCCAGAAGTTCAGATACCTGCCTTTGTGAGGAGGAAATTGGACTTTCAGGGTGGCTGCAGCCCCACTTTGGATTCTGAGGTCTAGACATCAATTCTCAGCTCCGGCTGAGAATGTGTGAAAATTCGTGTGAAAATGGCCAAACGCTCTTATTGCAGTGGGTCTTGGATGGCTGTGGGAAGAGCCTGCTGACAAAGAGAAATGCTACACTGTGGAAATAAAATTTCTTCAGAGAGTTCACCCTCCCTTTTGACTTCCCAAAGACACTTGCTGTGACTTTTCTCCAACCCATTTTGTTGCAAAATTAGGCACATGTCTAGGTTTGAGATTCTTGTTCAGTGTTTCTATGTGCAAATGCTTGTAAACATAGCCTTAAGCATTTGCTGTGAAGGTCTCTAAAGACAAATCCAGGAAGGGTTTTCCTTTTTCACTGATGAGGGAGAGGAATTTTTTTCAAAGGCACTGTAGAATTTCTGTTATTTCTGCTTCATTAGGGGAAAGAAGCCTCGAGTATCTGACCCTGGAGCCTTTGCTTTCTCCAGATGTTTGCTTTGCACACAAATAATCTGCATGAAAACGGCAACTGCTAATTCAGTGGCCAAAGTGCATCAGGACCCTAATCTAAAACCTCCCAATCCATCCAGCTGTCTGGCATTTGCTATTATAGGGCACCAACAGAGAAATGAGGCTGTGGCTTTATCACTGCACCCTGGGTGACAACTTGATTTTCTGCTTTCACCGCAGGCAGCAGCAGCCCAACATGATGGGGCTGTTAATTTGTGCATTTCATGGTGTCTGTCAGGGGGCTGGGAGAGGAGGGTTTCAGGGGAAGGGAATGGAGCATGTCCCAGCCTCGGAAGCACCTGTCTGCATTGACGGCACAGAGCACTTCTTATTAGCGTGCAGGTCTCTAAATGCAGCCCCAGGATGACAGCCTGGCATTCCCAGCACCCACACAGTGTGACAGGCGCAGGCAGCCGGTCCCATTGTTTGCCCTTGATGAGCATGTCATTAATGGAAATGGAAGAAAGTGAGGGCCACATCAGTATTCAAATAGCCTCCATCCTCTCTGCCATTCAACCGCCTGGCTCAGGCGGCTGCAGATTTCCTTCTGCAGCTCCACTTACACGTTTTCACAGATTTATTCCCATTGCATACAAATCCCCTCCATGTGGCTCTGGCCCCATGCCCCCCCATTCCCCTCACTTGCACAAACATGTTCTCCAGCATCATCTGATCCACCAAAAATAAAGTGGGTGTTCTTTCTCTTCCTCCCTGTTTTGTGAATTGCTTAAGTACCATTACCAAATACTTGCTATTTACAATCCAGGAAATGGAAGGTGCTATTTATTTAAACTTGAAGCATCAAGCAAGGGGCTGATATATTGTTTGTAATGTCCTTGTTTGCTCACAAGCAGCTATTGATGCTTGTCGGAGTGACCTCTTTCTCTACAATACATTGCAATATATTTGGTTTCGAACATTTCACCTGGTAGGTATGAAGTAAGAGGATTGCAGGCAGAAGGAGAAATAACTAAAAAATTCATATGCCTCCTTAATGACAATATTACTGAAAACATCATTAAAGTCATGATGTTTACCTCAAGACCTTTTTTCAAAGTTCTGTGGTTTAACAACAGCCAGACCATGGATATCTGGAGACTCATCTCACTAGGGTACACCATCTTAGGCTGCCAGCACCCCTCTGATCTTGCATGTACAGTGCATGATCCCCTTGGGGGCAGGTGGCGTGTTTGCCTTGTGTATTTTTAAGCATGGACCATGGCAGAACATGGGTTGATGATTAGTGCTCCTGAGCAGTCCAGCAAAACAAATAAAAAAATATCATACTGCTGGTATGAAGAATGTACCTTGAGCACACTGGCATCTGGCCAGATCTTAAATGTATGTTTTTGTGCTTTAGTTTTGTGTTAGTCTGTTTCTGTAATAATATAATTAGTGCTCACAGGGGAGGCTATTGACACTACCACCAGGATCAGTTTGCTCTTTGCAGTATTTCCAAATCATTCTCGTTACACATCCAGCTTGCAGGTTGGATGTGGTACCCCTTGCCTTTTGTCTGCTCTTGTCCTCTCCAACCAGTAATTTAACCTGAAAACTAAAGCTCTCTCCACTAATAAAAGCCTGGAGCCAAAAAAGAATGAACACTGCTGGGTGATTTCCAAATCTTGAAACATTTTGTAGCCCTGTTTAACCCCAAGCAGAGTTGGAGAAAGTGACCTCAGAGATTTTACATTTGTCAGTTTCAAAACATTAGTTAGTTCCAAAACTACATAACAGAAGCAGAGCTGTTACAAAACATTTTGATAAACAAAACTGCTGCTTCCTCATACTGTCCTTCCTCACACTCCTCCCAGCACTGCTCTAGGCTCAGAAATCCTCCTGGGATGTAGATAGGGTTGGTCTTGGATGTGTTTGCCCTAATAGGTGCTTTTCTTCCACTGGTGACTGTGGGGACTGCCCCAGCACTCTGTTCCCTGCAGCCTGGGTCCTGGAACAAGTGCAGTGGTGGTATCCATCTGGTTTTAGCTATGATCTCTGGGAGCAGGATGGTGAAATGTTTGGGTTGCCACTTAGGTGCAGAAGGTGCATCCCAGCATGATGACCTTCGTGAGCATGGACACGTTCTTTTGTCTTGGCTCCTACTGCTTCCCCTGCTCTTCTTTCTTTTGCTGACCAGTTTGAAATGCAGAATACGGGTTGGGGCTCGCCTTTCTGTACTTTGTGCAAGAGCACTCTGATTTCAGTAGGAACCTCTAGGTGTTGCTGTGATATAAATAATAATTGTCTTTGGGCATTAATTCAAAGAGGGCAGTAAAACTTGAGTGAGACCAAGAGAAGAAACCTGTAAGTTCTCTTGTTTAGAATGATTAATAATTTCTGCTTAGTTTAATAATTCAACAAATTGCAGAAACTGCATTTTATCAGGCTCCTTTCAGCTCAAATTAAAAGGATAAAAAAAGAAAGGGTTCTCCATTGTTTCCATTGGCAAGCACCCAAAGACCAGTCTTTCTTCACCAGAAATACATCTAGAAATGGCTGTAAGGATCTGCTGAAAACTTCAAAATTAAAACCACCTGTGGTGTTATGGCAAGTAAGGTGCCCTCTTCCTGGGTCACAGCCACAAGCAACACCCAAACCAAATTAGGGGGCAAGTAGCTCCCCTAGAAAAAGCAGAAAATTTTCAAAACTGATATATGAAACTGAAACATTGTGTTCTAGAAACCAAAGTGTTACCATTTTGAATATTAGTTTAGGAGAATTTTATGTGGCTGCCATCCTGAAACAGCATCTTGCACAATGTATGATCAGGGACAACAGAAACAAGAAAAATACTGAATCCTATTCTGGAGGAATTGGCTACTGTTCTGCTTTTAAAACTAAGACCCTATCATTTTAAAAGTAATTTGGAAAATGTGACAGATATGCATCTATAACGTGGCACCAGGAGGTAGAACTTACAAAAGGAGAACAGACTTCCATAGAAAAAGTTTATGGGGTACATTGTCAGAAACAATGAGTAATTTTAAATGCATCATACGTTACTGGAAACTACAGACAGCATCTGATTTTCTCAGTTCAATTCATAGTCCTCTGAGAAGCGAATCCCTGGCCCATGTTCAGCTGGACACTGCAAAAGCTGAAACAAATGAGATGGATATGTCTATATCCCTCTGTACCCAACGGCTTGCAGGTAGCGACAGTCATCTGATTGCAAGTTTGGTCAGGAATGTCATTATCCCAAGCAGACTTTGTCTGCTTGAGGCAAGGTTGTGGCTCCTGCATTTGTAACACCTTGACTTGTCAAAGAGCTGTCCATACTGTGCTTCATTGCTTAGCCCTCCTATGAATTCAGTGGAGATCAGAAGTTATCAATAATTTGTTTTCTTTGGGTTTGAACAAGTCAGAGGTAGATTTTATCTTTGGCAATGCAACTTAGAAATTTTGTGGACGACACCCAAAGGACAGGTCTGGATTTGTCATCTACAGGGCAGATCTGTGCACATACAACAGTGCACCATGAGCAAGAGGACAATTTCACAACCAGTATGTAGTTTTTTTAACTTACCAGGCTTGTATGCTTTATTCTTCAGGGAAGATATCATTTTTCCTGTGTAAACAACTTTTTGATACCCAGGTTATACCTCTCCTTCATGGAGGATAGTGTAACAGCCTCTAGGTAACATGCAAATTGTTATTGCATTACCTA
>VWZT01008972.1:10185-29968 GCA_013397055.1 Pachycephala philippinensis
CACATGTCCACGATGAACAGGAATTAATGTAGCAGGCTGAGTTTAGGCAGAGGAAAGTTATCTGACACTAGGGACAGTGCAGTCACAGAACAGGCTGGCTGGAGAGGTTGTGGAAGTTCCAGAACTAGAAATCATTACAGGTTAAGTAAAGAATCTGCCAGGATGGCATACAGCACAGCTTTAGGACACAGACAAGATGATTTCCATTCCCCTTTTATTTGGGTTGTTTTCTTTTTTTTTCTGTGAATGTGTAAGGAATATTTAAAATCTAGTTGATCTTTCATCCTACATACTCCTTGATTAAGTTTATATACTTGGACTATATTACTAGGGAACAAAAAACAGTTTGTTCAGTTGCTTTCTGCTTTGCTCTTTTCTGTGCACTCATCTCCTGCCCAAGTGTCTGCCTTTCTTTTTCTTTGGTCTGTGAAGTGGTCAAACACACAATTATGAAGATGTGGAGTTGCATAAATTATGAATTAAGATTACCTACTTTCTGATGGTCAGATTATTGCTACTAAGTAATACACATCAGTGCCTGTTTTTTATACCACTAAGTGCTGCCAGCCCTTGCCTTTCCAGAGGAGAAACATAATTCTGCACTGGTTCTCTGTAGCAAAATATCTGCCTATTTTGCTTGTAACAAAGACATACTTCTCAAGAGGCATAAAATCTTTCTACTGAACAATTAAAAAGTAGCAAAACACTGCCTCTATTGCTAATTTTCCTATTTCACCTATTTACTCTAGTTCCATTCCATCATATCTCTCTTGGCAACATATCTGTGTTGCCTTCCTTTTCCAGGGCCCTATTACCAAAGCAGTTCTTCATAGCTTGGCACCCATTTTGATTGCTTCAGCTTTTCTGTGCATCTTTCCATTCAAAGTGTTGCAGTTTATTTACCGAGCACTGTATTTGGTATGTTTGAAGGAAAAACTAGGTAAAAATCTGTTCTTTTTTAAAGAATCAGGCAGATAGCATCGCTTATGTTGCCTTTTTCAAAGTACTTCTTTTAACCATGAAGAAATTTTAGCGCTGAATTTCCAGTGACCCCTAAATTTGCTGGTTTTTAATAGCGTATTTTCCTCAAGGACTTCATTTTTGCCCTTCAATTTCATAATATTTGGAGCACATTCATCCATCTTCTCTTATCCTTTTTTTCCTTCTGGAGTTCTAATAGCTGTAAGCAGAGTTTTCCAGGAAGTCTCACTTCACTGCTTCTGAAGGCAACTCCGTGGACCAACTTGCAGAACACAAAGAAAAGGGAAAGATTAAAACTATTGCCAGTGCAACGCTTCCAATATCCTCACTGGATGGCTTCTTCCCAGCATCTGAGAGTAAAAACGATAGTGAGCACTGGTGAGACTGGTAGCGTGCTGCAATATCTGGGTTCACCCTTTAAGGGGATGGCACAGTTGTATTAATTGAAAATTTGTCCTTTCTTTTCTCTTCACGTGCTTTGAAGTGAAAGTTGCTGTACAGTGAAAGTTGCTTCCCCTTTGGTGCTTCATTTCAGCTGCAATTAGTTAATGGGTTTATGTAGTGAGTTGACACCAGGTGCCCACAAAGCAGCTCTGTTGCTCCCCTCCTCATCTGGCAGGTGATAGAGAATATAACAAAAGGCTCACATGTTGAGATAAGGACAGGGAGAGATCACCCACTGTCATGGGCAAAACCGGTTTGATGGGGGAATTAATTTATTGCTAAGAAAATCAGAGCAGGATAGTGACACAATAAGAAATAAAAACAAATCTTAAAAGACCTTCCCTCATCCCTCCCTTCTTCCTAGATTCGTCTTCATTCTCTTTCTTCTCTTCCTCCTCCCTACCAGCAGCGTAGGGGAAGGAGAAATGGGGGCTGCAGTGAGTTCAACACACTTCGTCACTTCTTTCTCTTCACACTCTTCCCCTGCTCCAGCGTTGAATCACTCCTGTGGGAGATGTTCCTTCCTTCACGTACTTCTCCAGTGTGGGTCCCTTCCATGGGGTATAGTTCTTCAGGAACAGGCTGCTCCAGCGTGGGTGCCCACGGGATCACAAGTTCTGCCAGCAAACCTACTCCAGTGTGGTCTTCCTTCTCCTTCAGAGACACTGACCTGCCTCAGAAGACTGCCTGAGGTCTTCCAGGGGCTGCAAGTGGATCTCTGCTCCACCATGGTCCTCCACGGGCTGCAGGGGCACAGCTGTCTCGCCATGGTCTGCACCACGGGCTGCAGTGAATCTCAGCTTTGATGCCTGGAGCANTCCTCTCTGGGGCTGCAGTTACTCTTGTGCAGGGTTTTTCCCACTTCTTGAAACGTTATCCCAGAGGTGCTGCCACCACTGCTGATGGGCTTGGCCTTGGGCAGCGACAGGTCTGTCCCAGAGCCACCTGGCCCTGGCTCTTTTGGACGTGGGGGAAGCCTCTGGCAGTTTCTCACAGAAGCCACCCCTATAACCAAGAACTTGCCACGCCAACCCGATAAAGTTTGGCTGAAAAGCTCTTGCTTTTTCTCATGCACCTGCACACCCACTCTGAATTCATACATTTTCTTTGCGTTTTCACAGAAATTCCATTCATGCTAGTACAGGTATGGAAGAGCCAAAGAGACTGAAGTGATATCATTATGGCACAGTACCCAAACATGGCAAAAAAATAGGCAGATTTAGGACCAATGGCAAATTAGAAAAAATTTCAGAGTGGTCACTAGACAAATCTGAATCAGAAATGAAATGTCTTCACTGCCATTACTTTTCAAAGGAAAATAGTATGTGTTATTTAGATTTTTGTGACATATGTAAGGTCTCTGTGTTTCCCATATGAAGACATATTTCTAACAGCCGTAGGTGTGAGAAAGGATGGTTTCTCCATTTGTGTTTGCAGTCAAGATGGGAAGTATGATATAAGTGTGACTTTGTCATATTTGGATGTATGTGTATATATTTTAGGGTTTTTTTAGGGCCTTTGTGGAATTTTAAATAAAAATTATTGTGCCTTATGCATGTTATACTGGCCCCTTTTACATTATACCTCCCTTGTGTCATCTCATGGGCAGGAGTGGTTTTGTCTTGAGTTGTGTGTAAAATGCACAGCCAGGGGCAGGCATGGTGGGTGTTTTAACACAGGGCAAAACAACAGGTTCCATAAGAAGGTGGAGGTCCGTTTTTTGTGTATACATATATCTCATGTCAAACTCATCCAGGTGCTTTGTTGTTTACTTCTTGAGAAGTAAATCAGAGAAAATTATAGATTTGTCAACACAATCTTGTCAGGAGGAAGACTTCTTCTGGAAGCCCACCAGCAGAGATTGCTCATGTTGTGCTGCAGGACATTTGGTATGATTTTCTTTGTCATAGCTTTGATATTTTGAATGTTTTGAGAGTAAGTGAGCAACAATTTTGTCCTGTTTCTTCTGGATTTCTGCATTTTTTAAATACTACATGTATATGTAAACATCTTCCTTTTTTAAAAGGAAAGTCTACATTTGAATGAAAACTAAACATATGATTTCTTTCAAAACATACATGGAATACTGCCTTCTTCATTATACTGGTTTTGTTTCACTGTCTGTAGTCCTGTATTCTGATTGTATACCCTGATATACCCTGATATTTGTTTTTGATGAGATGCACTTCTGTTCTTTCACTGCTTACTAACACTTTAATTTGAGAAGCTGTTTTCGCCAGCCCTGCAAATATCCAATGTTCTTTGCAAAGTCAAGTCCATTTCCTGCAATAACCTTGCTTTGACCTATTATCACTTATATCACAAATTATTCAGTCTCTAATTGGTTCATCTTTTAACTACAAATTCACATGACTTAGCTTTATTACATAGCTCTATGACAAGCTTATTGTGGACTAAAGTAGGCCCACATTTTTAAGGAACTTTCTCTAGCTGCTTGTACTTTCCTTCATTTTACTGCTAGGATATATTGTTATAGCTGTTAATATTAGGTTTTTTAGATATAATGTTGTCATTCCTAAAGATCTCAATTGTGTTTTAGGCATTATGTGGAACTTTTTTCAAAACCTAGCAAGACTTTAGCATGTAAAGCATGAGTATAGCAGTATGGAGGATCTTCCCTTCTCCCATTATTGCACTCTGTTTTTTCAGGAAATCTGAAGATGCTGTACCTTCTTACTCCTTTTAGCCAGATCTTGAACAAAGGGATGAAGTTTGCTTGGTATCTACCAAAAATAGAGTTTAGTAATGTAGCAAGTAGCTAGCATGCAACATGCACATGGGTGGTAAAAGGCTAGATGCTCTCTCTGACCCCTTGCTCTCTTAACATAAGACAAAGACACAGCACCTGTTTACACTATGAAATGGACATCTAAACTAGACAAAAGCCCTACAGAGGAAGAATTTCAAGATAGCTCATAACCCAGGCCAGTAGCCAAATCTGTCCGTTTACAGTAAACATGCACTGGAGCTAGACAGCTAGAAAGAACTTGCCTCTCTCCAACAGTCTCTATAGAGAATTATTCATTTTAAATAAGCAAACCAATGAGTTGTTATCTTTTTCCATACAGAACATTATATTATCTGCCATACTAATGTTTTGGTTGTTGGTAAGATTCCTACCCTTTATTCAGATGCATGGCCAAGTCTCTGGCGGCCGCTCAGGATGCACCACAAAAAGGGAGAAAGAGTCTTATCCTTGATGCAGCCACCACCTAAAACAATGCTTGAAGGAGAATAGCTATTCAGTCAGCCCAAGCATCCATTCATATTGCATAGGGCTTGTTGTTCTGCAGTCTCTCATCTCTCCATTAATTAATGGTGAAAATGCATATAACTAGGAAAACAGCAAACATAAGCAGGGAATTAATTTATTTTTCATAAATAGAGATTGCCTCATCAGTAGAAAAGCAAAGACTTGAAGTGTCTCTTCATGTTCCAATTTTTGTTCTGAAGCTGCCTGTTCCGTTGCTTTCTCATCTCTTCTATTTAAACCAAACAACAATCAATTGATTATGACATTAAAAAAATATTGTGGCTGAGGAAGAAAGTACTTTTGAGAGAGATTCAGGTTCAGCAGCTGGAAATGAGGGGAAAAAATTGGGACTACACCAGTCTAATTGGTTTTGTTATAGAACAAAATTAGCTGAAGCCAAAGAGCAGTAAAATGCACTCACCTTTATTGTAAGCATTTGAAGCTGGGCTAAATGGATTGGGGGAAAAAATCTGCTCTTTGCTTATGGCACAAGGCATATATTAGAAAATAAAAATAATTAGTTGTAGAAACAACAATTGAATTGTGCAAAGTGTTTTGCCTGGATTCCAGGAATGGTGGCTTTAATGAGGCCCTACACTTCACAAATGCTAAAGCCGTTCTTAAATGAGGTTTAATAGGATATTTTCACTTTCTTTCAGCTCTTTGTCCTCAAACACATAGGTACCCCAGAATGTGCACATGTAATTGAAGCAAGTTTTACACAATTCATCTCCTCTACCTGATGAATATGCTACTAAACATACAACAGCTCCCTATCAGATTCTCACACAAGAAATCAGTGGCCTTCAAATCAAATCAGAGGCCTATTTGCTTCTTCTGCTCTGCATTACAAAAAAAGATTTTAATCAGACAGTTAGAGACACAGTTCCCATTGCCCATGAAATGAAACTGGAATCCTAATTTCTAAGCTACACCTAAGAGTAACTTCTGGGAAACGATGTTTAACAAGGCACTGCTGACTGGAGTTAGGAATATGTCTTGTCACCATACAGAACCTATATGATGGGCTTTATACTTTGGGTTGTGAAGATAATGGTTTGGATTCAAAGATGTGTCCCTTGAAAAGGAGGAAACAAATACAATACCAGAGTGCAGTCTCTTTTGGAGGTGCATTGAATCTTCAGGATCAATCTGCTTTGCTCGCCTTGAGGTGCAATAGGGCAAACTTAAGGCACAGATGGGCCATCACCTCAACAGGTACCAAAAATGAGAAGTCTACTATTAGAGTAAGTGCTGTCATAACCCTCCTAGTACCAGTATTGGGTCCTAGTGCTTCAGGCCTCCTTGATCTTCCATAGGTAAGTGAAAATGCACAAAGAATAACCTCTGTTACATTTTGATCCACTTAGAAAGCATTACAGAAATAATTTTTTTAACACTTGAAAACAGAGTGTGGGAAGAGGGATGTTGCTGTGGTGTGGCACTATTTTTTTCATTTTTTCCTGCTTAACGATGTTATTGGTTGTTTTTGTTCTTTCTAAAACAAGAGGTGAGGATAAAATGACAGGAAAAAAAAAATAATTTCGTGGTCTAATATCCTGTCAATTTCTGGAAGAGTGTGTCCTTAGCTGAAATCCAGGAGGATGTTCATACCTTTTTAAAAGACCCTTTCAAGAAGTACATATGGATATGTGTGTGTGTGTGTGTTTGTGTTTGAAATGGCCTGAGGGGTTTTGTGGTAAATTTTTAGATGCTTTACTTTTCCAGCACCATTACTGTCTTTTCTGTTCAGGAAACAGAAAAAAATCTTCCTTCCAGCTGTCTTCTACTTTCTTGTTGTAATTATAGATAACTTTCTTAAACTCTTCCTAGCATTACTGGAGTATTTCTCCTTATCAGCACATCAGAACACAAACCCAGCAGAATGGAAGGTACACAGTTTCAAAAAAATTTTTGAATTTTTTCAATGTTAAAACTGCAGGCAAGGGCTGAAATACTCTGTGGGCTGAATGGAGAGTTCCAGAGAGTCCATAGAATTTCCAGACTTCCAGCAGGCAACTGCTAGCCTTCTCTGCTGCTACCAACCCCACAGCTGATAACAAGGAGTGGTGGCCTCTTCCAAACTATTTGATGTACCATTTCAGTTTCCAGTGGAGCAATTGCCCACCCTGTAATAAACAATTATCACACTGCATAGTAATTTAGAGAAGACACAGAATGGAAATGGAGAGAGGGTGATGGAACGGAATGTGGCCTCCTTCATCTCAGAGCTGAGGTCCATTAAGAGTTCTTACGTTACTGCAGTCCACTGTGCTTGTGAATACAAAAAGGAATTGGATTTTGAAGGATCTAAAGATTTTGAATTGAAGGAACTTTTAGACTGGATAGGGCAAGGCAACTAACATCTTGAAAGTAGATTCTTGAACTGCCTGTTGTTTGACTCATACAAAAATGGTGTACAAACATCTCAACCACAACACATTATGGAAAGTATTATATAAGTGATGTATCTGAGTAACAGATGAAACAAGCATATAAACATCCAGACAGAGTGCTACATTCACTCAACTTTGGCTGTCAGGAAAACCTGTATAAAAATTGTAAAGATAGCTGTTTATTCCTTAATAGGTAACTGAACCAAAAGGGAAAGTTACATTCTCTTATTTTAGAGCCAATCTGTAAAACAGCTACATACTTCAATATACTGCCTAATGAAAAGTCTTCTGGGTTCTGGTACAGATAGCGTGTCACTCACAGCGATGATGCCATAAAAAAATGAAAATAAGAAATGTTTCACAATTGAATATCTAGAAAAATCATGTACCTGCATTCTGACAGCAAATATGCTTTGTTAAAATACTGTTGCTATTTTAAAGAACAGGGGGAATTAAGATCTGAGGGGCAAAATTATTGTATTTCTTATATCGTCCATCTGATCTAAATCCAGATCAGCTGGTCAAATGTCAGTCAGGGCAACATATGTCTTGTCCATTTATTTACCTAGAATCAGAGAAGGGAAAAAATACGTAATTGGATCCCTAAAAGAAGTGCACTGTTACATTGATTATTGAATCCATAAATGAAATTTGAATGCTCTGTTACTCAAAGCTAAATAAATATTTACTGGTTTGCAACCATCACTTATGATAAAAACAGGTTAAGAACTGAGACTGGAGTTTAAATATCTATCTAACAGTTATCAGAAATACGTACTGTTTGAATGCAGGCATATTTTTATCAGGAGGCAACTGGCAAGCAGCACAGCAAATTATGAAAGAACCAACAAGATAAACAGCTGAAACATTTTGTTGATTATGACATAAATACTCCAATGCAGTAATAAGACCTGGAAGTGAAATTATGTTTGTTTTCATTGGAGAACTGGAATAATAAGAAGACTGTAGTAACATACCGTCTGTCTCTCCAGGATGGCATGTACGGTATTTGGTGTATGTGGGTAAAATAAAGGAAAGGTTAGGTACACCCAAATACTCTAAAACTGTTGTATTTATCATGTATGTCATATTTGTAAAAGACAAGAACAAGGCTAAAGAAGATTTCTTACATAGGGAATAAATTAATAACTTAGTAATTATCCTTTGGAGAAGAAAGACATAATTTTATACAGAAGAACCTAAGGCTTTTATTTGTTGTCACACTAAAATACTAAAATGTTGAGAACATAAAACATTACACTTTCTATCTGCTAATGTACTAAGCTTTGTGATGAGCACACTATATATGTTTTATGATATGGAGTTAGGGTCCACATGAAAACTTTGAGATTTACATTTTTATCCTGCATTGACCTTTTGGCTTCACTCCCTAATTAAGCAAGGCATGGTAAAGAAAGAGGTTATTATGAGGTGGCTGGGTCCCCAGGGTGTTATGAGGTACCACACACAGTTAAGCTATCTCAAGACAACCATGTTCTCTAGAGTTACTTTATTGCTATTATAAAAAATCTTTATTATGGGGAAAAATATGTATTTTTATGCTAGAAGAAGATGAAGATGACAGTTTAGGATGTTGAATGGTAGTTTCAGCTGAGCTTTGTGCCCACAGAGACTGTAAAACATTGAAGACTGGGCAGCCTTTGATTGGCTCCTTTGGATCCTAAAGGGGTAGATTAATCTTTGTAAAATTCATAGTTGGAACATTGTACCATTAACTGGCACTTTCCAGTTATCAAGATACTTTATGAAACTGAAAAAGTCCTATTACACTTTCTAAAAAGGCAACTTCGGGGGTGTGGCTCTCATGAAACCATTTCATCTCTGGAGTATTAGGTACTTTCCTCTCTGCCCTGTGCTTGATAAAGCCATAGGATGTAGACCTCCATCTGATAACCTATTTTAGTTTCTTCTCTGTTAATCACACCCTATCTAAACACACAATCATAAAACATGAGCTTCCTCAAGGTCCTCTATTTTTCTGTCAGAATTGAGAACATATTTAAGCCTTTGTGGGACCGGCCTTACTCCTCATTTTTTAAATCACACCTCTGGTTTTAATCATGATGTCTTTTTTTTAACCTCTGTAACAAATATATAGAGCACATGCAGGAGCTTGTATCTTTTTTGCTTCTGAGGAGAGTAAATGTATCATGTTCCTGTTGCTTTTAAGCCTTCTGCAGTATTCCTCACATCAAAACATTTATGCAGGTACCCTCTGCACTGCAGGTAGAATATCAGAACTACCAGTGGGTATCAGAAAATACGCACGTATTTACAAATTTTAGCGGTAGTCCTACTTTGAAGAGGTGTTCCAGGAATACAGTGATTACACTAAGGAACTTGGGCTCATGAAGTGCTCTTTGTAGTAAAACAGTGTGTATGCCCCACGGATCAAAGAAAGATACAGAACAGACATATGTCTTTAAGACTAGATATGGCCTGCTTGACAACACATTGATTTATGCCCACCACTGTTCTGAGGGTGGCTTAGAGATATTTGATTTACAGTGGATAGATTGCCTCCTGCTAAATAAAGTCCTGTGTCATTGTTCATAAACCAGAACTGCATACAGCAATCTCAGTGCTTTGTTAAAATACCACAGTGAAGTTCATAGTGCCTTATTAAGCTCTGTAGTTCAAAGATTAATTGTTGAAAGGATAAAAACCTTTGTGCAAACATCTAACAAGCTTCTTAAGTCGATGACAATTAGCCCTGTGAAGTACTCAAGAGCTGTCTGTCAGGAAGCTCAGACAAAAGTGACACGACTTGGTCAAAAAGAGCACCAGTTGCTCCCATCCCCATGCCTGGTGGGATAATAGATTAGCCCTCAGAGACAGTGCTTGGCCATCCCCCAACTAACAACTCTGCTTGCCAAGGTCAGACATAGTAGCTAATAGATGAAAGGGGTCCTAAGGAAGAACAAACCACCTATAAATGAAAACCTGTAAAAATTCTAATTAGCACTCTAACCTTTCAGACAATCCAGGATGTTGGTGACACTTTTCAGGTGAGCCCAGGTGTTATGAGAGGTGATGCTGTTGCAGTAGGTGGCACTATTCCCCTCCTCCAGCCACAACAGCACCACCAAACACCGGGAAGTGCCATCTTTGGGATGAGACATAAAACTGAGGCCTCGACCAGTTGCAGTTATTAAAGGTCCCATTGCACTTTCCACAAGATTAACTGTGTTAACCTCAGTGTCCTGGCTGATTGCATTCTGTCTTCCTAAATTCCCCCTGTAGTTTCAACTGGACAAGTTAATCTGGACTTCCTGTTTTAGGTATCCGTGCAACTGTTGCTGTGCTCGGACACACAGCTGCTGTGCTTCATCCTGTGACATGCTCCAGCGACAGCCAGTGCAGACACACTGAACCTTCCACAGCCACACCGATTCCCCAAGGAGGGTGGAAGAAGAGGGCATAGTTGTGACCTGCATTTTCAACAAAATGATGTGACATCCTGGAGAGGGAATGCACTCTTCAAAATGGATCAATCATTGCAACACCACTAAATGGCAATAGCAGTTATTTGGTGGGACATCCTGCTGAGTCACCTAACTCCATCTTTCCAAAGCACAATGCCTTATGGACCATCCCCTGGTGCAGGTGGTTGTTGCTGTCCCTCTCACTCCAGGCCTCTTGCTTGGCCAAACCCATTCCTAGGTTTTTATCTCTGGACTGGAGAGGCAGAGCAGGAGCATGCAGCAATTTTGGTTTGGTTGTAGATTAAACCCATTAGGCCCTATTTCTGACGTTCTTCTTGTACAAGAGGCACTTTCCAAAAGAGATAGGAATGAAGGTCCATGTGAACTAAGTAGTCCTCTTACAATGAGAAATTTGCAGCCGGGGAACCTGCTATGTCAATCACCATGGCTCATGCACAGCTTTCACTTATCTCACAGTTTTGAGGTTTGGTAGCTAGACTCAAGGTTGGGCAAATTGCATTCTTTCTACCTTTAATTCTTCCTGCTGTTTCAGTTGGATACTTCCTTTGTCACTTCATATCCCAAACTATTGTGTTTTGTTGCTGGAAAATGTGTGCTTCATTTCAATGATTGGGGATTACACACACATACCATTGAGTATAATGCAAGGACATTATGTGAATGTAAGGAGTGATTATTTTCCTGTTTATTTAGAGAAAATAAAAGTTATTTGTAACACCTTCTTAACTAGATGGCGAGTAATATTAATATTCAAACTCTGTGAGAAGCCTGAAATATAGTGTGGATATAAGCTGGCTGGGTGACTGGGTATTTAAAATAAGCCAGGTGTCAAGACAGGAAACATATAATTATCATGGAATAAGGAGAAGTTTCTGAAAAATAAACCATAATTGGTTGTCTGTTTTCTACTTTATGACATTTCCAGTGAAAATTGTAATTCCTCTTTTCTATGTTCTATTCCCCTTGTACAGAGTGTCCCCTTGGGAACTGGGGCCCAAGAGCCCTTTCTAGGATGGGACGGGATATTACAGCTTGGTTTGTGCACCAGCATCCTTAATATTTCCTTCCTTTCAGAAGCAAATAGAGCGTACCCTTATCTGAATGCTAATTTCCTAGTTAAAACCCTCCCTTGCTGACAAGGGACTGAAAGAGTTTTAAATCACAGATGTAGAGTATCAAATGCAATAATGCTCTTGCAATAGTGCATTGAAGCCTCAATTAATTAACCCTTGGGCTAAGTAGGCAGGTACATGGTGGTGGCCACAGGCGGTGGATGGATGAGATTTAAATGGGCATCTCATTTCCTCAGCACGGAACATGCCGTTTGGTTCAGAAAGGAGTCATTTTACACACTCGCCTCATTTACGCTCAGCTTTAATCCCTTTAATTCCACCTGAGATCCAAGCAAGAATGGGAAAAGAGAGAGAGGTGCAAAAGGCTACAGAGCTGGGCTTTGTTTACATATGTTTCCCCAGGGGCAACCCCCCCAGCAGAGCCAAGGCTTCTGGCCTTTTCATTTGGCTGTGGGGATCCAAAGCAGTTGTCATATGGAAATGGTTAAAGAGAGATTACAGGGAGCTCTTCACTGCAATCCATCCTGTTTAGAACCTGAAAAGTAAGGAGTAGGGAGGGAAGGCTGAGAAAAGGGGCTGAATTTTATCCCGGTGGGTGCTGAGATGCAGCAGGGACTCAGTGTTGGAGGGTCAATTTGCAGAGCCTGTGGTGGTGTGGGCCTCCACACAATGACAGCTGCCGCTTCCCCCTCAATGGCCCATATGGGTGCATGTCCACGTATGATGTAAATCGTGTTCCATGGGTGATGTAAATCTCTGACATCCCTCTGGATGGCTTTTACATGAACGTGTAATGTGAAAGCTTCCCTACCCAGAAAGGGGACGCAATTCTGCCACATATCAAGGGTAACAGACTAATGCTGTAAAAATAAAAGGATCCCCCAATGATTTCTTTGAATCACTTAGAGGCTTTTGATCAGGCTGCGCTTTGCTTCTCTGTTTTGCTTGCTTTCTGTAGTCCTCCTAACACAGGGACCTGCTAGCAGGACCTTGTGCCAAAATTTTAAGCAGATGTCACAGAATATTTATGGATAATGAATTTTGAGTTTATTATAGTTGTTGCACAGAAAATCTGACATCTCAGCACAGTGCTCCTTCAATCAAAGATATGCACACAAGCGCATGACCTATGCAACCGATTAACCCAGGCAGAATTTAAAATATCAGATATTCGCAGCAAATTTCACCTGAATAAGACAGGAAATTGTTCACAGAAATTATTCAGTGAATGGTTGAGAATAATTAACCTGTTTTTAAAAACCCAGAATCTCTTCCTTACCAGCCACTGAAAAAAAATTGCAAAATTTATTGTATAATTCATTACAGTTACATTAGGTGCCTGGCTATGCTAAAACAGCTGCACACAAGGTAGTGCTACTTATCTGAACATACATAAAGAAGGTTTGAGACAGGGTCCTGTTTTTAAGGAGATCCAAGCTGTTTGTATTAACTGCTCTACATCCGTGTGTGTTTGCTCCCACTGTGCGTAGCAGTGCTGTGGAGGAGAAAGCTGGACTGTTCCTGGTGGGAAAGTATCGATGGCATCTGTTTGTTTCTCCAGACCTTATTCTGTGCCAACCCCATTTACGCACATCCAGAAGCCTCTGCAGATAAACCCAGCAGCGGGTGATACAAAATGGAAAGATACCCCACACCCCCCTTTTCCCCTCTGCCTGCACTGATGGCTGCTGAGGCCAGACACATTCGTCTCACGTGTGGGCTGCTGCCTTTTTGTGCAATGTGTGGAGAGATGTCGCCTGGGTCTGGAGCTGTGGGATGATGCACTACTTGGGGGTATGGTGCACTAGTGTGGGATGATGCCTACCAGAGCTGTGGCCTGCCCTGTCCCACCTGCCATCCCCACTGGGCCACAGGACTCTTCATCTTATTTCCCTCTGCACGATTTACCATCTGTGAGCTTGTCTTTAACCTAATAAAAATCATCTCACTTTTGACTAACAAGAAAAGGAAACAGTGCTCATTGTGGGGTTTGGGGAAAATGGCTTCACTAATCTGCAGGATGAGAATGGAGTGATTTATAGGCGGATTTAACTGTGGGCCATGATTAGGGGGCCGGTAGTAAGTGCATTAGATGTCTAAGTGTGGCAATAGAGTAAATAGGCGTTTTATTTATCGCAGTGCCAGGGGCCTCTTAGCGGAAGAGCGCTTCTCCAAATTGAAATATAGCAGAGTTTACACTCCTGATTAGGGCTTCAAGCGCAGAGCCCAAGGCTATCAGCGAGCAGAAACAACGCTCGCTGACACCTAATTGTCACTGGATTAATGTGCAAACAGGGACAGCAAACAGCAACAACAAATAACCCGGTGTCAGAGCTGCTGGTGGCAGTGTCCACTAAGTGACTGGGGGCCAAATTGAAGTTTATATCTCAGAATCCACTGAGATCAATGCATCAGCTGGGTAGACAGGGCTGGAAATATTTTGCTGTTATATGTATTTACATATTGTACAGATGTGGAGCTAGCTATAAAAAGAAAAATTTGTTTTCGTGCCAGATGTGAACCATGTGCGTTGTACTGCCAGGTACCAGCAGAGGCTCCCCCTCTAGAAATCCATATCCCCCTTCAAATGCCCCCACACTTACCAAAATCAATTCCTTATAAAGATGCCCAATGTGTATGTGTAATCGTGTCTGTAATAAAAGACGGAAGTCCTGTAAGGAAAGGTGATATATTCTATTAGACCAGCTGATACTGCATGAGGAAAGATAGACAAGTTTCTGAGCTAAAAAAGCCTTTCTTATGTAGTAAAATGCATAATCCATGTGTGTGAATTCATATGCCTCAGAACAGGCAACTGTTTCCTTCTGTGAATTATTAAGGGGGTATGTATCAACATTATTCTATGGATTCACAAATATGCCCATTGTTAGCATGTATATCATGTGAAGCAACGTACCATATGCCTGTAAACTAAGTATGGGCAATATTGTTCAATTTATCTCCTTTATGCTTCATAGCCATTCAGGTAATTTATGTGAATAAGGTCTTTTCCTCTACGATCTTGTGACTTTCACTGGCACCTCCATATAAAATTTTATAACCCTGTTTGTGAATCAAATCATTCCCACAACTACTGATTCAATCTGGGTTGCCACCTGTCCAGCTTTGGACTGGAGGAAGCAGTTTAGGCGTTTGAGCTCTGGATTTTCCACTCCTGAATCTGGTTTGGCTTGCTCGTTCCAAGGTATATCTACTCAAAATCTCACTACTGTGGTAAGACAGACAAAAAACCACCCTGTTCTGTTCATTTACAGCAGCCACCTTTTTTTAAAATTGAGAAATTAGTATAATTTCCTTGGAACAAACAAAAGTGATTAAAAAATGAGCCCGAAAACAAATGCAAGAATAGGCTAGCATCCACAGAGTTCACATATTCAATCATTTTTTCCCATAATTAGCTACTGAAGGAGGAAAAGTCACAAACACATGATTTATGTTGCTAAATGTATTTCTAAAGTTCTTAAGTTTTATTGACCATGAAAGTTGGTCTTTTCCTGTGTTAAGAACTGAAGAAGCTATAGAGCTAGCTAGTAGCTCAATGGTGCAAAGTCTTATGATTTAATCTTGACATTTGCAATTTTTTGCTGTAAAATATTACTTTCTTTATTTCAGGACTTTAGTGTAAAACCTCATAATTTCCTTTAAGCTCCATTTGATTGTCAATTGCACAACTCTCTCCAAATCTTAAAGCTTATGATTTTCATACACATAAGATTTATTTCTTTTGTACCACAATATAATGTTCTTTGGTGCAAATTCTCCTTATTTCTCTTGCATCCTGATCTTTCCCTGCTTGTAGCTAGGATTTTTTTGTGTGTAGGTGACAGACCTTGGGTTTGTGAGCTTTGAACTTTCTATAGATTCATTTAGAAACGTTTCAAATATCCATATCTGGGATTGAACCAGCTCCATATCTCATCTACTCTGCTTAATGATTTCCAGGAAGTGGTGGCCTTGCTATTGACACATTTGGAGAAGGAATAGGATCAATTTTCAATATTGAAACCAGTCCAATAGCTATTTATACACAGTTTATTTCAGAGATTCAAAACTGCACAAGGCTAGGGAGAAAAGGTTTATACTGCAAAATTGCAAGCATTTCTGGTTTTTTCTTAGGTCATTTAGAGTCAGAAAATCATAAAACTGGGTTTGCAACAGGGAAGTCCCAAGTTCATTTTGCTAACAATATGCTTGATGAATTCAATGTATTTTTAATCCAAGTGTAAGACTCTAAGGACATCCAAGGTGCTGACTAGAGCATGAAAATCTAAATTAATGCTCTGCCAGAATGACAGTACTTAAACAACCAAAATATCACCCACAGGCATTAGGTTTTCTGAGAAGTTCATAATCTATATACTGTTATTGTAAAGATTGTGATTTCATGCAGAAAATAATTCACAAATCATAATTAACATCACTCCCAATAGGTGACCAAAGGCTTTAAACACACATTTTACATTTTGTCATTTCAAAAAGCTATACAACTCCGTAATATGTAATTACTACAATACATATCACATATATTGGGCCATACTGTTCAATATATCAGCAAACACTCATAAATCAACGGAGAGTTTTTCTTTACTGTATGTAACGTTGATATTTTATATTTTAATTACATAAAATCTGCCAGTTAATATCTTTTAACCATATAGATCCACATATGTCTGTTCATAGCAAATGAACTATTTGAAACAGGTTAGAACTGGAAGACGCTCATTTTTACAGACTGTTGTAAAATGGATCCTGTTTCCCTATTTGGGCAAAATGCCCAGAGGAGATAACAGGAATTTTGCCTAAATGAGGACTGCACAATTAGCAGCAAAACATGCCAGTCAGAGTGTTTTGCACCAAGGAATCCTGAATAGTGTTGCCCAAAAGAAAATGCTCATGTCTCCCCCACAACCAGGAACGGGCCACCAGGTATGAGAATTTAGAGCCCTTCCTGCAGAAAGAGGGCAGGGAAAAAAAAAAAAAAAAAAAAAAAAGATGGTTGATTTGTAGCACTAGCAGCACTAGCAAGCAAAATGCAATTGTGAAGGACCTCACTGCGTCGTCCTGTCTGCTGGTGATGCCCGCTGCCAGGCTCCGCAAAGGCGCTGGGCTGCTGGCCAGCACAGCCAACTGCAGGACTGGGGCCTGAATCTATCCCTCACTAGCAGAGCTGACTGCAGAATTAAAGCTTTCAGCCACAATTTTCAAGTTGATAACACATGGACACAGCAATCCCACCCACGTGACAGCAATTGCAGCACTCAAACAGTTGATCGTAGGCTCCTCTGGGCAAAGAGTTTTTGTTTTATTTATACATAAATCATCCAAGTGCATCTATCATGCTGTATAGATGATTATAGTAAAGAGATGCTCATGGCTTCCAGTACAGATGCAGCAAGGAAAACACTGGGAAGTTTCAGGAGGAATGAGAAAAAAGTGAGCAGACAATAAATTGCATTTAGTTCACTGAACTGTTGAGGAAGGAAAAACAATTAAACCCTGGCTTTAACAAACCCTTATTGAGACACTGATTGCTTTGTAACAGAAATAGTTGTGCCATGCTGACATTTGTTCATTAACCAGTCATGAATTTGTGTCACACATCAAATACTAGTAATGAAACAATATTAAAATGATGGTTTGCTTTTTAGCCCGAATACATGATGGGTATTAACATGCCTACACAAACATTTTAAACATCCCATTAAAATATGTGTTTGGACAAATATGAGTTGAGGGTTGGTTTAAATTATTACAGGCTTCAAGAAAACTTCATTTGAACAAAAAGGGATACTGGTGTGTAAAAAGCCCAAGAAAAAACAGCCTTTCAAGTACTGTAGGGCTGCCAAATTACTCTGCCAAAACACCCATTACAGAAAGGTGGGCGGACGCAGGAACACAGTCTTGGCTCTACTGGACATTTTCACACAACAAAGTGTCGTGGCATAAATTAAAGTCTGGGCATGGAAGACCTAAATTGCAGAGTTTAATTTCAGTGTGTCAGCTTTTTTATTAATCTTTGTTTTTCCTACCACTCTGTTTTGTGAGCACCAGACTGCTAACTGTAAGTTGCAACTATTTTCTTCAGTTATAAAAGCTGTGGTTAGAAGGGTTAATAATGTGAGTTAACAAAGCAGAGTTTACCAGTGAGTTTGAACATCCACAAAGAAATGTGAGTAATCTTTCTGTCAATTACTGGATCCTTTAAAGTGCCTTCATATTTTCAGCTGCTTCAGCATGATGGGATCCGCCAATCACTCAGTCAGTCCACAGCCACCAGCAAGGGAAGGTCCTGCTCCCATTCCATTTCTTCTCCTCTCCCTCTGCTCCCAGCCAGGCACTTCTGGCACTTGTCATGCACACTGACCCTCCCCAGGCTCCTCTGAGAACTGATTCAGTGTGCCAACCTGGCAGAAAACTAATGCAGCTAAAAGGGGGTGATTTTCTGCTGGGTGACTGAGCTGAAAGAAAAGGAGGGAGGTTCTGATGAGCAAAGAAGATGGTGCAAGGCAGGTGGTGGGACCATGTGGCAAGAGTGAGAGAGAGAGAGGGAGGGGGAGAGAAGAAAGGACTAGCAAGGAGAGGAGTCAAGATCTGCCTCTCTGGGAATCAACAAACCATGAGACAGCTACTCCCACAGCTGGAGATCTGGATTGTGATTTTGTTGTATGAATTGTCTAGTGACAACACTAACTTGAAACGTTCCTGCTCCAGGACTACCAACACAAATGCCAAGTTACTACCAATCTTATTTGCATTCACAATGAATAGCTTGTGAATTGGAGGCAATAGGGCACAACAAGTTCAGTAAAAGCACTGGGTTGAAGACAGGTGTCAGCTTGGTAGACTGTACCTCATCTAGCAGAAAAATAATTTAACTGAATCTCATGTCGACAAGTGCAGATAAGTCAAGGTGCAGAAACCACCTTTGGTACTTCCAGTCACAGTGGGGCAGTTTTGACTGAATGGGTCACCAGCACGGGGTCCTCAGATGAAAGGGTTTTTCCATTGAGACAGCTGAAGTATACAGAGCCTTTCAACTGGAACTGCACCAAACAATTGTACACCTCAAAAAATTCCCTTGCATCTTCTCTTCTGAGTAGGACATCAGGACCTGGGTGGGAAGAGCATGTCCCACCACTGAGAGGCCAAGGAAATTCTAAGGAGGGCAAACTCTAATTCTTCTCTAAAAGTATTTCCTCTCTGCTTCTATCTATGAAGATCACTAAGTCCTTGTGTGCCACTGCAGCAAGACATGTAGTCCAAACAAGAGCATTCAGAGCTCTGGAAGTGGTAACATAATAGTCCTAATGATCTGATTTTGGGTTTGCTTTTTAGCATTAGAAATGCCTGGCTTGGTCCCAGGAAAATAAAGGTTTTATGCAGAATAAAAAAATGGCTGTTCAGGTGTAGTCCAAGTTTGGAAGAGGTTGTTTGTTTGGTTTTTAACTGTGTTTTTTTCACTGCCTTAGAAATAAAACCATCTAGAACATAAGAAGCTGTTAGTATAATAGCTGTAAAGCCCAAAATATATGCTTCCCAGTGACAGCAGTGGTTATGATGTTTCACAGTAAGGATTATGCACCTGGGACAGGGCATGTATGGACAAACTGGAGAAAAAGAGGCTGGAGAGCATCTCCATGAAAAGGGACCTGGGTGTCCTGATAGATAGCAGGCTGAACGTGAGTCAGCAGTGCCCTGGCAGCCAGGAGGCCACCCGTGTCCTGGGGGCATCAGGCACAGCATCGCCAGCCAGGCAAGGGAGGGGATTGTCCCCTCTGCTCTGCACTGGGGCGGCCTCACCTCGAGTGTGGGGGCAGTTCTGGGTGCCACAGGATAAAATCAACATTAAGCTCTTAGAAAGTGTCTAAAGGAGGGTTATGAGGATGGTGAAGGACCTGGATGGGAAGCTGTATGAGGAATGGATGAGGTAATTTGTCTTGGGGTAAGAGGAGACTGGGGAAACCTACAACTTCCTCCTGAGAGGAATCAGAGGGCCAGGCACTGGTTACTTCTCTGTGGTGGCCATTGACAGCACAAGGAGATGGCATGGAGCTGTGCCGGGGGAGGTTTAGGCTGGATAACAGGAAAAGGTTTTTCACCTAGAGGGTGGTTGGGCACTGGGACAGG
>VWZT01008972.1:31014-68695 GCA_013397055.1 Pachycephala philippinensis
GTCACAGCACCAACCTGACAGAGTTCAAGGAGCCTTTGGGCAATGCTCTCGGGCACATGGTGTGACTCTTGTCGTGTTCTGTGCGGGGCCAGGAGTTGGGTTTGATGATCCTTGTGGGCTCCTTCCAACTCAGCATATTTTATGTTTTTTTGTAAATACACTGACTGATAAAAACACATAGGAAAATAGGTAGCAAAGATGTGTGGGAAACACACTGGATTTTGTGTATGCATAGAGGTAGAAAGGTAAAAACGTTAAAAAGACAGACAGTGGTTGGTGGTGGACCAACATGCTTTTTGTAACCCATACTTTGAAATCCCCTAAACCAGACAGGGGTATTTTTTGGAGGTCCCAGTCTGTGCAAAGCAGCTTAAATCAAAGTGGGACATGGCTCTCTGGGACCTTAGTCTCCTGGACTTTTAATATGGATGGAAACTGTGATCATCTATGCTTTACACAGATGAGGTGTAGCCTCCTAAAGGGAGGGAAAAAGTCCCAGTGAGACACCTCTGGAAAGTTCCAACCATAGGGAAGATGAACATCTTGGAAAAATTAAATTAATCCCATAATAGTATATAAATCTGTACAACACTGCCTTTTAAAATATTCCTAACTCTCAGAAGACTTAATCAATGTTATACAAATTACAGAATCATTTAAGAGTGTTGGTATGATGAAAAACCCCATGCTTTTGTCCCTGTGGAACGTTAACAATATCAAGACAAGCTGGCTATCCAAAATATCAGTAAAATTACATCTCGTCTGCCAATGCTGATGAAATTATGATGACTGCATGTCAGTTTTTTCCTGTTTAAAGGGAAATCTATGGTCAAGTATGCCTTGAAGTTCTTCAGGTTCATTAACAAGGTCAAAATCAATGTTATTTTACTGTTTGGAATCATTTTTGGCGGAACAATGAAAAGAAACCATAGTAGAAGTAGTCTTAATATAATCATTTTCTTTTCATTGTTCTTTATGGGAAAATAATTTGGCCCGAAATTTAGTGGTCCCATCAGGGAGGTGATATCTTTAAAAAGGTGGTCTGAAGGACAGGTTTTACTGTACTTTAATAGGCTTATAGATTAATATAAATCTTAATATTCATAATCTGTACTATTCCTTTTCTCAATATCTCGTTCATCTATACATCTATTTGTAATGTGTGTTTCAAACACAAGTTAAACTTTATTTTATTGAAAGTACCGAGAGTGCTTTAGGGATAATAATTTCTGGAGTTGTCAGCAGATGAAATGTATAGTTAGTTTTTCTCTTGAAAACAATTTTATATTAAAAAAAAAAAATACTGGTGCCTTCTAGCTGAATATTTGTTGAATATTTAGAAATATCTTATTGCCTGGAATAAAATGTATCGATTAAACAGTGGTAATTGTTGCAATGAAATGCACGGTTATCAGCCCAATTTGTATTCCTGTGCAAAGATAAAAACCTGGAATAATTCCATGAAATTCAGTGTCAAAACTACCAGCCTGTTTTTAATAGAGCTATTTGCAAAATTAATCAAATAATTTTAATTTTCAGGCCAGAAATGCAGCATTGTAAACTTCCCGTTACAGAACATCATGTAAATAGTGTGTAAGCCCACTTTCTACAGCATGATTTTTCAGAGGAAAAGAATGCTAGAAGGCATACCAGAAAGATGTCTAAGCACTTGAAATATTTGTCCTCAAGGACACCTAGAATATTTATTCTAGGTGCAGTGCCTTTAAATGGGAGCGGTTGTTGTCATTTGTTGTTGTTGTCATTAGTTTTTATGTAAGCTGTACGTAGGAAAATTTACAAGTGTCTGCTAATGCCTCTTTGTATTAACAGAGAACAGCACTAAGCAAATGCTGCTTGTGTGAAGTGATGAGCATTACTTTATAATATCCAGCCATTATCTACTAACTGAAAAATTAGTTGAGCTTTGGTAAATTGCATGCACAGGCCAGTACTTATCTACTTTCTGCTGATTAGAGCATGAAATATTTGCATGATTTGTATTGCTTTTACAGAAATCAGGACAGAGCATGTCAAATATCCACAATACATGAAAAAGCAACATCTGCTACAGGGAAGATACTGGACCAAATCCTGTTTGTGTTCAGTGCAGATTGTGGTAACAGGCAGGATTATTTTGCAGGTACAGCCCAGTTAAGAATGTGCCCACAAAGTCCGCTTATATTTTTACCTGTCACCTATTAGCTGTGGAGAATCAAGTGATTAATGTATTACTCTACTGGCTATTAGAGAGCTGTTGGTCTGTTTTGAATTTCTTTTAATACAAACAGAGCAGGAAACCACTGTTCACTTTGTAACATGAATACCAAAACGGATTTTGTAACAAATCGGCAAGATAGCCCAGATTTTTCTGCCAGCTATTAGATGGCTGATCTTGGACTGGATTATCACGTAAAGCAAAAAAAAAAAAAAAAAGGCAGGAAAAAAAAGGCTGGCGAATGATGTCTGAATGCTGAGAAGCATTAGCAGAACTTCGCAGCCGAGCTGACCATCTGGAATAATGGACAGTATTGGCTGTCTTCCATTAGAGGGAATCATTCAAAGTCATAACGGGCAGTGGTCACCAGGGAAAGGAAAGGAGAGAAAGCTAGTCATTCTTTTATATTTGTATGGAGTATTAGCGAAGATTTATTAAAACACTTGTCTTATTCCTACAATTGACAGTCGTGGTTATTAATATCTTTAGCTACCTTTGATAAAGATACTGCTTCCTATATTTCGAAATGGTTTACAACACTATATCAAGTGCAACCTCTTTATTGTGGGATTTTGAAGTTGGAAAAAAAGGGTGTTAATATCACTGGGATTTCTGTAGCAGACAGACAGAACAAGATGCTTTGCTAGATTTTAATACCCAAAGAAAATCTGGTCCATCTTCTAGTTTTATAACCCTATATCTGTTACTGCGTTATTTTATGTATAATTACTTGCCTTATCTATTAGAAGAGTTTATTAATACATCCACACTTTGTGTGAGGGTTAAAAATAATTCAGTTATTTTTTTTCTGTGATAGTAGCTTGCACAGTGAATTACGATGCACCTCACTTGGCAACATCCTTAGATAAAATATGATCATCAAATCTTAATCTAATCCTATGCAGTGATTAAAATATCACTATTTCATTTTGATGTTTCAGGAGAAGAATAAACAGCACACATGTTTATGACAGAATTATTTTAATAATTTATTTGATGGTGTTTCTTAATGTGTGCATTTCCTGTTTTCTGTGATTAAAAAAAATCAACAGTGATAAATAAAAAGGGAGCACTGAAAAAGTTTGTACGCTTATGACTAATTTTTTGTTAAACATTCTCTCAAATCTTGAAATGCATCATGACTCCTAAAATGCATCTAACGGGCCAAAGGATTAAAATCATAAATACAGGTGACAAATATTACTGAAACATTACTTGGCAAGTACAGGATCCCTACGTTTAGGATGAATGAAACACTTTACATTAGTTTTAATCATGAACAATTCCTTTTGTGTGAATAATGGTCATATCTTCACTCACATCCCAACCATGTAAATGCCAGGTCAAGTTCTCCCATTGTTTATGTCTCACAGCCCCAGAAGAGTTAATGAAGTTGCAAGGCTATAGAAAATTAAGTTCTTTATGTCTCTAACCTCATCTGATAAATTTTAATATTTACCATAAGTAAATACCCATCAAATATTACCTATTTAATATTTACCCGTATACAGAGTAGGAATGTCTAGTCAGTTATCTAGGCCATGCTTAAGAAGTATTTGGACTATGTTTTAAAATAGCGCAGAATTTTAAATTTTACCAATTTCAAACTGTTGATGAGTGGAAGAAAACTATCATATCTATCTTTCCTTTTCCAAACCCAAACCCAGCACTTACTAACAACAGTATCTGAGGCAAGCTTCAGCTCCATGGTACAGGACAGTAGGCTTCCCAAAGTCCATTTGACTATGTCTGTATGCATGCTTGTTGTTCCACCCCTCCAAGCTGTTGCATAATCAGAGGTATTCAGTGGGAAAGGAGCTAGCTTACTGAGCTTCATGGAAAGCATTTGCTGTTTGCTGACACTTTCTGCACCCTTGTGTGTGTACAGCGGTGGGAACCTGCAGTTTTTGCTAAGTTTTGCAGCAGTCTGTTCTCAGCCATTGTAGCCTTCCTCGTCTCCCTGAGTTCTGGGTGTACCGTTAGCCGCTTCAATGATACTCATTTTAAAAGGTTAACAAATGAGAAGCTAAACCAACCATACAAATAACAGCCAAAAGAACAGTTTCCAAAATGTGTTGCTGTAGTGCCATTTCCAATTTAATATTCAGACAGAGTAAAGCTAAAGGCCACCAAACCAGGTGGATGAAATAGTTCTGCATTTTATGACTCATTCTTAAATGAAATCTCTTAAATATTGCTAATGAAGCCAGTTATCATATACAGACCTGTAATGCGCCCTTTCTAAGCTGGTTCAGTTACATTTCCCTGTCTAGCAATTTACCCCAGGCCCCTATTAAATGAATTATCACGGCTCCTAAATCATCTCTGCGGGGGTTTACGCTAATCCCATCAAGACACTTACACTCCCTTTCTTCCCTCCTAGTGACATAATGAATTATTATTTCATGGGGAGCTGTTAAAGAGGCCCCTTTGGAAGAGTTTAATGTGCAGCACAGGGAAGGGGAGGGAGCTGCCTGCCAGGGAGGCTGTGGTAGGTACCTCAGCCCCGGGCTGCCTGGCCACTGCTGAGGAGACAAAGGGCACCGGCGCCCCAGGCTCCCTGCAAACCTTCTGGGGATGGCCCTGATGATGTCTCCAGCCCCAGGGATGACAGGCAGCTTCGCTCCCCCCCTCCCCACTATACCCTGCCCTCTGCTTACCCTCTTTGTCATGAAAAGCAAAGGGAGAGGGAATATAAATGTTTTCCTTAACCGGAGGAAACACCCTGCTCACAAACCACTTGCTGAATCCATTAGGCTAATTTATTAAACACAATTTGCCTTGTGTGGCTGAACGGAGTAATGATAAAAAACATAAATATGGAGAAAGCAGCAGCACAGAGTCGAAGACTCTGTGGTCCCATGCCCTGTTATGATGCCCCTGACTTGCAGGGATCATGGACATGTTATCCTTTCCTTCAGACTGTTTGGCACAACCAGAGAGGGCCACAGGGTCCAGTGTGGAAAAAAGGCACATGACTGAATCAAGTTCATTCCCACCTTCTGGATGTACCTGCCTGGGGTGAAAATTAATAAGAATAAAGGGGAAGGAGGGCATTAAGCAGTAGTAGAATATCTAGCCGTGCAAAGGACTGCACAGAGAAAATTTTCAGGCCTCTTTACTCTCTAATCAGAGTTCTGCAGATATCTTTCTAATCAATGCTTTTTTCTTCCCTGTGAAGACCCATAAAGTGGGTTGATTGTTCAAGGTTGGTCGCAGCACTGAAAAATCACTCAAGGCCAGACTATCATGCCACGGAATTCTTCACTGTCCCCACAACATCAGCAGAGCACGGCAGGTATGGAAGACATCAGAGCTTCTCCTGAGATTAGTGGCACAAGAATATTCATAGTCTGCAAGTAAGGTTTACAGCAGATCCAGAAGGGCTACAGGGAGAAGAGCCCTTTAACAGGTGCTGGAGTGCAGGTCAGATTTGTTTTGTCTTCCCTTTTCCTTAACTTCGTGTGTAAGATCCAGCAGTGAAGTGATCACCTGTAGCATGAAGATCAGGAGCAGAGTACTCCTAAATGATATGTCTCAGTTCCCATTTGCCTCTATTCTGGTGAAGAGTATTAGACCCCAGTCTTGTAAAAGAAAATTTGTAGGGCTTGCCATTTTGCAAAAGCTTCTGGGCTTTTGTATGGGTTTGGCACGGCCTGGTTTTAGGTAGCAGGGAGGCTGCAAAATGGCTCCTGTGAGAAGCTGCTTGGAGCTTCCCACCATGTCCAGCAGAGCCAATGATTGATGGCTCTGAGGATGGACATGCTGCTGGCCAGAACTGGGCCAATGAGAGAGGCTGGAAACACCTCTGTGCTGACATATTTAAGAAGAAAATCAAAGCAAAGTCACGGGTCTTTTGCTCGCAGTCAGAGAAGAGGAGGTGAGAATATGTGAGGAAGAACAACATGGAAACACCAAGGTCAGTGGAGAAGGAAGGGGAGGAGGTGCTCCAGGCATCAGAGCTGAGGTTCCCCTGCAGTCTGTGGTGAGGACCATGGTGGAGCAGCTGTGCCCCTGCAGCCCATGGGGATCCACGGGGGATGCAGAGATCCACCCGCAGCCCGTGGGGGAGGTGCCCGTGCTGGAGCCGGTGGATGCCTGGAGGAGGCTGTGATCCAGTGGGAGACCCGGTGGAGAGAGAGGGCCCTGCTTCCAGGCTGGAGCAGCCTGTCCTTGGAGGACTGCAGCCCGTGGAAGAGTGACCCATGCCGCAGCAGTTTTGGGAGGACTGTGTGCCCTGGGAGGGACTCACGCTGCAGCAGGTGCAGTTTGGCTGCTGCTCCTGAGAGTGGGCCCACGCTGAGAAGTTCACAGAGAACTGTCTCCTGTGGGAGGGACCCCACAGCCTCACAGCGGATGGACTCTTCTCCCAGGGCAGCAGAAAAAAAATCTCGGTGATGGACTGACCAAAACCCCCATGCCCTGTCTCCCTGTGCTGTCGGTGGGAAGGAGGGAGGGCCTGGAGGGAGAAGGTGCTTTAAGGGCTTATTTTACTTCTCATTACCCTCCTCTGATTCTGTTAGTAATGAATTTCACTTAGTCATTAAGTTTGAGCCTGTTTAGCCCTTGAAATATTTCTCCCGCAATCCTTATCTCACTCCTAAAGACTCTGTTAACCCTTTTTTTTCTCTTTTCCCTCCTTTGCCCTGTGTGGTAGGGGAGGCTGAGTGAGCGACTCTCGTGGGTGCCTGGCGTTGGGCCAGTGTCAAACCATGACAGCTCTCATAATTGCTTTGGTCAGAGATTGTAAACTTTTCAGATTAGGGATTTTTCAGTTTACACACTTAACTACATTAGCTAAGGTAAAACACATGAGAAGAACCCTCTGAAAGATCTGTCTAGTGTAGTTTGCTTTCCAACAGTGCTCAGAGGTACCTGCTTCTGTAAAGTATAAAGGCAAGCACTGTGATCCCTCTTCTCTTTCGCAATCAGCCATGTAGGAAATTTAAGGTATGTTGGAAGTATGTATTTATTGACTTTTGGTAGCTCTACCTGCCAGGAATGTATCTAATCCTCTATTAAATACATATATACTTGGGCTTTCCTCAACAGGTTATGTTTGCAGGTTATGTTCATGTTCTGTAAAAAGATACTTTGTTTTAAACCTACTGACTGATCTGTCTGACCCTGTTTGTTATTCTGTATTCATTTATTCATCAGTTCATCAGCTTTATTTTACTTGCCTCACTCGTCTCTTTTTCAAGATGAAATTTCTGTGTTTGGAAGCCATTCTACGCCTATGATCACTCCCTTTGTCTTCATCAGTACATGAAGTTCTTCAAAACATGCACTTGAAGTGGAACTGTGGAAATTAGAACAGCTGCCATGAAGACAGAAGTTCATCATGGACTTTTGATAAGCTCCATGTATTAAGCCCAAATAGGTGAGTCCAACATGTTGAAGTAGATGTGGAAGGGCTGTAGATTTATATTTGTGCAACACAGACATTCTGACTTTGATTAATAAAATCAATTAAGTGAGACTACAAGAAAGCTGGGGAGGGACTCTTCATCAGCAACTGTAGTGATAGGGCAAGGAGTAATGGATTCAAACTGAAAAAGGGGAAGTTTAGGTGAGATATGTGGAAGAAATTCTTTCCTGTGAGGGTGGTGAGACAACAAGAAGAGTTGTGGATGCTCCATTCCTGGTACTGTTCAAGGGCCAGGTTGGATGGAGCTTTGAGCAACTTGGTCTAGGGGGAGATGCCCTTGACAGTGACAAGGGAGTTGGACCTAGATGGTCCTTAACGTCTCTTCCAACCCACACTGTTCTATCATTCTATGATTTTATGACAATTACCAAGAAGAAGGAAAGTGCTACTCACTGTGTAGACTAACCTGTGCTCCTGGCTGACTTCTCCGTTCCCAACACAATATAGAGCTGCCTATCCCTGAAAGAAATCCTACTCCTCCTTCTCAAAGCCAAGCTATGAAGCATAATTTTGTGCAGTGGGTAGAGGAGATAATTAGGGATCTCACAAGTTCCAGCTGTGGTAGGAGACAATGAGTGGGGGAGAACAGTGTTTTCTCTGTAATCTTTAGTTAAATAACTATAAATACTCCTTTGAAATGTTTATGCTCTGTCAGGTTAAACCAGAGGTGCATGAAGAATTGCATTTTTAATTTAGTATCCATTTCTGTTTGCAAGGATTTCCATTTTCTCAGATGACTTGAATCTCCTTCCAAGAAAGTAATAATAATATCAAAACAAAATTCAGCTGTAGCCCAACAGATTTTGTCAAATTTCAGACCGACAAAATCACCTTCCAGCCTTGGAAACTTTATCTTGATTTTTATCAAAAACTAAATGCTCTGGGTTTTTTTGAAACCACGTTTCTGGCTTAAGTTATATACTCACAACATCCAAAATTTGGTATGATTTTTGGAGTTGTGACAAAATTCTCGAAGTAGTTAAATTTAATCTGATTTCAAGTGAAATCTTGGAAGAGTCATGTCTATCAGGCCAAATGCCTTTTGCTGTATGTATGACTTTAAAAGAAAAAGAACTAACCTGCTGTGGAGGTGGTTGTAGTCTGTGCCTGTTGCCAATAGAATTTTGATGGAACAGAGGCCCTACTTTAAAAACTATGGGGCTAGCAAAATTATCCTACTTGTAAATAGGCAATTAGAACATTAAATAAATTAAATTGAAAACAATTCAATTTGGGGGTCTGCTTAGGTTTTTTTTTTAAATTAATAAATCGATTAGCCATTGACATCCGATTATCCTAATTGACCTGTTTGAGAGGAGTGTCTTTTACCCTACTCACTTTTTGGAATGGACAGCATGCATAATTGTGAATTGCCTCATCTTAGTGTTACCACATCTGTATCATCATGAACAGCTTAAAATAAAAGTTAAAGAACTGTTTGTGCTACTAGGAAGTATGAAATATTAATTAGTTACTAAACATTTAGAAGATGGCAAATGTAATTTAAGTGCATATCCAGGAAGTGATGAGCTTCCTTTTTTAATTTCAACAGCTCTAAATAGTACTTCAGTTTTCAAATGAATAGAGGAAAAATATGTATCTTACTTTTCATTTTCTGCAGTCATTTTTTGTCTTCAGTCTGAAATAATAGGTATGACTTTATTATCAGCATTGTTGTTATCAAATTCAGTTATTACAAATAGACAAATTGCCCAGCTGGTGATGAAGAAGATGCTTTTGCTTAGAGCTAGAACAAAAGTTTGACTTTCATCATCTCAGCTCGTGTGGTATCCAGATTAATTTTATTGTGGAAATAGAGATTATTCTTGTGGTGTCTAGATGGATAGGACTCCAGAAACCAAACATGCTTAATAATGGTTTTCTTTCTGATTCATATTTTCAGATCTCTTTCAGTGTGGCACTATGATATGATGTAATATGTGACTCATCAGAAATACTTTGCTTGTTTTCTCTATGAACTGTCCCAGACTTCTGTCCCATGCTGACCCTACAGTACAAAGTGTGTAACCACAATTTTAAAGGAGGAATAATGCCTGGGGAAGTTTTCACATGAAACTTTGCCCTTATGTCTTGCTTATGAAGTGTAAAGTATCTGGTGCAGAGGAGAAAACTCATAGTTCAAAGTTCTGCCTCAGGAGAAGCAGGTCTGGTAGCAAAACCTAGGACATTTCAATGTTCCAGTGATTTATTACTAGAGCAAGTGGAAACATAGCAGACTACAATATCATTTATCATTTAATTACAGATCTCACTGAAACACCTAGTGTCTGACCACACAAATAGTGTGGGACCCTCCCTGTGTATTCCCTCCAAAGAAATGTCCTGTGATACTACTGGGTTTTAGATTCTAATTGACAGCTTTTCTAAGAACCTGTTCAATTAACTCTAAGTTTTGCATTAGACTTCCAGCTCAATCAAACTTTCAGTGCTTCCTTTTCAAAATGATAGGTCAATTTCCTTTAGTGATATAATTCTACAGGCAAAGATAGAGGTCACATCTCATCAGAATTTCTATTTTCCTTCATAGGACATCTTGGATAATGAAACAGGAGAAATGTTTTGTAGTCTTGTTTGGGTTTGGGTTCTTTTTATCAAGTTATTTCCTTTCAGTGTACACTAGAAAGGTGTGCAGATATTCATTAGTCCCACTGGAGTTACAAGACACTGCAGGAGAAAAAACAGCCTCTAAGATGTGTACAGTACTTACATTTTATTGTCGTAGAATCTCTAATTATCTGTGGATCTCAAAATGTCATGAAAAATACTGATTGATTAAGATACACAAGGCCTCTGGGAGATAAATAGGATATCTTTTGTTCTGCAATGGAAATGGAAGTGTGTTGACTTATTCAAGGTCACACAAGGAATACATGGAAGAGCTGAGAAATCGGGAATTGTGACTCCTGAAAAATATCCTGCTCAACCCAAAATCTTCCCCTGGAAAATATTTTTTAAGAGTAGTGAAAATTGAAGGAATCCACTACATTACACTAAGGGTAGCACATTACAATTTTGTAGGGTTCAAAGGGTGTAACAACTGGAAGCTCTTTTGCACTGGCTTTGAATTGCAAAACATTGAATTTGGAAATCAAGTGAAGACAGATGTATTTGTTTTTGCATAGAGGAATAATCTGGAATCTTTCTTGGCACTTCTTATTGGTATTGAGTTTTATTATTGTTAATATTTTTCCATTTAAAGTAATTAGTTACTTGAAATATGTGGATTCCATATTGGATTATTTTTCTGCTAAAGACAAGTTGTTATTTATTATTTATGCATATTTAAATATGTTATCCCATCAGATTTTGCCTTCCAATCTCAAATCAGAATTACCACTCTGAATAAAAATTAATTTTGCATTAATTTGTGAATTACATTCTCTAGTACTCATAGGAAATCTGAATTAGGGCTGAATGCTCCAGCTCTTACTTATTGGGAGCAATTCAGGGGTTTTTTTTCTGAATAAATGAAAAAGAATTGAAAATTTAATGTTTTTATTTTCCTCAAAATAAAAACCGTCTTCACTGTCCAGAGAATCCTTACAAGAAGTATGAGTTGAACCCCATTTGGCCTTAGTATAGAGGGGATTTATTAGCAAATCCTGTCTACTGAGGGCAGCTACAATATCACATTGATTCTAAACAGACAGTTTCAAAGCAAACTGAAGCCAAATTACTTGATGATTCTCACCCACCTTAATATTTAGCAGATTTTCATCGTCATCTTCTTGTGCCTTAAGACTAAGGAGAACAAATCTTGAAGCTGTGCTGAAGCACCAGAACGAAACTCAAAGGTGATTTTAGATAAGCTGGTCAGTGGTCTGCTGGCCCCTTCTGCCCTGCCCCACCTAACCCCCAGTGACACGTTCCCTGCGCTTCCTGGAGGTAACTGTAGTGATTGTGTTTTTGTGTGGTGAGTTGGATTGACTCAGTGACCCAGCTGATCACAAAAAACCTTGTATTTCAACCAGGTTAGAGAACTGGTTTCAGTCTTGGTGTGGTCCCACTCTGGAGACCACAGACACAAGGTACCTAATAAGGCAGGACTACCTCTGTCTGATGGCAGCATGGCCTGAGATAGGCTTAATTCAAACGCAAAGATTCCCCTCACAGCTGAATACTGGGAGCTTAAGAAATGCCTGTTAAGAAAGCACAATAACTTTTTCCAGACAGATTATTTGTGAAATGCAACCTGGACCCACAGAAATTATGTTTCTGGTGTTTAAGGTCACATTTCATCATCTCTGATACCCTGCTAGTACGATCTTATCTTACAGCCTGTACACCTGGGAAGATTCCAGCACCTACTCCTGCTCTGCCATTGTAAGGCAGTGATCTTCTATTATCAACAAGAATTTTTGTTTACTCATTGGGGATTTTGTAAAGCAGACCTGGCCTCAGTCACATACATGTGACACGTCTGCGTATGCAAAGGAGCTAAGTCAACAACATTAAAAGGAGATGTAACAGGAGAAGGAAAAGGATAATTTTTTGCTGGTGTATGAGTCTCCAGTGGACAGTCACTGTAAACATAATTTTAAAACATCCAGCCTGATGAAATGCTCATAATCGTGTTTATAAACATTAATTTTTACTCTTCTGCATAAGGTTCAGAAGCTAATAAGTCTCTGCTTTGAGGCAGGGTGAGATTTACCTGCAGAAAATGTCTCTTTTGGGACACATGCAAACTGGAGTTCACTTTGTGGTAACAGCTAAATTTGTACCCTGGTTTCAAAATTCTGTTTAAAATAATTTTAAAACAGAAAGGCAAAAGAATCACAATGTCAGTAAAAAAAGTATATCTCTTTTTGTATGTTACCATCCCCACTTTATCTGGGATACAGATACAATGTAGATTGGAAAGATAGGCCTGACTTTATTTTGGAGTGCCCAGTATTAGACTACAAGCTCACAATCAAGTATCATGTACAATCAGGCCCTAGATCTAAAGACTGGATTATGAGGCCCTGTATCATACCTTTTCCTTTCACTCACTCATTTTTTCCAGGTCAGAGTCTCTCTGCCTCAGTTTCTCTCTGCAGCACGTGAAGTGAACTGTAGCTCTCCCATAGCCTGCCTTTTGCAGGGATCTAAAACCTCCGTGAGAAGGGTTTCGTACGTGCAGAGTATTATTTATTCACAAAGAGCTGTGGTTTTATAAATGCAGTAACAGCAACTGTGTTTTGAATATTAGAAAACTTTATTACAACTGTCTGTAATATTTATAATGTTCTAAACTTCCAAGAAATTGCTGCAATGTCAATGAAGTGAAATGCATTTAACACCAAATATTAGCATCCTTTATTATTCCCATTTCAAACGTAACCCTCTTTTCTTTACCTTACACAAAACAGCCCTATTTCCAGTTCCATCACTGCTCTGTTAAGTAATTTGCGAAAAGCTAACAAAGTCTGGCTACATCCTCATAGCGACTGTTTAAACCCATTACTTTCTCTTTTAATCAAATCGCTGTTGTGTCAAAATATACAATTCTCGCCATGAATCTCACTGGCTTGTTACAGTTCACCGGTTGACCTTGAAAATGTTTGCTCTCCTAAGCGTCTTCTCTTCGGCCTCCAGCTAAATTGCTCAAGACCAGGCCTGATCATTTTTCTATATACAGAGACTTCTCATTAACATAAACAGAGCAGCAAGCTTAACTGCAACAAACAAAAAATCAGCAGTAGAAGAAGAAAATTTAAGAGAACTCTTGGATGCAGAATGTGGTCTGTACTATTTAGGGTCTTGTGTATATTAAGTGATTTTTTAAAAATTCATGTCCTGACTTTTGTGTGGGAATAACCCCCCAAACTCAAATGACAATGTACCATCTCTGTAACTGCTTTACTCCCTTGTATTTCTTTCTTAGTTAACTTCACTATAGAAAATATTTTAAGCCATTGAAAGGCCAAGAAGGGAGCATGTATATCCTGCAAAAGCCACTCACTCATTAGCATCAAAGATTTGTACAGATCTTAAATGAAGAGTTAAGTGCCAGGGTCTGTTTTCATTGTTTAATGTATTAAAGTAAATAAAATTGTATCTAAGATGTGGACACACAATTAGTTTTGAGTTGTTTATCTGGAGTTTGTATGGTTTAGAAAAACTCCATCTTCTTGGCTGATCCTGTCCTAATGCATTTAACTTCAGCCATCAGCTATGATTAAACACCTGCTGTTGTGGGGAAACAAAGCACACTAATCCAATATGTATTTCTGACATCTTAAATATCACCCAGTCCCCTGACATCAGGCACAGCTTTTCAGCGGGATGGAATTCCAGAGCATATTTTTCTAATTTATGGATGGACAATAAATCAAAATTAAGCCTTGGGCAATGAAATATACATCAGTGCAGAATGAACTGACTGCAAACTAGGGCAGAGAACAGCAGCAGGGAGAGGGGTGCATTAATGGAGTCCTGAGCTGCAAACACTGATGTGAAAATTAAGGAAGTTCCTCTCATATTTTATTATAGAGAGGAAAAATAAAAAGATAGCAGAAGGCAAAACTAAGTTTTATAGTCTCCTGAATGCCTTGCTCTTGGCGAAATTGTCCCACTGGTCCTGATGCCACCATTTTATACCATGTCTGCAACAGGGATTACTTATTAGCTCACCTCTGTTCTAACCCATTCAAATGCTGAGAGCTCGAAAGTTTAATTGGAATGTTAATTTTATGGGTTTGCATGCTGCGTTAGGGGTGCTGTGAAAGGAGTAGGAGGGAAAGTGGAAGAAACCCAAAGAAAAGGTTGGGGACAGGGGGCTGGAAGAAAGAGAGGGAGGAAGGGGAAAAACGGATTTAGGAAAAACAAATTTCAGAGGGAAGGTAAGGAAAAGGTATAGACATAATCTGTAGTGAAAACTTGAAGGTGATATATACCCTGTATAACTCCTCCTAATCAGTACTACCCCTGAGGTAACAGAAGCTCATTTTTTTAGAAAGTGAAATCCTGGCCATTACTGAAAACAATTGGGAGTTTTCCTTTCATTTAAACCAACAACAGCTTTATTCCCTAAGCTTGTTAAATAGCATAGACTTCCTCTTTTCTAGAGAGTAAGGTGTTGTACTTTTTCTTTAATTTAATATCTGTTGTGGAGGGAGAGCATGGTATTAACTACCAGGAATAGAAAATCTGAAAGACTCTGAATGGGTTTTGTGAAACTAAAATACTAGCCTTAGAGACCCACAAAATCTGCATCTTTACTAGGTTCAACCAAGTAGCATCTGAATTACCTTATAAGTTGCCTATAGATGAACCTTTATTCTGATGAGGTACTTAATTATTTAGTGTCAACTTTTAAGTGGTTTAGTTTCTGTTATACCAAGGTCTTCCAGAGCAGAACCACCTATATCCTAGACATGTTTTGCATGTCACCTACAGAGGGAGCTTTCTTCATCTGACATCTTTTGGACACGTTACACATTAAAAGAATTTCTTTGCGTGGTCCCCACCCAATCGCCCTACGCATTAAGGGGCTCTCAATGAACATGACACTGAGAACACCTGTTGTATCATTGCTAAGGATGTGAGAGGTCCTACTATGTTCAAAGAAACATAACCTGGGGTTTGTTAGATATGCTCTCAGGGGTTACACTTGGTCACATAAATATTTAGCAAGAGGGATTTGCAACACAGTTAAATCAGCTGGGCTGAAATGTGTGCTAAATACCTATAGGTCAGATGTGTTTCTGAGGTGTGATTAATTTGTGAAGCTCTGTGAGAACCTTGATGTGAAGGGAGACCATCATGGAGCATGTTGCTGTTGCTCTCTGCTGGAAGAGCTGGGAGATTTTGGAGGAGTTAAAAGTCTCTTAATTTATTGTGTTGCACTATGCCAAGGAAGTGTACAAATGCAGAAACTAACCTGATCACACCTGCTTTGTCTACAGCTATGCAAAGCTACAACTGAAGTTGCAGGTTTAGAGACTTTTGTCCGAATTCAGATTGTCACATATTTTCTACGTCCTTGAGTTTATATTGTCTTAAGCAGTATGATTTTTTTTTTCTCCAAACACAAATGACTTTGCACATTTTTTAATTTAGGAGGGAATATTTTTACATTATTTCTTCATTGGCATTTTATATCTATTTATGTGTCCTTCTGGATGCATTTAAGATTAAGCAATGTACAGTCTATGGTTCTGTGAAGTATTTAGGAGTCGCTTAAAAAATGTAAACCAAAGAAATAAAACATTGGCTATCCTTTAAAAATAGTAAACCCATCCTATTTTTTTTCTAGAGGCATCCAGCTGATATTAGAATAGGACTCCTTGAACGCTGTTGTACTCTTAAGCTCTAGTTTTGTTTTGTGTATTGTGTACCACCATGTGATGACTCATCAGTCTTGAAGCTATTACATTTCTCCTACTTTCAGGAAATGATTCCTTGGAGATTTCATATTCTTGCATAATACATACTAATAGGAATTATGTCAACAAGCCAAAGATAACTTTTTGTACAAACCTAAAGGCTTTGTCATCACTTTTATGGATGGACTGGAGGAGACACAAAGGCTGAATCCTTTTAAGAAAGGAGGTAAGTCTTATGATTGCCAGCAAATATCTCCAGAATTTCTTCTAAGGATCTCGTGTTATCCAGATTGAAGAGAATATCATTAGTGAGAATCAAAGCTGCTTCACACAACTGTTTGTTCCTTTGCTCTTCACCTTTTCTTTATTGATTAGACCTAAAGGTAAAAAAAAGCAAACATGCAGCTAGATTTCGGCAGCACACCAGGTTATTGATTTAACAATGGAGAGGGTATACAGTCCGCCTGCCTCTTCTTCCACATAAAACACTTCTATTAGCTTCAGCAATGCCTAATTCTTAGCTCACAACAGAACATCTATATCTAGCCCTTGGATTCAGCTCTCACCTTCCCTTACCCGTGGAAGGTCCTGCTCCACCAAGTCTGCCCAGCTTTTCGTATCTCTTTTTACCACTGACAATTCCACCTGCCGCAGATGTAATCTCAGGAGGAAGAAAACACAGAAATCAGAGCTGCTGCCTGAAACACTGGTTCTTCATGACAATTACACCTAGAACATTGGGAGACTCCCTTTTCTGACACACGGTATGTTCTGCGGGATGAAGCTGCACTATTACATAGCTGTTGTGTTGCTCCTGAAGCCCTCAGAGAGAAAACCTATGCCTGTGGAGGTGAAGCAGAACTCAGCAGGTCATTCCCCAGGTTCTTTGAGTTGCTTTGCTGTGATTTAAAGGCTAATGCCTGCAAAATTAGACACTGAGTAACCTTTTGGGGTTTTTTGAATGGTATGTGGTTGAGCAGGAAAATGGATGGAAAATTGGATTAGGTTGTTCTTGCCTATTCCTCATTCTTCTGTTGACGTAGTCTTGGGATAAGTTAACTCCCCCTTCTAATTTAAGGTTCCCCAGCTGTCTTCTCCAGGTGAGACACCGCAAAACCTTCTTAAAGAGAACAACTAGTAACATTTAATATTCCCATCTGTGTGAACTTAGTTTCTTCTAACTAAACTGCAAGAACATTCTTAGGGCATTTAAAATTAAGCAGAAAAATTACTGACGTGAATGTACATAAAGGGTTGAACAACAACTGTCACACAGTATTTTTTTTTTTTTTTAATCGATCAAGAAAGTTGATCATCTCAGGAAAAGACAGCTAAAGTAGATTCAACCAGCTATTGGCTGTAATAGGAGCTCTGTGGTAGTTGGGCTACATCCTGACCTTGGTGCAATTGGTGAAAATCTGCATAATCTGCATTGATTTTAATCACAAATTTATTATACAAANGTGGTACCCTATTGCAGTTATATTTTAGCACCTGTATTTAAAAATCTTCATTTAGTTTGTTATACAGAAATTTGGGCCAGTTCTGGATGTTGCAAAAGTGCTTTACTACACACGTGGTCAACTTGTGCCATCTCTTTTCATGGCCAGAGAAGGGTAGTCAAAGCAGCAGAAGGTATAACGGAGTAGTTGGACACCAGGAAAGGAGTTTGACAAGCCTGTCACATCTGTTCAATATGTATAGTGAAATAATAATGTGTATTGCTGTTGATGGTTGCCATAGTGGTATTAACATTGGCAGAAGGAGATGTTGTAATCTCAGGTACGCTGATGACATCCTCATTGCTGAGTCTGTGGTTTCTAGCAATAGCAATGCAAGTGGCTGAAGCCAGTGTGGGCTCAGACACTGTGGATGACAGCTGACAGCAGCATTACTGAATGGAAATGAACAGGTTGAGCAAGTAAAGAAGTTCTGTTCCTCAAACCTGACAGAAAAATGGAGCTTGCAACATCCTCATGGCAAGAAGAAAAAAAAAACCAAAAAAGTTTTCAATGACCCATTGAATATGTAAAATAATCTTCTTCGTATTATAGTGTACACAAAGAGAGGATTTTAACATCTGCCAATTGGCATGAGATTCAGCACTGTTAAGAGGAATGGTGCAAAATCTAGGTTCTTATTGAAGAGATTCACTGTCTTCCTAGAAACTTGAGACGATCTTTAGTGGAGTCTGGGTCTTCCGCTGCTACTCTAAATAATGGTGAAGCCAAACTTTGTTAGCAAGTTTACTATCTCTTATGAATATCAAATCAAAATAAGCAAAGGCTCAGGTCCAAGGCTTTAACCAGAAAAGACCAACGATCACAAAGACCAACGATCACAAATGCAGCTACTGTCAAGCTGGGTTAAGTCCATAGTGATGATGACAATCTCAGCCTGAGGAGAGAGTGACAATTGATTGAAGGGAGGTAGGGTCTGCTTCCCCAATCTCTGTTTCCTTCAGAATTACTTATTCTGAATGTTTGAATATTCTGACAGGCAGATTGTGAAGGAAGAAACTGAGATTTGCCAGGGTAAACAGAAACTTGCACATATATAGAAAAAAATCCAGTGCAATGTGTTGACAACAGATTTATTGAGTAGTTTTTGTGGCTGAAAATTACTAGTGAAGTGTTATATTTCAATGCCTGATTCTTCATATTCTTGGATAAAACATGTTGAAATGTGAGTTTGTGCATTTGTTATTATAGAGTGCAGAAGGTCTGCTAATGCTTCACACTGCTTGTGTGATGTGTGGTACAAAAAGACAATGCCAGTTCATAATTGCAAGAAAAAATAAAGACCTGAGACAATAATTGGCAGTGTATTTAGCAGACTTGATTTGAACTGTTGGTGCTGTAACAAATGTAAAGGCAGAAGCAGACATATCTCCAGACCAAATTTAGGTTGTTTTTATTATTAGAATGACATTTTCATAATGAGTTTATATGCAATTAATTTTATATGTATTTAGATAAAATTTATATACAGTCTAAGGTAGAACTGTACTTATTTTAAAGGAAAATTAGCTATATGATCTAAAGAGAGAGTGGGCAGGCTTTTTAACTGCAAAGAGGCTTATAATTTGCCTAGTTAGACATGCTTCTCTAACAGTTGCATAACTGCCTTTATCTTTACAAAGCTGGAGTTTGTGTATAAGGACCCTAATTCTGGGGCAGTTGGAATTGTCCCTGTGTCTGCACAATCTGCCTTGCAGCTTGTATATCAGCTCCTGATTTTCTGTGAATTACAACCTGCCATATCAAGGGAAATAAAAAAACCTCTGCCTGTTTCACTCACAAAACCAGACTGTAAACATGGAGAAATGTAAAATGGAGATTCAGCAGATCCTCCATGTGCAGCTGAACATATTTTGCAGCACAGCACAAACTTGCAAGAGAGGAGATGCTTGATAGTAAGAAACTCAACAGATGTCCCAAGGTCAATTACAAAGAGAAACTCTCAGAAATTATGTTTGTGTAAATGATGATAATGGAAAAATGACAGGAAACAAAAACTACTTTGTGCTCAGATAAATTTAACCCACGTTTCTAGGTTTACTGCTTGTTTTGTTTTAAACTTCTCTAATTCTTCCCTTCATGTTTCATATTGTATTTTACTGTGTTGGCACAACAGCTGGGAGGGCGAATTGTGACATTAGAGATGGGGACAAGCAGCCAGTGGCAGGAGGAGATGCCATTTCTTTATCTGCCCTTATTGCTAAAGCAATGTTGTGGAAGAGCAGAAATCCCAGCCTCTTCAGGGCATGAAATAATACACTTCCACATGTGTAGACACAGCAACATGCAATCGTCTGAAGTGGTACCAGAACGTGACAGTACCTGCACAAAAGCGGTGCCAGCCACATGTTTTCTGAACAGATCAAAAGGCTTTCTCCTGGCTCAGACACAAACTGCCTGGTTATACTTTTGCTGTGTGATAAGCAGTGTAATCATGTTTGGAGCCCAGCCTCGATGCTGGGCATTCTTCTGCAAACTTCACTGGAAATTCCTTTCTCCAAGAATTTTTACCTTCCAATTAAAAAACACATTATGTGGAAGACAGTAGCGGTGTATCTGCTGGCTCATGTCTGTAGAAGAGATCAGGACTATAAAATGTTTGTCCATCAGAATATGAAATCCATGGTTTTTGATTGCACTCTACCAGGCTTGTTCTGCCAGAAACCACACTGCATGCAAAATCATAAGTAAACAGAAAACTCTCTGCAACGGGGAGAAAACACAGGCATTTTCCTGTGTTATAAGAGCAGATGTTTAGATAGGTGTACAGGTATCAAAGGGATGACCATTAATTTAGCTAGGTGTTTGACTTCCATTATTAAATATTTCATTTCAAAATACAACACTTCATTAAAGAATACTAATGTATTGAGTCAAATTCTTTAAAATTGTCATTTTTCTGGAGAACTTTGAGAGCCATCTTTCAAAATTCTCCTGCAACAGCCAAAGTAGACTTCATATTATTTGTGGTTTTATTATATATTTCTGACTTCATTTCTGTGAATTAGATTGAGATAGATTTGTGGGGCTGAAGCTGAAACACATGGTGAAACAGAGGAGTTCTAGTCCAATACTACATGAAGCACTGCAAGTACTTCAGTCGTACTAATAATAAATTAAATCAGAAATCTACCTCTTATTTAACAGTAAGAAGATTTTGGTTTTGTGTCTGAGTTCTGTGGAAATATTTGTCTGAATGCAGTGCAATCAGAAAAAGTGTATTTTAAAACATCAAGGAAAGTAATTTTATGTGCAAGGAGTAATGAATTTATAAAATTAAATGGACTTGAACTGAGAAGCAAGTGATGAGTTGCTTTGGAGGTTTGGTCTTGCACGTGTCCTTTTTAGATTAGAAAAGAAAGAATACTGCAAGATTTGTACTAATTTGTTATATTTGGTGATGTATTGAAGATTTATTATATTTTCAGTGAAGTAAGACAAAATGATCCTCTGCAATATGGGCTGGAATAGAGAAAATGATAAGGAAATAATTGATTCTTCATAAGTAGACAAATGAGTGTGTTCATATTTTGTGTGTTCATTACTTACAACATTTACACATTTATGAGTAAGTATGGCAGATCTGTTCACACACATTGATTAGCTACATGTTCACTCAGTAACTCTTTCTGTCATACTTATCTGTACTGCACTTTTGTCTGTCGCATAAATATCCACATAAATGTTCATACTCTCCATCCTGGGGAGTGAGCTTAGGGTCTCTGAGAGGAATCAGGCAGATGGCACCACAAGCAGGCATCTTCTGCATGTGCACAGAAGAAAGATGGCATGGAGTGTGGTATTCATGCTGCTGCTTCACTGCTGTTCTCTCTGAGACTGCCAGGCTCCCTTGTGCTGCTAATTGTTCTGAAGAGAATGAGAGCTATCTACACAAAACTGAAGGGTTAATCAAATTCTCATTCTGCTTCTGGACTGCAAATGTACACGATGCCCAAAAGACCTGAGATGAGCTGTTGCTTGTTCTCATGTGTCTTTACTCGCATAAAATTTTCTCATGTGGGGATTTTCTCTTGTTTTTAAGAAAATTTACTGAGTTACTGGATTTTTACATGGCTCAGTTATAACTCTCTAACATTTTATGTTTCGTCTCTTCACAACCCATCACTTCTTGTGATGTAAGATGTGCTGGAAAGCTGATGAATGCCAATATTTGCATGGGCTGATCCTTGAGGGAAGACAAGCCAAACGTGAGGGTGACCCCAACATGGGCAGCACTTTTTGTCACCAGGCACCATCTCACCATTCTCAAGCAGGGCTGAGCTGTTTGGCATTTTTGGACGAGGTGAGGCAGTAAGACAACTCTGCAGTCCTGCCAGGGACATCTGGTGACAGCACCAGGTAACACAAAGTTTTTGTGGAGCCCATTGAACAAAGCTTGCCTTGCTGCAGACAGGGTTTTGTGGGTTTTTCTATAAAAACAAAATGTTTGTGCTGCAAAGGATTTTCTACAAATGTATTATCTAGATATCCATACTCTGATTATCCGTGGTTATGACTGAAAATAGGGAAATTTTTTTATGGATCAAGTGTGTGAATAACAACAGAAGTATTCCCATGCATACTTGTGACATCTGAACAAAGAGTTTTTCCCTCCCTGTATCTGCCCTTACTGCACTTCAAACCAAGCTGGTAGCAAACCTCCCAGGGCCTTGAGCATTACAAGAGTGAGCCTTAAGGGGACTGCTGCACTTTGCACATCATATCTAAAGACATTTATGTTGAAAGGATCTCTAGAATTATATTTTTGTATTAGACACTGGATTTAGTGCTGCTATCATTTTTCCTCAATAGAACAACTTTATTCTTTCTCAATCAAAGTCATCAGTTTAAGTTCATCTAAAGAAAGAGACATTAGCATATTCATTACCAAGATGATTTAACTATATCTTAGAGCACAGTAGTAAATCAGATTCACGTATCAAGGATTTTGCTCCCCTACTTACTAATATTTGTAACTGCAAAACTGTGCTTTTCGCAGTAATGGCTGTCGTTGGCCCAAGGAAGTTTTCGTTTGAACCATTCTTTTAAAACAGAGCTATTTTTTATGCTGTTGTGGTGCCTTTTAGCAGAAGCCTTGCAAACAATCAGTATCCCTGTGTTCTGCATAAAAGGAGGGCTGCAAACAGCCCCCCCACTTCAGCATGTGAAATGTATCAAAGGCAGACATTGAATAATTACACTACATAATACAGTGGCTTTGTAAGATGCAGTGTTTTGGAATATTCTTGTAAAAAGGTAAGGTTCTTTCTCTTGCAGGGAGCTCCTGACTTTCTACAACATGTTTTAGGGTTGTGCTCTTTATACTCCACCACTCCTTCTTCCCAAAGTGCATTCTATCTCTTACTGAGAAGCTGAACTGATCCTGTGACTTGAAGGTCCATTTCCAGGAAGAACTTCTAATCCATTTTAATGGAAGCTGTGTGTTTCAATCCCCTGGACTACTCTGATAATCTCAGCTGCACAAGTGGTGCTGATGATACAATTTTCTGCTGAATCAGAATGTAATGGAAATCCATGCGTGTTGTTAGGGGAAGTCCTGTCTGCAGAAGAGCATAAAGCCAAGGCCTGCTAGCTCACATTCATCACTTCTGCAGGCAGAAAGGGAGGAAAGAGTTATTTGTTGAGAAGATTGGGTTAAAATGTGTGGTGTCAGCTGCAGGATCTTAAAAACTGTAACATGTACATTTGCTTCCTACAGTCTACAACTTCATCTGGGCATTGGTAGTGACTTCTAGCTGTGAATGGCTAAGAGGTGTCACAGAAGACTCTCTTTCTGAAGGAAACAAATGCAACACCGTAATACAGGCATTGCACAACAGCTGGGAGCAAGGTGATCCCCAGAAAGTATTTTGTTTTTCCTCTGGGACAAAAGGTGTTATTAAAAGTGTAAGATATTAATACTAGAATTACATTCATTTTATATCAATGTCACTATATTACTGGAAATCAATATCCACATACTTCAGCAACTTCTGTTTGTGACAATATATTAAGCATAAATGAAGAAGCGTCCCTTCAGGCTGCAAGAAATACAATATAGCAGAGTATACAGCGGATTTGTTCTTTTTCTTCTCCCTACAATGTGCAAGAAACTGCGAGATTGAAAAAAGGTTGGCCCTGTTAAGAACTAACACATGCCGGAGGGGATGTCTTTCCAAAGCACTTTCTGTGAGGGAAAAAAAAGCTGTTTAAATATTGCATTGATAACATTTAAAATGATCTTTCATCATTTCTATCCCAGAGAATGATAGCGATACTATAGCAAGTGACAGAAATAACCTTTTAATAAAAGTGAATTTTTATAGTAGGACTGGATAGCTCAGGATATTAGTAATGGAACATAGAACCTCTCCCTTCTAGCTCATCCGTTCATGTCTGTCCCTGCCCGGTAAAGACCCAAAATTATTATCATCAGATGGCTGCTTGGGGGCCCAGAGGAAACGAGTTGGTGGTCTTGGTCCAGTCACTGGCACTAATTGCCATCCTTGCTGACAGTCTTGTTAGACAGGCGTAGAGGCAGCCCTGCCTTAATGAACTGTTACACAGGTTTTCTATTATACCCCTACATTCAGGCACCTGAATGCTTTGCAGATATTAGTCATATTGTCCTCACAACACCACTAGTCAGCAGGGACATATTTACCCCTGTCTGCAGATGGGGAAGCAGAGGTACAGAGCAGCTGTACTTAGTCATGCGGGAAGCTGGAGACAAAGGTGAGTGCCAGGTCCCGCTCTCCCGATTCAGCCCTAGCTGCAATGCTATCTCCCCAGCTCGTCGGTACCGTAGCAGGGGTTCCACCAAACAAGAGCTGGTGCATGACGGAGAATGGGCACTGCAGCTTAATGTGTCCCGTATAATGTTGGCTCAATAAATACTTCTGAGCATTTGCACTAGTGCACGGGGAAGGTGCTGCTGCAGAGAAACGTTGCAGGGGCCATGCATTACTACAGGAGATGTATTTTCAATAACATGGGGAACAACCTTGCCCACTTCTAAGAACAATAGACCCACAGACTGTATTTCTGTGAATCAGATGGTTTGTGACTGATGAGGCTTTTTTCCCAGTTTGGCATAATAAGCAATTTACTTCCTCACTGATACGGTTATTGTCACAGCTTTTGCACTAGTGTTTGATAGCATTGATTAGTTTGTGCTATGCTAATTTTTAGCACAAGGAGGGAATTGATTTACTTCAAGCTTAGTATATTTTAGCACTGAAGTGGAAATAATTCCATTGAAAATATGGAAAATGAGCAGTCACCTTAACAATTGAATAAATGACTTGACATTTGTGGGGCTAAAGTATTCGATAGATAAGAAGATTTTCATATTAAAAATAAATCATTGGCCTACCTGTTATTTAGCTAGGCTTGGAATCATGAATAAAGGGTCTCCCACAGAAAGAGAGAGAAGATTATTGATTGCACCTCCGTATTAAAAAAAATTAAATGGGTAGCATTTCCTGGTTCCTTACGGAAAAAAGTCAGTGTATTTAGGTTATGGTCAGAATAACTCAATAATTTTTAAAGCAGTTCTTCTGTCACAAGGTCATAGATGATGTGATTTCCTGTGTCTTCTGCAGATACCAGGTAGAAAATCTTTAATAAGGATTCCTTGTATGAATTATTCACAACTCAGAAGTGTGCTCCATATTCAACTAAGTTAAAAGGAAGCAAAGCATATTCTGTATCAAAGAACTTGCATGAAGCAGGAGGAAAATAACAGAAGAGTGGAATCTGTCTGGGGAAGGAAAAAAGGTTACAGCAGTAAAACTGCTAACAAAGGCTGCTGTCATATCTAGTGGAACTAAATATATTGTGAAATAGATATTGCATTACCATTCTTACAAAACTGAACACACAAAATAGCCTAAAAATAACTGAAGAAGGTTGTCTTTCCAGTATGAATTTGTTTCACTTTTTATGGTTGCTTTACTACTTAATATATTTGTCTGTAGGGATCCACATCATAGAGGGTAATATGAAGGAGTAAGTTGTTCTGGCTCCAGTTAACCCATTCACAGCATCACAGAAGAAAAAAAAACAGGGATGAGGACCATGACTCCCATCTCAGCTCCGTCTACTGCATTAGGTCATATACTGTGAAACAGAGATCATGTATCCCTTTATATGACTAAGGGCATTATAAGCATGACCCTCACTTTCTGGGTGTGCAAAAAAACCTGTCTGATTAGAAGCAACAGTCAGCTTTTATAACCAACCCAAGCTCAGTGGGAACTCTTATGAACAGATGGAGTGCTTTTGATATATTTTTTACTCTGAAGAATTAGGTCCCCAGTTTTAAAAAATTGGGCATCCAAAATTACCTCATGTCTTGCTTTCAACCTCAGTGGCATATATCCTTATCTATATTTTGCAAGCAAGAACCCTTCCTCACCTCATAGGGATCTTGTGAAGATAAATTAATCTTTGTTTGTAAATCCCAAAGAAAATAATAAAGGAGCATTGTATAAGAAGCTCAGAAGGGATTTAATAGTAGTGTATTCAGTGCTGTATTTGAATGGTGCATAGTAAATAATAAAGTCACAGACTGAATTAAGAGAATAAAAGAAATAATGAACACTGAATGAGACCTGGTCCCTGTAGAAATAAGTATGTAATCTTGTGATTATTATCTATCATAATTTATTCCTATAAAGGAGACATATCAAATTTACAGAGGAACTTTTGGTTTTAGACTTTTCAGTCATGATCATATGGCCTGAACATGTTTTTGATGTAAGGGAAGTTCTGAGATACACTTTTCTTCCAAATCACAATAACAGCAAAGTGGAACAGCTGCTTAAATGTGCCCAACAGTCCCCTGACCAGTTAGAATTAGATATGCTGCAGCTTTAAGTTTCTTTTTGCATCTTTTTCCTAAAGCCTCATCATGGGGGGTTGTGGTGGGGCTGAGGTGTCAAAAATACAGCTGTCACAGATACGAGTTCCTCAAAGACAGCAAGACAGCTGAGATCTCTTCTGCTGGCTGAAGGTCCTGTGAAGATTTACCCTTCATAAGGCTCATTTACCTAGGAGCAATTATTGAGAACAGCTTCCTGTGATGTAGCCATAGTCAAATGCCAAATCAGGGAAGAGGTCTGTGCTTTTCAAATGTCTGAAAGGTCAGCCACATGGAAAGTGTTGGGGTCCCATTCTAGCTGGATTACAATTTGTGGTGTTGGGAGGGAGAGGAGAAGAGAAAACGGCATTTCTCGCACCATGCACTGAATTACCCCTGCTCAGTTCACTACTTGAAATTCTTGTGCTCCTGTTGTAGTGAGCGCTGAAAGAGCAGCAGGAACCTCTGCCAGTTGATACGAACATGTCTCTGAACGGCAATTTAAGTAACAACCTAGNNNNAGATGGATATTTCTTTAACAGAAGGTTAATCCTTGAATGTCATTGCAGCCTGATAGAGGCAGTCTGCCTGGATAGATATGGCCAGTCTACCTGGATAGTCTGAAGCTGGCAGTTGTTTCCAGAACAGGTGAAACACATACTACAGGATTCTGGAATCAAAACCAATAAGAAGCTAATTGTGAGGTTTGTCCAATGTTGTCTGCTGGTGAGTTTTACTGGTTTTCTCTGTTGCACCATCTCTTCCACTTTCCCCTCAAGGTCTATTTGCTGGTAGAAGAGGTAGAGCGAATTCTCCACAAGAAATGCGGGAATAATTCCATTTGACATATAAAATGGACTAATTTTCAAAAAGTGCTGAACATCTACCCTTTTAAATTTGGGCTCCTTCCAGATGTTAAGTAGCCAGAATTACCAGACACTTTGAAAAATTGCACTTAAAATACTAATATCATTAGGGCTATGGCAGATGAGTAATCCAGCTGCAATTTTTAAACATTGGACATAAACTAATACAAATGTAGTAAAGTGTCTTCAAAATGTAGATAAATAGTTTTGCAATATGCTATGTGTCTTCTCTCAGATATGTAAAAGTATGTTGTTGTTTATCCTGTCAAGTTTAGTATGTTGATATTAAAAGATGTCCTGTTGCTTCTTTTGTGTTATAAATCCCTAAAAATATAAGAAGGTATGAATTGATGAAATCTTTCCCTAGAAATATGAACAGTAACATCATATCATGTAGGAAAAAGTAATTGAAAATAAGATGTGGTAGCATAAAGAAGGAGATAAGGAGCATACAGAGCAACCAGATCAAAGGAAGAGGGTACTAAATTTGAACTGGGTATAAGTTCATGCCTCTAGCATGGCACAGAGGGTACAGGAATTCTATACTCTGTTTCAGGCAGCTGTCAAACGGATATGTAGTAAAGGGTAGCATACAGTACAGGACAACAAAAATAACACATATTTATTGACTATTTGAAAGATGATTCCTGGCAAAAAGAAAACATCCCAAAGTATACACAGTTATTGGGGCATTAATTATTTTGGACCTGTTTGAGTTAGACTTGTGTTGAAGAAGAAGCAATAGTGACCTAAAATAAGAGTCTTTTACATTATGCAGAGACACAGAGGGCCTTTGTTACATGGACAGTAAAGGATACACATTGAATAATACACCTATAACATGAACAACCACAGAGTGCTGTAGAACAGCTGTAGAACTGTAAAGCAACTGTAGCAATACCCATAGAGATAATAGAAAGTTGCTGCATTGACTTTTGACTTTTCTATATGAGCTCCCTTCTTTTATTTTTTATGATCTCTTTACTTTTTCAGAAACTGTATGTTGTATAAAGTGATCCGTCTTGAACAGAGCATGACCAGGTTTAGGTGAGAAGAAAGGGCCTGTATGAAGCCACTGCTAATCCAGAGAAGTGAATACTTTGATAGCAGGTGATTATTCACCTCTTGCTCTCTGAGTAGTCCAATCACTAAAAAAAAAGTTTTCACATTTTAGTTTCACTGGTTACAGACCTAATGCCCCTCTCTTGAGTCACATAATGAGAATTAGAGGCATATTTCTTACTGCAGTGTTAAGAGACCATTTTCTGGCAGCTAATTAATGCTCCATCCTTACCTAGACTCAGAGGAATTTCAGTCTTCTTATTTCTTAAAGAATTTTTTTTCAATAAGGGAAGCCTTTTTTTAGCTGGAAGTTATATCTTTGATATTTTAGATATTATCATTTCTTCCAACAGTATTTCAGAGTTCTTTATAATCCAAAGAAGCTTATTTTGATGTAAAATATTTTAATTATATTTCTGAATCTCTGTGGTTTGTCTATTTCTTTAAATCAAAATACACAGCAATAATCTTGTGTGGTTTTTTTTTTAATATCACTTTTATTTCAGCAGTAGCATATTAGTTGATATATATATAAAAGATTAACAAAGGGAAAAAATCTTCATAGCAGAAATCATTTGAATTAGTTGTGTTTGAGAAGATAACAGATAAGACTGTGTGTGACGTTTTATGTAAAACCCAAGTGACATCAGCAGGACCTGAGAGGAGGATAACCTCTAGCTCCACTTAAGCTGGTTTTATTTAAATCATATATATTTGTTTTCACCTCAGAGTAAAAATAGTTGCTAACTCTTTGTGTTTGCCTTTTTGGGGATGGGAAAAAAAAGGCATGCTAAGGCATAGTAATAGACTACAAAGACAGTACAGAGCATACTGCTTCCTCATGCCTTACACTTTTTTGTTTAGGGTGCTTAAAAGGAAAAAAATGGTGGGCTAGAGAAATCAATGGCATCAGGGTGAAAAACACACATGGAAAGTCTTTGAATGGCTTGCAATGGCTTGCAGTGGAGTAGTAGGAACTCTCAAGTGCCAAGACAAAGGAAGTATTTCCTGCTGTGGAGAGAGTCCTGAACTCAGCAGAGTCTGCAAGCTTCTGGATTTTTTGACAAAGAGTATCTCAATCCACCTTTCTTCTTTCAAGATACTGCAGAGTATTTTACTGAGTTTGTATCAGCATGCTTAACTTCTTACTTGGAAAAGAAAAATACAGTTTGGCACACCACCCTTAATTGTTGCTCTTTTCTCAAGTAGAGAATTCAGTCTGTCAGTGCCTTAATACCAAGATGAGGCTATAGCCATCAGCTTCTTCGGGTATGGCTCCTCAGAGGACTCAGAGGAGCAGCCATTCTTTAAGAAATTTTACCTTCAGGTAACTGGTATCACCTGAGGAGGAGGCTTGGACCAGATCATCCAGACGTCACTTCCAACCTCAGCCATTGGGTTTGTGACTCTGTGGTTAGGAAAATGGTAACAATTGTGGTAGCACAAACTCACTGAGGAGTGCAGAGGTGGGAATTAGGGAGCCCCAAGCACTGAATTAGGGCCTGACAACAGCATGTGTTATGCCTTTGGGAAAGTAGTTTTGCGCCTTTATTGGATTTACCAGTATCCACTATCATGGATACTTTTACATGACCTGCCCAACCACTATGTTTTGTGGATTAATTAGCTAATATTTCTTCAGTGATTTGCATATGTAAATGCTATATAAATGCTAAATAGATATTAACTCTGAAACTTGCTGCTAGTGCTCACATCACTGTAGTAAGAATGACTTTCTTTCTCAGTGTACAAAGGCTGATTTGCCCAAGGATAGAGCTTGCAACCACTGCAAGGCAACAACTGATAGTCTTCGGTGTTGTTTTCAGTAGGCTTTGAGGGTTTGCATCAAAGGACACAAAGCCTGTCTAACACCAGCATTTTATCTAAATCTGGCAGTGAAAATTTTTAATATGATTCCTACTTTCAGAATGCAAAGGCTTTTCTTCCTGTACTCTTATTTTCCAGTTCATGAATATAACAGTTTATAAAATTACATGCCTTGTTTTGTGCTGTGCTTTTTTTTATAACCATAATTATGGCATCCACCTCATGGTATGTCTCATGCCTCAAACATCTTCTCAGCTAAGGGTTATTTGAAGTGATGCACACAGCTCCAAGTTACCTGTTTTTCTTTATCAGTCACTGCGAAAACAAGCAGCTTAGAAGCACCGGATCTCTAAAACTTGCACCGTTTAGAGAGGAAAGACTTGGGTGAAAACAAATGGTTTATGTTTTCAGCCAGAAATAAATAAGGCATGGACTATGGCTCTCTCATCTACGAGTGAGTTTTATTAAAGAGTTAGAGCAAGTTCCAGTTTACAAGATATTCAGAACCATATGTATGCATTAATTAAAGGAATGTGGAGGAGGAGGAGGGGATCTGAGAAAATAACAAAGCAGCAGTGTATGCGTGCAATGATTTTTCATTCTGTTTCGCTTCAGCTCTGCCCCTGCAACAGAGGATCTAATCAATCTGCCGGCTATTAAGTTTGTTAATTGATAATGCATACTAATTAGGCTGTGCGCAGTTACTTAAGAGACTTTGCTAAGGTGATTGTAGGCACAAGTCCAAATGGAGTTTAAAGTATTCTGTGTGAGGTTAAAACCCATCAACCAGAATAGATGGATTTTATATTATAACAGAAGGCACAATATACCCATAAGTATTTAATGTATTGCACGGTTATCCATTGTTACATATCCTAAGTCTACTGAACAATTAAAAATATAAAAACAACCTCTAAAAAAATGTAACTAAATAAGGTGTGTGTATGAATATGTAGAAATAGTAGAGATGAAGGGAAGCTGAAACTGAACCAGTCTTAAAATAAATATTCATATTAATTTTCACACTTACGTCCAGGAAAAATAGTATGTATGCTGCAAGGGAGGAGCAAGCATAACAAGAACTCAGCTTAATCTAGCTTTATGAACTTTGACAATAAGCTACATAAAATTGACATGCCTTTCTGCCCCCATCCAATAGGGCAATAAACCAGTAGTTACAGAGTAGCAACAAAAGCATGTCAACTAGCTATTCGTAATACATAGGGAAAGGCAGAGCTATTATTTATATCATTAGAATATTATTATGAACCTACGAGTCTCCTTTCCAGTTCTAGCGACTCTGTTTGAGGTGCTCCTGACCTTAAAGAGGTAATTTTTTACATATTAATAGTCTTGGTCTTTTTTCCCCCCTCCTTCTTCTTTTCTATGCATCATATAAAATGAAAGCTCTTTGCAATATAAATTTGGAGTTGGCAGGCACTAGTGATGGAGGTAGTGGGCATTTAATTAGTGAATGAATTGTATTCTCATGGTGTGGCCATTGGACCTAAAATCCAAGCTATAGTGCTTTATTTAACTATATGAATATGACTGGGTGACACTATTTAGTATGTAGGAAACTATTTTTTAAGGACTGAATTCTTAGAACCCAAAAGAAAAAAAAAACCAGCTAGAGAGAAAGCTGACTTCATGTCTTGCAACCTTGTTGAAGTAAATTTATTGCAAAGGGATACATCATATTGAAAGAAGAGCTATTGCAGTAGAGATATTTTTATTATCTGCATGTAGTCAATGGATATAGTTGGAGTGACAGTATATATGTACCAATAAAAAAGTTTTGGTAGCTACAAATTTGCACAACAATCAGGGTGAATTGCATATGTTACAATCATCTGTTCTGTATGCAAAGGTTGTGTATTGTGTCGAGGATTATGGGAAAATTAGTTTGTATTTGTTTCATATCAGCCAGTGGCTTCAATTTGTGTGTAGTATAATTCTGGGGAGATATAAGGACGCTCATCCAAATGGCTGAGCTGTGACCCAGGGGCCAAAGGTATGAAAAGATGGTGTTCACTTAGGTTTACAAAAAAGTCCCCCAAAAACTGTCAATAGGCTTTGTGACTTTAGCAATGCAGCCTTCATAGTGAGATATAAACACAACTTGTAACAAACTTTCTTGAAGTTTTCTTCCTCTGAGAGTTCTGTAGGAGACATAATATCTCCCATCCCTTTTGGTGCTTCACTTAACAGTCTGTAATGAATGAGTAAATAAGAGGAGACGAGCTTAAAAGGCAATCAAAGTAGCAGGGAGTTGCTGGCATGAATGAGTCATTCTCACTAGACTAGTACATCTCAAGGAGGATACAAAGAAGATAATTTTGCAAGGGAGTTTGATAGCAGGACTGTGGAAATTCTTACATATTGACATTGGAGACAATAGGATTTGCATTTTTCCCCCAACACCAACACTTTTCTGAGGCACATCCATTGGGCATTATTATGTCACTGAAAGGTCTCCTTCTCCTTGATGGGGAAAGACAGGCACATCCAGAAGTAGTTCTGGTCAACCAAGATCAGAATTGCCCTCTGGAGGCTCCTGTTGCTCTACAGAGCTCATCCTGTTCCAAGAAAGGATGAGGTTCCTAATGCACTGAAACATGTCTGTACAGGAAGTTTGGATGGATTGGACTGAAGACTTCTGCCTATTTCCACAGAGCAAGATGTTTCAGGGGGAATAGTTTCATCCATCCATCCATCTATCTATCTATCTATCTATCTATCTATCTATCTATCTATCTATCTATCTATCTACTGTAAATGTAAGATGAGTTACACCTCTGGTCACTCCTTGTATTGTGTCCTCTCATGTCAGCAACAAATACGTGTTCCAAAGAAGCTTACCTTAAACACCAGCAGTAAGTTGATCACTGGTAATTATGAAAGAAGCTAGATTAATAACTTTATTGATTAATACTGAAGGGGAGCTTAGAGTGAGGTACAACATGGGTTCTTGTATTTTGATGTGTGGTTAAACAATAAAGGGAGTTGACTTAGCCATTGAACAGTCTCCTTTAAGGCTGTCCTCTGAACGTAATGAAAGTACAGAGCAGGTTAAATCATCCTACGCCTGTTCAAGAGACCTGCCTCTTCCAGGAATATTGCACCTGCATTATTGAAGAGGATTCTGCTCTGACGTCTTTCTTTAGTGCACATCAGTGAGATTTTAGCCCATAATGTCAACTAAAGTGAAGTAAATAGTAGGAAAAATGTTCTGCGAATATTTGCTCAAAGTGGAAAGTGGATTTCAATTAGACCATGTTTGCAATGCTTTCACGTTTGCTTTCCAGGAACACTTGAGTGCTCAAGCTTTATTAGTATGAATAACTCATGAAAAAGTGAATGCTAGCTCAAATATTCAGCAAAAGCAGATTTTGAAGAGAAAATTCACTGGAGAAGTGTGTGACTAATTTTGAATAAGAAGTACTGCTGAGAATTTTACAGTGTTACTATCTCTTTGTAGACAGCTTACAAAGAGAAATAAAGTTAGTATCTGTGGATAATTTTCAGCAAATGTTCACCCAGCTGTACTGTAAAAAAAATCTTCCACTGATGTTGTCATTTCTGTAAGGCTAATATTCATTGTTTCTGGTTTCTTATGAGATTAAATTCTTAGCTTGTTGTCTAGGGCATGCTTCATAGAGGTTCGAGCACCTAGGGTTCCCATGAACTTAAATGAAATTTGAGATTGTTTGGTACCCTCAGGACTAGATCACTAGTTCTTGCTAGTGTGTATATCTCCTGCTATAGTTATTACGGGTTACACTTTTAGAAAATTCATGTCATCTTAGAAATTTTTTCTTGATGATCTGGGTGAAATGCACAGCATTTAACTATGTTTGTCAATGCACATACTTTTTACCTCACGCATTCTATTACTATATTCTGTAGAATTATATTTAAGATTTAAAAAGACTGCAGGAAATTTGCTGGATTGCGGTTTCATAAATTGGTATGGGTTGGTGTTTTATTTCAGAGGCGCTCCTAAGAGTTCAAGAGACTATTTAATATAAGCAAGAGTATCCTCCTCTGATTTCAATTAGAATACAAATCTTACAGCTAAGGACAGAGAATTTAGAAAGGAAAACAGTGCCACAAAATAAGTAATAGTAATTGTAATTCTAGTCTACCAGGAATCAAACCATATCTGGAAAAGAGTTTTCTGAATTCCCCCTTTCAAATATGACTGCTTCCTCTTACACTTTCACTCCCTTTCCGAGTCTTCCTCTCTTCTTTCATGAGGGGAAAAGGAACATTACAGCCATCTCCTACTTCCACCTTTGTTGTAGACGACAAGATATCTTCTTGGATATCATGCTTCCCTCACTACATACAAAGCCAGAAGCAGAAGCAAAACAAAACAGAAAAAAAAGAGAAAAATATTTTGCCTTTCACTTTCACAATACACAAAAGAAAATTATTAACATTCAGCTTCATTCTTGAGTGTGAACTAAATTATATGGACTTAAAAATGCAAAAATGAAGATGAATGAAACTCTCTCTTGCTTAGCGATCGAATAAAAAATAAACATTTGCCTAAAATGATTGCCATTGCTTAATACATTTTATATGAAATAAGATACTCTGTTGTACCATTTCTCACAATATGTAATGCTCTGTTTTACTTCAATACTATTTTGCTGATTTCTAAAATATTAAAATAGATCCTTTTTGCCTGTTCAACAGTAATTTCTTTATATAAACAAATGCTTCTAAATGCTTTAAGAAAAGAGGTATTAAATTGGTTAAAACACAAACCATTAGTAAGCCTCACAGAAAAAAATCTGCAAATGTGAAAACAAGAAGGGAAGAGTACAATGCACATAGTAATTATTGCAATTCATCAAATCATAGCATATGTACTAGCATTGAAATTATATCGCCCGAAGAGCACAGAGCTTTTACATAGCCTGAAAAATTCCTTGCTTTGTTATAGTGGGAGGTACAAATAATTCATTTGATCTCCCTTATGAAACATACATGCATGATCTCTCTAAGGGCTGTGTTGTATTTGCTGTTGAATATAGTTTACATGATTTCTATATAGATTCTTCCAGGGAGAAAATCAGAAAGCAACTGCTCCAATCCCATAACTGAGTATTTTACAAGGCATTGGAAGTACTAAAAATTATATTTTATTGTAAGATTTTATTTAAAAATTGTCCAAGGAAGCATGAAATAATGAATAAACTCCAGTCCTTGATCTTTCTGCATACAACTGTTGCCCTGTGAAGACTCACTGATTGGTCAGAGTAAAATCTGTAATGGAGCATTCCTCAGGCACAAAGTGAGATCTACTTAATCCAAAGCATATTAACTTTTGAAAGCAGTGTCCACGTAAAATTGAAATAAAATTGACCTTCAATTTACATTTTCATGTTTGTCATCTAGTTTCTTAAAATGATGTTTGGAAAATGCCTTCTTCCAGTAAACATACAGATCTTTATCCTTTCAATTTAAACCAGAGTTTATCACTGATACAAGCTTTATGAAAAAGGAGCAGAAGAACTAAAGACACATGTAGTAATTCTGGTTTATTAATTTTTTTAGTTGGACAAATGCACACAATGGATTTTACACATCAAAGTTTAAGTCTCACCATTCCAGCTCCCAGATCAGTTGAACCAGAGAACTTTAATTCCTTTTTTTCCCACTTAAAACTGAAGTGAAGTAAACTGGAATTGAAGGCTTTGCTTTCTATTTTGTTGTTCATTAATATCTTCAGTTTACCTCTTGCTTTTATGAGTTTGTATGGAAAGTCATTGGCTTCAGTAGGGTTTCTCTTGATTTATACCAGTTTAAGTAAAAACTCATACTGGCTCTTTTCTCTCACTGAAGATGTTGCCCATGAGATGTGTCAGAATAATGACTCAGGAAAATGAAGTCATAGACTAGACAGGGCTCCCAGAGAATGAGCGGCCTTGCACACTTCACTGGTCCCCACATCAGTGTGCGCCGATCCTGCCGTGACGAGGATTACCTGGGGAGGTGCCTGACATTCTCTGTGCCTGCTCAATCTGTTCCGTGTGGCAATAGAGGTGATAACTGTGTTGTGGACATTTGTCCTCGAAGAGTACATTTCTCATACCAATAGGCTATTGACTTTCAGTAATTGCAAACTTAGGGAAGATTTTTATTGGTGTGCTGGAGATAAAAGATCTCTTGTCCCACTACCACAATCTTCCACGATGATTAAACTGCAACTGGGAAAGAGACAAATTTGGTCCCCTTTTCTCACCCATCTGAACAGGGTATTGGTATCTGCCTACATAATCAAAGAATCAGCATACAGAGATTTATTTCACAGCGGGACTTGCGCCACAAAACTGTAAGGCAGTTTGTTAATGATCATTTGTCAAGTTTTTTTGTCATAACTGGATGCTAATAAGGGATATTAAGGATGAGGAAAAAAAGAATATCTGATTAATAACCTTACCTTTAATAACAATTATAAAAAAAAATTAGTACTACTTTATAGAGTCAATAGTTTCGAAAGATGAATTCGACCAGTTATATTACTTGTTTAAAATATAACAAAGACACCTGGAATTATAACATCCTTTGCACAGTGGATGTCATATTACGTTTTTTGGTGATTACGTCAATTCAGTATTTCACGTATTATTAATAATTCCTCATTACATAAAATTATTACTAAACTGGCAATTAAGTGGATGTGAAGGATCCATATGCTGAAGTGTTTGTAACATTTCAATTATGAACTTCACATCAGATGTCTTCCAGTGTACATCAATAACATTAACGAACAATCTTTTTGCCGAAACCACCCAAATGCGTTCCATTATCTTATTATATTTTCACAGAGCCTTGCTACATCTTCATAAATATTTAGATACTAGCTTCAGGAAGAATCAGGTAGTCTACTTTCTGGCTCTATAGCACAAACAGGTTTCTTCATATCTCAATAGTTATCAAATCTAGATATTAGTGTTGCAGCTACTGGCAATTTCTTGTTTCAACCTGTCTTCATCAACTTGATTTTATGATTAGTATTTTTCTTTTCATTTTTGTTTCCACCTTATTGTTTAAAATAAAATCTCTCCTAAGTTATGGACACTTCCCTTCTCACTGTTGCTCTTTGAAGACAGGTCTATTCTCCTAACTTATGTGGTGGTTTGAAGAGACTGAGTTGATGGACAGGGTTTTGGACCAATCGCTTCTCTCAATTTTGCATATAAAAGGCACTGGCGCAGGGAATTCATCCTCCTTCTGGTTTCCGGTCCTTCACCGGGAGGGGTGGCGGGGGCCAGGCCCCGCTGGGCCGGGCCGGGCCGAGCCCACTGCCCTCTCCCCTTCCCTCTTCGGGGCAGCGTCCCCGGGGTGCTGCAAGAAGGCCCCTCGGAGCCCATGAGCAGCTGAGACACAACTATAGCTGCTGCACAGCCCAGACCATCTGGGGCTGACGGGCTCCCCTCCCCCACTCCACGTGGCGGTGCACAGACCCGGCGGGAGCCGGGACAGTTTTCTACCACGAACACCGCTGACATTGAACAGCTCTCAGCATAAAGGAAAAGAGGCTTTTCTT
>VWZT01008972.1:68985-79556 GCA_013397055.1 Pachycephala philippinensis
ATTTCACGGCAGCAGATTTCCGGGCGGGTTTGTTTGCTAGTGGCAGTTTGGAAAACCACACTTGAGCAGAAGGAACCTCTTTTTCTTCAAATATGGAAGAGACTTAAGAACTGCAATTCTCACCTAAAATCACACGTGTTATCCTTTGTGCGAGTTGGGAGATAAAGGGGGAGGTGCTGGAAAGGAGGGAAGTGCCGGAGGGAAAGGGGGAGTTTGCTTTAATTTTTATTATTATTATTCTTTTATTACCTTTAATTCTGTTAGTAATAAACTTCTTTATATTCTTAAAAGTTTTGAGCCTGCTTTGCCCTTCTTCTAATTCTTATCTCACAAAAGAAAAAAAGACGTGAACTAAACCACCACACTTAAACCAAATATTTCTCAAACAGTAGCTAGGACAATCTGTGCACTGAAAACCACAATGTTGTCTTTAATTCTTACTTTCAATCTGTGAACCACATAGATTAACAGTCATCTTTCCTGTAAAAGCATAAATTGAACAATTTTGAAAGACACACACGATGAAGAAAGGTAGTAAGTGAATAAAACAGACAATTAGTATGCATACAAACCCCCTACTCATTCAGCAGTACGTTTCCCCCAGGAAGGACATACAGGCTACTGCTCCAAAGCAAAGTGTATTAGTAAGGTAACTGAACTTCAGAAATGTTCCCCCTTTCATGTTTGGCTTTCTGGTTTAATCCGGCTGGGATTTATGCCATTTGTTTCCTTGTGCTTTGAAGTGATGGACCGTGGGACTACCAGTGTGGCACAGATCTTGCCTTCCTGCAAAAAGGTGAAGGAAGTTTTGCAAAAACCTGCAAAAAAACCTGCAAAAGTTTGACCAGCGGTCATTACTGACCAATGTTTATCAGACACTGGCTGACTGTTCCTCTCACTTGCCCCTCTTTAAAAATTATATATTTGCACGTGTAAGTCTGATATTACTGCAGAAGGCACAAATATGAGATAAACAAACCACAGAGAATTTGTTTCCCATCGGTCAGTCATGATAGTTTCCATGCAGATTTGTGTGTCTGTGTCCAAAAGCTTGGACCAATAAAGTACCATTTTAATTCTTGTACGATACAAGTTAGCAGTAAGTGGAGAAATACTAATGTTTGCATTTATGCCAACAAAGAAAGATAGTCAAGTTTGAAGTTGCTTCTCCTTGAAACTTGGGTGAAGCCTCTCATGAAGACTCCATACAGAAAGACATAGTTTATCTCTCATTTCTTTTTTGACTGAGGGTTTAAACTTTCACCAGGCTTCCCATCACTGTTATAAAATGGTATTCTCTGCATTTGCAGGTTGTACACTTGCAATTTGCTCAGGAAATTTATGCAAACACAGCGATGATCACTGCTTGGAGCCCATACCATACGGATAGAATGTGGTACAATCCTGCAGAGTGTCTTAGCACAAGGGCACTTTATTCTTTCCTGTTTCAATTTGCAGACAGGTCCATTCTTTAAAAAAACTAAATATTGCTGAAACAAAAGGCTAGACATTTGAGCACTATAAAGCAAAAATGTCCTGGGGAAGATGACAGAAAAACCTTCTTCCATATTATGAAATTTTTGGGTTGGGAGCAAGAAGATTTGCTATTCCACAGGGCAAAAAACTACAGTAACCATTTAGAATACCATAGCTTTGTCAATGATGTTTCATAAAAATAGTAAAACATCAAGTACTTCTTGTATTGGTAAAGATAATTCATTTTTAAGAAAACACTTCAGCCAGAATTTTCAGAAGTAGATACAGATTGTGAGTGTTCCAAAATTCAGATCCCTAGCATCTGATTTTCAGACCTTCCTGACAGGTTTGTGAAGAGAACATGAGTGGCAGCATTTCTTTTCAAATCATCTCTTTTTAACTTCTCTTCCTTTGAGAACCCCAAAATTAATTCATCTAAAATGATTCGTAACTTCTACTTTTCCCTCCTTACTTTCTGAGAATACTCATTAGATACAAAATTTCATGTAAGCATTTCTCTGCTTATATGCATAGATGACACAATATTAGAAGTCATAACCTGTTCAGGTCTCCCATTTTGTAGTGGGAAAGTGGCCTTTTGGAGACAGATTTGAATTTTGGGTTGGTTGAATGGTGGACTGTTGTAGGGCAGCTATTAGCCAGAAATAGCACTGGCTCTGACAAAGATATTCCGGCACGTTGTCAGTCAGCCAAATTTTCACAGATTTGAAACTGGCAATATTCAGTACTGAGCAGTTTAGAAAAGGGAAAAAGGGGCAAATCAAAGTTGTTTTCCTAGTTGAGTTTTGGTATGTGCACATCATCAATCTGGTTTACTGTCCTCAATATACCATCTCATTCTCCCTCTCTCTTTGTCTTTCACTTATGGACTTCTCACACAGACACTCATTCATACGTATTCTGCCCTTCAGCTTTGTTGCCTTCAGCGATCATCTATTCTTGTCTCTGGAAATCCCTTTTCTCCATCCTTTTCCTGTTCACAGAACCTCTCTCCACAATGCGAAGAGTTCTTATTTGAGTCTAATTCATTAATGAACTAATTCAGGAAAAGCCAGTTTGAGTTGGAGGATCTACCTTCCATAAAGCTTCCAGCACCAAGAAGTCCTTTGGTGATCAGTTAAGTGAGCAATCATGCAAGTTAGAGATGTTCCAAAGTGACTTTCACTTCAGACTTAACTGAACTTTCCAAGACTGCAAAAAGTTCTATTTGCAACAGAGCTCAAACCACAAAAACACAATACACAATAAAGGATGCGCTTTGTCACAAAAAACCAGAACAAAATTAACACAGCAAGTAATTTTTTCCAGAACAAAAGCAACCTTGCCTTCACCAATTATTTCACCACCACCAGACAGAAATGAGCAAAAAAATCCATGGACTTTCTGACTGCAAATAACTGACATTTAGCTAATTGTTTCGGACAAAATTCTGACGTATCTCTTCCAAGTCTACCTTTTTTTGAATAAGCAAGTACTCATAGTTCATTTGAGACTGCCATTTTCTTGAGAAGATAGGTAAATCCCAGAACCTTTGAATTTGTGAGAGGTTGATGACAGCATTATTGTTTTTATCCTGTATCTTTTTAGAACCTTAGATGTTCAAGCATTCTCGGGTTTTTAAAATTGCAGTGAAATCAACATTTTTCCCACGAAAAATAAAATAAGCTTTTGTTCTCACAAAGTCTTGCTAGTATTGATATATATCTTTATTTTCCATCTCCCACAAAGGTAGTAAACTATCCTCAAAACAGTCATGGCAAATGTGCCTTGCTAAAAGTACAATCTAATCATCCACTGTTGGTCAGGTTTAGTCAACCCCACCACGTTAGCATTTGCTCCTTCAGCTTTGTAGAACACAATTTTCATTTTGCTTTCAGTTATTTTTCATTTGAATGTATTCACTGTTCTTATCATCCATTCTTTGTAATAATGGAATATCTGCACTTCTTGTAATAACCTAGCACCTGAAATAAAAAAACCAGCCCAGGACTCCACTGTGCAAGAAGCTGTACAAAAGCAGAAGCATAGAGTCTTTGGGAAATATGCAGTCTAGATAACACATTAATTCTACCACGGACAACAAAACAGAGCTGTGTAATGTCGATCAGTATGGTGAGACATCAATTCATCCATTAGCAGCTTCAACATTGTCGAGCTTGTTTGTTGGCATCCCAGCTCAAGAGAATTGCACAGTGCAATAAGAGGAAGGGTGGAAAGTATCCATCAACACGTGAAGGGCGGCAGCACTGGATCGAGCTCTGACAAAGTCCTGCAGGTATTGAGATCTATCAGTATCTTTCAACTCCCACAGAAGGTAGCAAACTATCCTCAAAAACAATTGCAACACGTACAACTTCGGTGTTGCAAGCTAATATTTTCACCTTGGCCTTGCTGTGTTTGAGCCAAGGGACTTCAGGAGGACTAACACCATGCTTAATGTGAAACATTGCATGAAGGCACAGCTTTGCTCTGTCTCCTGAAGGCCATTTTCCCCTGCACCTATAGTGGTACAGCTTTGAGGTGTTGTGTGCATCTGGTTTCCATCAGAGCTCACTTGGAGGTCTCTTAGGCATTCCTTGTTGCTGGCTTCAGATATGTGTGTGTTTTATTTTGGATGTTTGGCCATGAGTTACCTGGGCATGGCAGTTGAATGCAAGTGAAAAGGGATTCTTTCTGTGAGCTCTCCTGTACACCCTTACAGTATCTCAAACATTTAGCAAACCCTTGCATATAAGTCATTTAAACTATCTGGATGAATCTAATTTTCTGAGAGCTAAGTTAACTTTTTTTTTTTAATATCTCCTTATTCCATTTATAATCTTATTTGCCAAAAACATCACTCTGGACATTGGAAAAACTTCTGTAAGACTAATGACATACCCTACTGATCCTGAGTCTTAAATGAAGTTTTAACTAATGTTTTCTTTGACAATCAACCACAGTTTCATATTCAAATAGAGACAAAAACTGGATAGTCCCAAGGTGCTCCATAAAGCACTGACATAAATCCTTGAATTTACGTAGACCTGTCATGCAACAGGATCCTTTGGATCTTCCACACTATTCCAGCACACTGAGATGAGAATTTAATCAATGAGAATCAATTCATAGCCCAGCTTCCCTGCAATTTGTTTTTCAGTATATGTGATGCAATGACAGTTTGTCTTTATAAAACTCTGGTCCTAATTCCCAGGAGCTGCTGGGTGTGAGGAGACAACAGAGTTTCTTTTCCACTGTTGCTACAGGATGTCTTGGCTATTGTAATTCCCAGCTTTGCAGGTGTCAGAGGTAGCTTTTGTCTCCTCTTTCTCTGTGGGGGATGTTTCTCCCACTCTTCCTGGAGTGTGGGAGCACAGCACTAGGGAGAACCATCAGCAAAAATTTGCAGCAGAGCTAATGGAAAAAAAGAAACCCTTCCGTAAGAAATTTTATCTAAAGGTGCAAAGACCTCATAGAGAAGGGAAGGAAGCCTTTTTACCTCCCTAACACTATTTTTATTTAAACCAATTCGAAAACCAAGCTAGAGCACCCCACACACCAACTTTTAAGTCAAAATCATTGTAATCAGCATGAGTTGCACATAACATACTTTTTCCATGTATATTTTACCAATGAAAAGGTAATGCCAACATAAACAGAATTAACTGTTAGTAGGTCCTAAGAATAAATGCACTTCTTTCCTTTGTGAATGGCTAGTTCGGCAATATGTTGTAATGATGTTTTTCTTTTTATGGAATCGATGCGTCTGGGGAAGCAGACTATAGAGTAACAAATTGGGGACTTATCAGAGGCAAAATAAAGTATGCTTGATGGACTCCTGACAGAAATAAACAGTGTAAATCAACTTTATTAACCACTCAGACATGGAGGCCAGCTGCAGTCAGTCCCCAGTGTAATAGAAGAAAACTGAAGACAAATACTATTTGGAAAATACAGAGGTATTGCTGCCAGCTTTCACAAGACACATCATTCTCATCCACTTGGTCCTCTGCTCTGCAGCCTGCCCAGAGCTCCAACAGCTCCTATCCATCCTGCAAGGTGGTCTTGAACTGCAGGAGGGGAATTAAAAAGGCAAAGGACTGAGCTCCTGGTGTCCCCTGCAAATTGCCTTTGCTGATGCACAACTTCCTCAACACTTCCTGGGATGTGCCTGCACCTAGAGCCCTATGCAAAGGGAAATAAGGTCTAGTCTTGAGCCCACATTTAATCTCCTATAGCCTAATCCCTAAGCAATATGAATCTGGGTACTCATCTTCCCGACATCTTTATTCACGGGGACAGTTTATGGGTAAATGGAGATATGAGATACTGCTATCGACATGGTGAAAGAGCATAGTTTAACTTGAAGCTGAGTTCATCAAACTTAATTAAATTTAATTACATTAAATTAAACTTCTAATTCCACTCTTCATGTTGAAACAATTCAGATCTATTTTAAGATATTTTTACTAGTACTAGAATTTTTATTTGTTGTTTTTCTCATCCCCTGACCTCTGCCTGGAATCTATGTGTGTCTCAGAGGAAGGCTTTCACTACATCCTCATCCCAGTGCATAAAAGCTGCTGTTTTCTCTTTGATATGACCATAAAACATTGAAATAACATGAGGACATTTGCCTTCAGATAAAAAATCTGGTATTGTTTGTATCATATTATTATAGTAGATGAAACTTGATATAAGCTGATTTCCTACAGAGGCCTCTATCATTTTCACTGGCATGTTCATCCACTTCGAAGTGAGGGCAAGTCCTTTTTTAGATTAGACTTTCCCCTTTACAGATTTATTTCTCGTTGACTCTATAATTATACAATTAAAGCTAATATAGGTAATTTAAACATTTAATTTATTTAATGGCATTGAAGAGAGTGCTTAAGGTCAGAGGAGATCTGAGGTCCTAGAGATGCACAGAAGTCATGATTCATGAGTGATTTCCTGCCTGTGGTGATAGTTAGCTGGGTGACATTGGAGGATAATGACCAAACGTCTGAGAAAGAAGCTGCCAGGAAAGCATCTGCTGCCAGAAGTGCATGAGAAAACTCAGAGAAGAAGTCTTGCTCATGTAAAAACAATACATTTCAAAGTTTATTTTAAAATCGAATGAGGCAGAATCCCTCTTTCATTATTATAAGGAAGGCTTTCTCTCAAACATTTCTGTTTTGGTCTATATGTAGAAAATACCAATATAAACCATGTCTGTAAACCTGGCATGTCTCCTGGAACAGGGGCTTGGGAAGCTGACTAAAAGTACCAGGAAAAAAATTCATTTAACATTAGTACCTATGAAGGGCTAAGTATTTGCTAATGAAGTGGAAATACATTAGTAGCTTGAAAGATGAAAACAAATGTAAACAAATAAATAAACACACAAAAACCAGAGGTTGAGCCAAATAAATTCATTTTCCCTCTACTGAAATACATGCCATGGAAACAAATACGTAGAAGTGCCTACTCGGAAAGCATCTGGTCTTCTGTCTCTATCTATTGTACCTGTTTGTATTCCTACATAATAAAATAAAACCTCTCTGCACTCCATGTCTCAGAGGTGATGGGAATCCGTAGTGAGTCAAAGATGACAGAAGCAACTGCCTTCAATACCTTCCTGTAAAATGCCACTGGAGGAGTAGGCAGTGAGTTCTGCTGTGTTTGCACTGCCTTCCTGCAAGACCAGTGAGTAAAAAGCCCTCCCAGTAAGTCTGAGCATTTGGATCTGTGTGTGTTCAAAGTCTGCCCAGCACGGCACGCTTGTCCCTGCCTCACTGCCCTGTGTGTCTGTGATGAGTCTACTTGGGACTGGCTCTGCCATTGCCTTCAAAATGGGTTTTCCCTAATTTGTTCTCTCCTGTGCTCTTCTGCGAAGAATAAGAGCCTGTACAAGATCTGTGTTTTATACCACACTCAAAAGCAGATTAGACCAATGTGCTATTGAAGTGTGAAGGGAAGGAAATTTTGATATCAAGGGCCTTCAGCTGGGAGATCCTATATGTACACAGGGATTCAGACACTGCAGTTTAGTGTTACTAAAAACAGCTGGAATCCCTGCTTGGGTCACCTCAGGGTGCTCTGGACACTATGACAAGTTAAAGACAAAAAGAGGTATTCCATGGGGAAAGCAGCTCAGACCTCGGAAAGGAAGAAGACATTTCCAGAGTCCTACAGGTCCATAAAGTCTGCCATAAGTTTTACAGGCCACATTAAGACTATCGCTCCAAAATCCCAGGCTACCACAGTATCACAGGATGACATAACTTATATAAAAAACCACATCAAAATGTGTTACAGGCGTGTTTTCTCTGCAAATATGCTGAACTCATGAAGACAATATGGCCTTACTGCATGACCTGATAGAGGACAACGGCTGAGAAAGGCAAAGGATGTGTGGTATCTGAGGTATGCAGAACAGAGATATGCCCTTACGAGTTGTCTGAGAAGCATTAAGACTTTTTCTGCACTACCAGGATCTGGTTGGTGACGCAGTCCTAGAATAATTTGGTTCTTTGAGGTCACTGGTAATTTAATTTAGATGTATGGAATAACCCTAACCTCATAACTTCTGAGCGCTGCAGTATTTGATCATAGCAGACTTGACTGAAGTCTGGTGGAATGCCCCTTGTTAGAAATCACAAATTTGCCATGAGTTAGATTTTTAAGGTTTCTTTTCTTCAGAACTGCCTTAGTGTTTTAGAACAATACGGAACCATGTTCTATTAAAAGCCTTTCAATATTAGGTGGATCAGATCAAAACATAAATTAAGACATTTGCTGTAACATACCAATTTGTCTAGATAATATTGCTGTGTAAAATCACAATGGGTGAAACTGACAGTTGTTCAAAATTAAGATAGTTGTAAAAACTAAGGCAAGTCCTCTCAAGAAATGGCTTCAATAAAATAACATAATAAAGCAAAGTAAACTGAAACAAAAATGAGATTAAAGCTGTCCACAGACCTACTAATGCCAGAACATCCACCCTTTTCAGTATCAGCCAGCCTTGCCCAGCTCAAGTTTTCATAGTCCCTTTCTGGTGTGCACCAGAGCCTAGGACATAGCACCACGGACATCCTGATGAAGATTAGTGTATTCCACCTCTGGCCTTGGGGTAGGGAGTGGGAAGCATAATACTAATAAAAGAAATCCAAAAACCACACTGCCTAGCAAAATAAACACCAAGCTCCACACAGGCCAGTTAAAAAGAAAAATCAGCTTTTTGTGCAGTGGAAGAAGACACTTCCATCCATAGAAAATTTTCCCATTCTTTCAGCCCAGGAGGAAACAGAAAAAGCAGTAACACAGTTCATGTCAACATAAATAGGAGACAAAGTGGCAACATTTTGGCTGGTATCTGACAATGTGCATTTCTCTTCTGACAAGAAAGAAAACGTAGTCAATGGATTTCTGCAGGTTAAAAATGTTGAAGTTTACAGTGCTGTCCTGGCCATGTCACTTCCATTAGAGGGGCACAGATGAACGTGTCAGGTAAGTTTTTGGCTGGACAGAGCTGCCAGCACCGGCAGAGGACAAATATTCTACTTCTTGCAGGCTTTTGTACTGTACCAGTTATTAGTCTCATTGCAAACATGATTATATAAAAGAGGTTGTTTCTGAAAAAAAATTGGTGTAAAAGGAAGAAAAAGAGAAAGCTGTCAATTTTTCTTTAATTCACATTCCCCATTTTAAAGTTTCTTAACTGTTTCTAGACAGAGATGCTTTTTTGCTTGTTTTGGTTGGTTGGTTTGGGTTTTAGGTTTGCATCTTTTTTTTTTCTTCAGTTTCTCTCTTCCTTAGATCAAAGCATTTCAGCAATTTCATTTAAAGAAATTTTTGGGACATCAGTGATGATATTAATCCAGAAACAAAAGAGGAGCAAAAAAGTGAAGACTTGTTATCTGAAGGTTTGAGGATCACATCATTCCTCGAGAAGANCTGCATCGATCATCTAGTCTAGCTGCCTGGCCACTTCAGGGCTGAGCAAAAGTTAAATCATATTTCCAATGGCATTGTCTAAATGCCTCTTGAACAGTGACAGGCTTAGGGTATCAACACCTCTCTAAGAACTCCATTCCAATGTTTGATTATCTACTGGTAAAGAAATGCTTCTTAATGTCCAGTCTGAACCTCCCCTGGAGCAGTTTTGAACATTTCCACACATTCTATCACTGGATCCCGGGGAGAGGAGATGTGCATCTTCCTCGCCACTTCCACAGATCAGGAAGATCTACAGAGCAAAGACCCTTCAGCCTCTGTTTCTGCAAAACAGATAAACCTAAGGCTGTCTCTACAGTGACTTTCAGGGCTTCCTCAAAGAGCTTTGAATACATTGCACATAGAAAACCAAGACCTTTCAGGACCCTGTCTACTGGACTACTAAAGATGTGATCCCATTCTAACCAGTCTTACATTAACTACTCGCTGTAAGTATGGAAGCAAATACAGTTATCATCAGCAGACTCCGTATTGATCCCATAATAAGTAATTTCCACTCAGTTGTACTTGCTTAACTTTCAAGATCTACTCCTTGAATACTGGTACCTCTGCTGGTTAGCACAGGTTGTTTTACAACTCATCCAACCTCTTTTAGACTGTTGCTTTACAATGACTCAAACCTAAAACGTGCCTGTTTCTTCAGAGCAGAGGCAGATATCTGCAGTTGTGGTGGTTTAGTTTGCATCTTTTACTTTTTTGTGAGATAAGAATTAGAAGAAGGGCAAAGCAGGCTCAAAACTTTAAAGAATACAAAGAAGTTTATTACTAACAGAATTAAAGGTAATAAAAAGAATGATAATGATAAAAATTAAAGCAAACCCTCCCTTTCCCTCCAGCACCTCCCCCTAATAATCTCCCAACTCGCACAAAGGATAACACATGTGATTTTAGGTCAGAATTGCAGTTCTTAAGTCTCTTCCATATTTGAAAGAAAAAGAGGTTTTTCTTCTGCTCCAGTGCGGTGTTTCAAACTGCCACTCGCAAACCGACCCGCCCGGAAATCTGCTGCCATGAAATACATTTCTCTCATGAATTCTGCAGTCTTCCCACAACTGCTATCATGAACCAAGAATGGGGTATTCTTTTTAAGGATA
>VWZT01008972.1:80130-82630 GCA_013397055.1 Pachycephala philippinensis
CCACCCCTCCCGCCTCAGGGACCGGAAAAGAAGAGAGCAACTTCTCCTCCCCAGTGCCTTTTTATTTGCAAAATCGTGAGAAGCGATTGGTCTAAAACCGTGTCCATCAACTCAGTCTCTTCAAACCACCACAGCAGTTCATCTAGTAAATCCCATTCCTGTCTTATCAGGATCCGTCCTATCACATATATATCTCCACCATCTTGAATGCAGCTTCTAAAATAAAGCTTAGCTCTTACAGGTCTTGATTTAAGCTCTGCAAAAGCCAGTGGAAAAGCTCTTGTTTTCCAGGTGGGGCTGAGTGAAGTTATGTATAGCACTCATAGCCTTTTAAAGAAAAAATAAAGTATATGGTTCTGCTTTACAAAAAGGAAAATTCAAATGAAGACTTGCAAAGGGAAAGCCTTTTAGGAATATCTGCAAATTCAGGCACCACATCTTGAGATAGAAAACCTAGATCTCACAAGAGAAGGTAAGTGTCTAAAGAGCAAATTGACTGCAGACATAATCGTGAAAATTCGGCAGCTGAAATAGTCATGTTTCTTGGCTCCTACAAAACAGTAAACTGTAAAATAGTAAGCCAGTGGAAGAGGAGGGATTGGAAATGGGTTTTTTGGCTTTACCACTCAGACCATTCTGCCTCTTGCATTGCCAGGCCAGGAAAATGCTGAACTTCGACATATTACATAGAAACCCTAATTAATCCATTTTATGTTGTTTTAGTCTGTTATAGGAACATATTACAATGAAAATATAAAATACTGCCCATTTCTTAATAAGGCAAGAACTCTTGCCTCACAAGACTCTAAGAAATAATGAAGGGGTTCATGGTCCAGCCCTGTGATATCAAAGAATACCTTATATAGTGCCAATCATCTTCAGACTATAAATTACTCAAGTTTCCATTTTTCCAAGTACAAAAATAGCTCGTATTGAAGATGTAGTATAAAAATACAAAAGCATTCAAAACTGAATTTGATAAACAACATTCAAGGGGTCAGCCTCTCTCTTCTCCTCAAACTGATAAATTTATCACCTCAAACAGTGATAAATAAATAAATTCCCAGACTATTCCCTACAGATCTCTCTAAGTGTATATAACAATATAGATCAGGTGCGAGGACTTACAGTCCCATAAAATGGCCTGAAAATATGTGAGAAGGTAACCTGTCGCCTTCAGTTTCCTGCTGGGTATCTGACTAGGCTGCCTGGTCGCTTTCTGGAGTGCTTTCAATCTCAACGTGTTTGAGTGCTTCTCTTTGCATGTCGCTTATTCTATTCACCAATATAAGCAAAATAAAATTGCTGATCCTTTGTTATTAAGTTAAGATGGCTTGCACTTTTGCTTCTTTCACATAATCTGAAACATTTATTAGGAAAGAGAGACATTACTTCTACCTTTTCCTGCTTAAAGCAAGTAGCACAAGAACCTGAATAAATAAATCCATTTCCTACCAGGGAAGAAATGTTGCAATTCCTAGAAAAAGGGAACCAGCACATAGTCCTTTAGTCTGTTCTCTGTAAGACACTGAGAATATAGTATGATAATGCAATGGCCATCTCAGGCATCTATATCTAATTATCACAAAGCACTTTAATTCCAAAAAAAGAATGAAGTTTTTCACTCATAGATATTATTATCTGATATTTCACATGGATTACTAGAAACAGAGAGTACTAAGCAATATAAAAATAGAACTGTGGCAATGTAAAAGCTTCGGATTGCTATCCTGAATATTTTCCTCTGTATTCTCTGCTATCAGATGATCTTTGATGGGTAAAAATTTTCTTTATAGGAGAAGGCATGTCTAATTTATTACATAAATCGAAATTCTATACTTGTTTTAGTTTTGTCCCTAATAGTTCTTACATTCTACTATTTTTCATTTTAAAAGTCATGGTCATCAACAGGAAGATGGTTAAAACAATGGCTGAATTGTGCAGTGAAACAGCTGAAACACATTCTGGTTCCCTTGAAACAGAATTTGGTGTTGGTTTGGTGATGGCTTTCAACATACCAAGTCTGTAGGACTCTTGACTCTTTGTGGCAAAGCAGGTATTACTAATGGACAGTAAGTGCAAACTGCAGTGAAGGTACCGGTGTTCTTGTGATGATATGGAATTCTCTGTATTTTGTTTTCCTTTAGGGAGAAGTTAAAACATTTTCCCCCTCCTGCAGTTATTTATCATCACCTTAATGCAAGAATCACATTGGGCTGCATAGCTCCAATTACGCACAAGTACAATGTTAAATGTTAAGATGTGAGACATAATTCATTTCTCCCGTAATTCATTTCGGTGTTTGTGTGTGAAGATTTCTGTAGGCTTCTGACTTTCCAGGCTGCAAATTCTCTCTCTCTCTTTCTCCTATTGACCACTTGTTAAATCTTTTTGTTTGTTTCCCACCTTTCCCCTGGGACCCACAGACAGACAGCCTTGCCAGATTCATTTTCTGATCAAAGCTGTTTGATTTGGTCAATTTTGCCACATTGGAGACGTT
>VWZT01008972.1:87630-98695 GCA_013397055.1 Pachycephala philippinensis
GTCATTGGCTAATAATTTCTTATGCATTCCAAGAGAGGAAAAAAAGAAGTTATTTTTCCAAATTTAATTCCTGGGGTCGCTAATCAAGTCAGGGCCAGTAGAGAAATGCAAAAAATCGCTGAAAAAGCATAGAAACAGATGTGTCTACTTTGGTCTCCCAAATGGCCTTCTTACTGGCATGCTCTGGTCGAATTCAGGCACTGCATTTCAGACTTATTTTTCAGTCACCCATTTTCAGACTTCACTGGATTCATCTTCTCCCCACATCAAATTTTACCTGGAAAAATCTGTTTCCTTTTCCCATTTCTCCTCTTGTCCTTTTCCCTGTTGCTTTATTTTGACTTCATGCTTTTAATCAATTTTAAGAAGAATTCTATTTGAAAACTAATAGCAGATTAATGTGTCATTTAGGGGATTAATTTAGCAGATTAATTTTGCAAAAGGTTTGGGGAAAGAACACTGCTATGAGACCACAATCCCTGGAAAACTCTTTAGCCCTTTTAGGAGTCCATCTACAAGGGCTGAGTTGACCGAAGACTGCCATGTCAAGTATCTCATTTCTTGTTTTCTGATATTTGGAGATTTTCTTCTTTGTGGATGGATATTGCTGCCCAGTTAGTGCCATAAGGTGATGCACAGTTGGTATGTGGTCCTTCAGGTGTGGAGAAGATGCAGGGACACTGTGTGGTGCTGTGAATGGCATCAGTTTGGAGGGAATGGGAGCAGGTCTCATTCTCCTTCTGGCTTGTTTCTCCTTTCTTCCACAACTCCCTCCGTTACTGGCTATGGGAAGTGAGTACAGGTGTACTGTGGAAGCAGCACTGGGCACGTGGTGGTGAGCAGAATATCCCCTTTCCAGCCTGATCACTGTATGAAGGTGACTCTTTTCCAGGAAATTATGGCATTCCCATATTTTTGAATAAACTATAAACTCCAATCTCAGCTACACATCTAAGAATCATACTTGGCCCTGACACATTTTTCTTGCTGAAGACATGATAAAGCAATAAAACAGTAACTTTTTAAGTGAACTGTCATCAAATCAATAATAAAAACGTTTTGAGTTCGTTTTTTAATACATCTATTCCCCCTACTGGTGATACTTATTTTTATTTGGATAACAAAAAAAAAAAAAAAAAAAGAAAAAAAAAAGAGAAATGAGGAACAGAGGAACAGAGTAGCAGCAAAAAGAAAGATGAGCCTGGACTAGTTTGGAGCTTTTTGGAATTGTTACAGTATTTCTTTTGGTGAGATTTTTACTATACACCATGCAGCCTATACACCATGAAAGTCAAAACCACAGTGCCATTTTTAATGTAGTGTATGAACTTACCTTCACTGCAATCATCATCAAAGCTCACAGCCACCCCAGCAGAAGTAGGATCAAGTCCTGTATTTATACTTTATTAAGCCTTATATTTATACTGTTCCTGTTCTTGTGTATACCTTTGAATGAACTCAAACGTCCAAGGCAAGTCCTGGATGTATTTTACTAGTATGTAAGAACCCAAAATCTGGGAATCCGTGAATTTTAAATAGTACCTCATTATTAAGCTACAGATCTGTGGCATATCTGCACACGGCCAAATTTCTGTGTTCTCTAACTTAAATACTCCCAGCACCTTTTAAGAAAATTGTCACGTGATTTAAAAAAAAAACCCTACAGTTCAAAACACACTAAAAAAAAGCAAATAAAAATGCTTGTTAAAGGATTTACCCAAAGAGTTTAGATTATATCTTTTGCTAACACTGGAACAAAATTCAGCCACCTCCTCTCGTTATCATTGATAGACGGACGGATGGATAGGGGAGCCTTTAAATGCTCTTTTGTATCTTTAAATTATGTGTTTGGCATTTCTAAATCACTTACATAATTCAATTTCACTGACATGAATTTTCATGAAAAGAAATTTGCAGTTGCCTGGGAAGTGGCAGGGAGACAAATTTTTAAATTTGCACATGGAAGTAATCACATCAAAGGCACCTACATATTCACCTAATAAGAGAGCAAAATCAGCCCACTACAAATGGTTAGACCCATCATAGGTATGCCACACAGTGTAAATAGTGAATATTTACAGACGACTGACATTCAGCCAGGTAGCTCTTTAAAAAGTTCTACCAATATGATCTCAGGTAACTATTTAGTGAAAAACTCAAAGAAAACTCTGAATGGTCTGTGACTGGTACAAGAACTTAAATTCAGCTGGTTTAAGTAGCTTTGCTTTTCAGGAGCAGGATGTCGTCTCCAAAAGCAGAGCATAGCCCTGTCACTAAAGAGGAACACGTGGCCAATGGATGAGACATCTGGTTTATGCCCTTAGTTTGTTTCTTCTTGACATTTAAAGAAGTCTTGGAAGATATTTTCTTTTTAGTGCTTTAGAGCTCCAGCTCTTACCTTATACAAAATATAGTAAGAACAAGTGAAAGAAAAAAAATAGAAAAGAATTAAAGTCTAGCCATTTAAAAACACCAAGTGTTGTACTTTTTTTCTTTTTTTTTAACTGTTTATTGTTTGCACTTGCTCACATTTTACTGCAGTGATGTATTACAGCAAGGCAAGGTTTATTTAATGCTACCCATCTGGTTAACATCCAGGGACTCACAATATTATATCTTGCTAGACAGACTCCAAAAAAACCACCACCAACAACAAAAACAACTCCAGCAACAATGGAAAAAAAAGGCTGTGAGTCTTCTGGTAATTCTAAGGTGAAATCAGGCAGAAATTGAGGAATATAGAGGAAAAAGGACAAATGTGAGAGGACAAACCCCATGCAGTTACTATAGTTTGCTTCGCACATCTCCTGTATCTCAGATACTGTTTGACACCTAGAAAGTCACAGAAGCCCATAATTAACATGACTTTTGTGTGAAGTCTGCTTCACTGATTCTGCACAAATACATATATCAGTTAATTAATTTTTAATTCACATACATTGTTCCAGATTTTTTTTAAATTCTGTGATTTTCAGCTACAGACACAGTGAGTTTGGGTTTGTAAAAGATGGCTTATACCAGACCATGGCATTAGATATCTTATAGAAAAACACAGAAAGAGGAGGGCTCCTAAAATATTAAAAGCACCTATTTTTAGAGCCCCTGTGCTGCTGTCCTGTGCTTCTTTATGTTCCTGATTTCTCCATTGCTGAGTCAGGGTGTTTTGTCCCACTGGGTTTTATCATTTTCCTCTGAGAAACACTGAGAAACTTTCTTTATCGTGTAGGCCTTGCTGCTGGCTTTGGATGTGTTAAATGAAAATTGCAAATGCCACCACAGTCAGATGCCAAGGTCAGCATTTTCCTATCTACCTGGGGAGATATACTACTCTTAATTTTATTTTTGTTTTCCCCACATGTTTCCTAACAACTTGAAACACTACTTGAAAAGTTACCCACGTGGTTTAAACTGATTTTTTAATGAATCTACCACCTCAAGTCCATATGTGTAAAAATGTACAAAGGGCATCTTGAAAGCAATGGAAGTGGTATATTTAGATCCCTTTTATGCTGAAGGTCTAATACCTTTTGTTTTCAAAGCAAGTTATCACTAGTTGCACAAATTGTGCTGTGCACCATTAGCCCTTGTTTTCAGTATAATACTGTTGATTCCTGTTCTGATACAATGAATCTCTCATCATATGTATTCACCTGTAGACCTAGGAGTGTATATTGACCAAGTTAGGGGTCTTAGATGTAGGATCATTTATTTCCCCGGGAGGAATTAACATAAGAATTTCTCATGTCCTCTTTCCCTATAGTTTTGAAAAAGCATGTTTGATGAGGCCTTCATTTCCCCCTTTCCCTAAGAGAGAAGCTGAATACAGATACAAGCGTGCTCCTTCGGCAGATCTCTTCGACTTGTTAAGTCTTTTGATTCATCCTCTTGATTCTCCTATGCTGAGCATAAGAGTTTCAGTGACTGCTTAATCTCAACCCATGGCTCATTTTCCTCATTGCCGTGATGGCAGCAAAGCATGGGAGGAGGAGATCTCACTCTAGGAGAGAGCAGTGGTTATTGATCCTGTGGTTAGCACAGATCACTGGCAGTCAGTATCTATGGACCCCCGACCCACAGCTTGTCCCTGCTTTCCTTTTGGATGTTCTCCACGGTAAAAGAGGAAGCCAATTAAGGACCTGCTTAAGGACTTACACTGCGATCTGTGGCTGGAAAGCTCTGCTACCAAGGAACAGAGTATTATTTGCAAGAAAAAAAATTATAAACATGAAAAGTATGTAAAATGGTATTCCATGTTTTTCTTCTGCAATAAAACTCCTTGGAAACAAGCCAGTCTTTAGCTACCCAGGGTATTCTGTGGTATTAAAAGGTAAAAAGGTTGAAATACTTCCTTTACAATTACAAAACACACTTTTCCACAGTATGGTAGTGCTGTGTCCTCATTAAAAGAACTGCAAGCAGCAGTTCATGACACTAGAAGATGTGGAACTTTGGCCTATTAAATATGACTGAAGAGAAGAGTATTTTATTCTAGAAAAATAAAAAGATCTTAGTAACTTCAGTAAGCTAAGCTCTACTCTGTAAAAATGCATTTAAAAATGTATGCAAAAATTAATCTGAGTCCATAAGATCTTTCTGCTGTATTTAGTCTAAGACCACAATTTTAGACAAAAGGAAATAAGAAATTGCAATGCTACAGTAGTTGTGTGTCCTCATTGCAGTGAAAAAAAATGTTATTTGGACAACTCCTATTCCACTAGAGTGCTGTGTGTAAGAAAGTGTTTATGCTGATACAAACAAACAGTCCAACATTGCCTTTCATGAAATTACAGTAGCTGATTTCATCCATTGCTACACATGGCAAAGAGAGATAACTAATTAACAGAGAATTCCCTATGAAAACATAATTCTAAAACATTTTGGCTTCACCTTTCAGCAGATGGACTGCAAGAGACACTATAGGAAAATGAATCAAGCCAATTGAGTGGTGGGGATTTTTTCCTTATTTCTTCTTTTTTTTTCCATGACAAAGATATTTTCGTCATCATTTTAATGAATCTGAGTAAAATCCTGTAAAACTAACATGTTTAAAATAGTAGTCCATTAAAGTTCGGCTACAGAGTCCACAGTTGAACCTGATTTTTCAGAAACACTGAGCCTCAAGCACTTTCCATTAATTTCCTTTCAGGGAAGGAGCCATGTAGAGTGCAAATGGTGGGTGGATCTGCCACCACTTAGGCATCTGGAGAAGAAGGCAAGCGAGAGAGTTCATTTAAGCCAACTGGTAATATATCGTAACATTTTCAGCCAAAAACTTCAGTGATGAAAATAATTCTTTGTTTCTGCAACACCTTTTATTTCCTGTATTAAATGTACAACTTATTGCTCAGACACGTCAGCAGAAATCAAGAGCCCCTGGGGATCCCCCTGGCTCTGAACAGACAGCCCGGGTACTGCTTGCCATGCTCAGCTTCCTTTGGAAGCAGCCTGCCCTGCCAGGAAGTGGAGAGATGTGCTCTCCACAGCCACAACTCCACTGCATGGGGGTCCCACCTCTCCAGCAACCAAGAAAAGACTCAGGGGAAGGTGAGTGGGACATAGAGCCCAGATGCCCTTATTCCCTTTCCCCCTAAAATAAAAAGCTGGACAGTCACCTCTTACTGTCTCTTGCATCCACCAGAGATCTTTTTTGAAGTTAAGAAGAGTAAGATGGGAAATCTCTGGAACTACAACTGTTTCCCATACACTGCTACCCATGGTAGGCTGGAGAAAAGTTACAGAGCAAAGCTAAGGGATACCCATGTGCCTGGTACTTACTCGTGGGGTATGGTCAATGGAACTGACGTCTTTGGGACAAGCAAGACTGGCAAACACTGGTCCTGAATGGATGAATTCAGAGAGCGCCTGTGATTTTAAGATAACTCTGCCTTCTGTGACCAGTTCCAATGATCTTAGAGTGTCTCACATCTTCCTGAACTTGTTCCTGTCACCTGCTACAGGAGATTTTTACAGACACAGATCCCCTACAAGCCTACATCTACTCTGCTGAAACTTGGTGAAGACCCATCTACTCCTTCACCACTTCTGCAGGCTCTTGGCACTCCTAAGTCGGTGTACATTGTGGAGACCTCCAGGTCACCTTTAACCTCACAAGGCACATCCAGTGAAGATGTCACAGGCAACACCTCATGGGGGCCGAGGCTTACACATAAAAATGTCGTTTGGCAAGCGTAAGCAAGACCCTTTCAAACAAGCTGCAGACAGGTGACAAGAGGACTTGGAGATTTTAAAGTCTGCTTGAGGCCACCATGTATTTGCAAGATACTCTTCCTGAAATTTATTTCAGTTACAGAATCTATTGAATTTAAATCAGAGATATTTGTCTTTAGGATTATTGGTAAGAAGTAAAAACATTCAGTAATATTAAATACCCAAAATAATATAGTCTCAGGATTGTAAATACAGTGGTTATTTGGTAAAACTTGAGAAGGAAATGCCTCACCAAACAAGAACTGTAATTGTCAATGGCAACTATATTTTATCCTACTGTGACCCCACATAAAGTTATTCTGATGTCAAATGGGTTTTTTGAAGGCATACTGAATATTTTTATTCTTTTTTTCCAGCACAGGAAAGGGAAAGGGGAATAAGTGAATGCTGAAAATGTATTTTTTAAATTTAATATATTTCACCTTTTATTTTTGTCTCAATTTCAAGCAGATTCTGAATTACCAGGATTTTCAAAAACATGGGTTTTTGACAGTTACAGCATCAGTCACATTCCCTACAAATAGATAATCTTATCTATAGCTCAAGTTTAACACAATTTTTCACAGCTGGTATGAAGTATGCCTCTGTGTGTGGTGGAGGAAATTATTACAAATGTGCTACATGGACACTAAGGAGAAAATTCAAGAGAAAACATTGCTGTGTATTTTTTCTGATTTGAAGATACGGCATGTCCAACCTAAATATTTTATAACATATATTACAGTGAGATTCACCATTTTCTGTGGCTGCGTTGAGCCACTTTGAGCAGAAAAGAATCACTACAACATACTGGTCCATCAAATGGAATTTGGACTAATTTTGCAGGATAATGCAAAATAACTGCGATCTCCACTAGTTTGCTTCATCCCTCACTCCACCAGTTTGTCTGGCTTTTTTTAGTTTGCTGTCCTCCTTATTCAACCTCCAACCTCTTGGTCACCAAAACCTTCAACATCCCAATCTTTTTCTACCCCATTTGTTGATTTATTCAGATGCAGCACGATACCCCATTTGCTGGTTTAATCACATGCAGTATATGCTTGCTGAAAACAAATATTTATACGTGGCAATGACTGTTCTAAAATATTTTGTTTCAGGGGAATTTTATTCTCCTGCAGGTACTGCTGCACAGTAACTCCTTCAGAGATGCCCCGGAAGACTAGTTCTTGAGGTCAACTCACTTCCACCATTCACAACGGAAATGGTTTGATAAAGCTTGTTTTCTGCAGTGATGGAGAGAACTGCTATGAGAAGTCATGATGTTGAATGGTGCTGTCTTTTGTCAGTCACACTATGACTTGCATAGGTCAAAACAATCACGTAACTGGAGGCAACCTCAAGTTCACCGATAACAACGGGCTTTTGTGAACATTTTGAAAGTGTTCATAGAGAAAAGCTGGGGATGTGGTCGTTAATATCTAAAATGTGTGCATGCATCTCCAATTTTGAGCATCATATGCAATTTCGAAGAGTTTTAACTAGATGGACACAGAAAACATCTTTGTAGCTTTCTGATTAAAGGAGACATAGTGGAAGTGCTCATTTTCTTATTGTACCAATGCCTTTTTACTGGTCCTAAAATCATGAGCCAGACACAATTAGGTGATAAAAAGGGGTTACCTTTATAAGAATCCTCAGGTGCACAATTCGCCAGGTGGAAAACGCTGCAGATGCACACATAGCATAACGCATATACAATTTTTATATGTTTAGCAAATTAGCATATCTGACAAAAGTCCCCAGTTAGAGACATAAGTGGTGAGGTAATTCCTCCCTGGTTCAACCCTCTTTGAATTCCCCCCCTTTAGACAGGAACTAAACTTTGTTTATGAAAATATGGCTCAGACAGCTAGTTTCAACCTCAGCTTCCCTAAGAATCTAACCTTGGACCCCCAGCTTGGAGCCACTGGGGAATTTATTTTGTCTTTCTGTCTAATAGAGTAGGTAAAATGCTAGCTACAAATACTGTGTTAGGCTACAGAGCATAAAAGGAAAATAGAAAATAGAAAATAAAAGGAAAAAGGCAAAAATCAATTTGGCATCAGTACCTATTTTTAGTAGCTTTAACAGATCTATCTACATGTGCCTTCAGGGGAGACTCCTCTGTACCAGCATGTCTGTGTTATACCCCATTGCACCCTGCCCCTGCTTCCACAACATCCCTGTGAGCCCAGGTTAGCCCTGGGGGTAGTGTCAGGGCAAAACCAGATCTGGCAACAGCTCTCAGGTTTGAGGGCCAAATGACTGTATACATGTATTCACAAGTTCTGTCTCACCCATATTGTTTGGGAGAAAGAAGACTGTACCTTTAGATGGAGAATTTCAGCAGCACAAAACTTCCTCCTCAACTTTTATATGGCTCTTAGGAGTTTTACCTGCTTGCTTATCTGCACAAGTGTTTACTTGTTAAACAGTTCTCTAGAACTGAGGTTACATAAATAACAAATGATATGGCAAGCACATGATGATATTTTAAAAGCTTAGAAATAAAAATGCCATGGAAGAGGAAGCACCTTTTACTGATTTTAGACTCTCTTCCGCAGCTGTAACTGAAGTAGGGTGTTTTTTGAGTTTCTGTTTACATACATTTGCTTCTCTTCTCTGTTCAAGAGGCAGCTTTCTGAAAGTTAGAGTCCTGCTCATTGGGCATTGACGTGCCTGGCCGCGTGTGCCGTGGGAGGTCAGATTTTATTAACCATTCCAAGCATTTCTACATGCTAAACCCAGAAAACTGCATTTGCTTGAAGGGTTGTGTTGAGGCAGAAGCTGAGAAGACCCAAATCAGCCTTTAGCATCCCAGAGTCACCTGTGCAGCACTGTCTCAAGGCTCACCCTGAAGTGCAGGGCATCTGTGGTATCAAAGGGTTTAAGAAATGCGTTTCTTAGGGAGTTGATTGCAATTATGTATAATGAGGTTCTTCCAAATACTGTTTCAAAGGAAAGTAATATCCAAGCTCACCACGGGGAAAAGAAACTTGCTTAAAGTTTAGGTGTCCTCAATGCATCCTGCAACCGACATCATTACTGAGATCTCATCTTTCCTCTTCATTTATCCGGAACTGACTGGGTGTTGGGCCCAAGCACAGCATAGGTTCACGATTTCAGTGTTCACCAATCTGCCTTTGGGTAAATTGGTAATCTGTCTAGTTTTCTCTTTACATGGAGATCTTTGGGGTCTGTTCGGTCCTCTGGGAATCAGATGGATTTGTTACTGGGTCTTTCAGCAACACAGGTCCAGAGACCACTGGACATGTTCCAGTACATTATTTTTTTACAGGAGAAGGGACATGTATGAAGTATAAAGCATGGTGGTGAGGAAGGGAGTGGAAGGACTATGAAGTGAAAAGAGGCAGGAATACTATGCGAGAGGATAAAAGCTCTAATGAAATCTGAAGGAAGGCAAAACAAGTTGAACTCTACAGCAATATGGCTTGGGATGCTGAAATATCCACAGCAGACCAGGGTAGATTGGCCCAGCACAGCCTGTCTCCACAGGACAGGTGTCCTCCAACAGGTCTTGAGTGGGGTGAATCTATCACTTAGAAAGCATTCAAACTCAGAGCTCCAGCCCTCTAGCCTCCTCACCCCCATGATCCTTAAATTCCCTGTTCATGCCAAATCAGGACTGCTACTCCCTGTCCTCCTCCAGCACCAATGATATGGAGGCATGGAAGAATTCAGTGCTTTGACCAAAGAGTGACATCAAACAGATACCAAATAGAGATGTATGGTGTACATGGCATTGTCTTCAGCCCATCAAAGAACAGACTGTGGGAAGCTAGTTCCCCTGTTCACCCACAGGGGCATTTTATTATTTGATAGCAGTTCCACCCCAAGCCCAGCGCTAATGGCTCTGGAATCCAAACACAAATGCTGCATTGAAGTGAGATGAATTTATTTTGACCTTTACTGAAAATGTGCTGTGAAACAAAGCACTTAAGCATTTAGAGCCTGTTACATCTTCACATTATACACATCCATGTTGATGGGGAGAGTGCTAACCAACCGAAGTTACAGTCGAGAGCTGGAGTGTGTAAAACTCTTCAGGGGAATATATTACATCCCCAGATCAGCCTGCGCATCTTGTCTCAGCCTGTGCAGCCCAGGGTCTGGAAACAGGGGTAAAGGAGATCCCTAGCTAGGGAGAGGGAGGAAAGCCATACATAGGGTGACCTTCGGGACCTTCTTAAAGTTGGCCAGAAGGAAAAGGGGGGAAAAAGCCGGTGGAAAGGTCATCTCCCAACTTTATCACCCAGTGTACTGCCTCTCCCCGGCGGTAGTCCAGGAAGCCAATAAAGCGAGGATGCCCCACCGCCACCCCCGCCGGCTGGCAGCGCAGTTTCTCTCCTCCCTTCACCCACTAACTCCTCCTTCGCGGCGCTCATCTGGCTGGCACTGCCAAGAGAGAGCGGGGTTGCTCGGGGTCCCACCGCCCCGAGCACAGCCGGACCCAGCTCCAGTTCCCCTGCCTCGATTCCCGTGTCAGAGAGTTGAGATGTTAACTACAGCAAAACGCGAGGCTTAAAGTCCCTGATGCATGATGAATGGGTGCTGGGCCAGCATCTTAAAATCTATGCTTTTGCTTCTCCTTAAACACTTTAAATTGACAGCGCAATAGATCAAACACTTTTACTGAAAGGAGAAGCTTTGGCAATTTAATTTAACCAAGTGCACACTTATCAGTATCCCAGTCCCGTGTCCGTTCCGTGCCGTCCGCCGTCCCCCCCGCCGCTTCCCCACGCGATTACCCCTTCCCCGGGCGAGCGGGGACCGGGAGGGGGTGACAGCACGGCCCCGGGGGCTCGTGGAGACCGCGGCTCCCGGCTCCTGCCGGCCG
>VWZT01008972.1:108377-114973 GCA_013397055.1 Pachycephala philippinensis
TCATAGTGTTTTAAAATTAATTTTAAAAGGTAAAATTCCCTTTGGTATAGAATGTTGCTTTCCTCCACCTTTTTGCCAAGAGGTAAAAAACATACTCTGGAAGATGACCGACTTCTAACCATATTCTTTCTTGAGGATTACTTTCAATTGCTAGGTCTGTGTAATCCTTGGATTACCTTGTCTGTAATCCATCCCATTGTTAAGAATCAGCAGTTTTACACCTATATTGATCTCTGGAGCTGACTTGACTTCAATAGGAGCTAGGCACTTGCATGTAAAAGCAGACTTCACCTCCTTTAGAGACTTACTATCCCAATACAATAGCAAACACAAAAGCAACTTAAGAGGATCACATAACAAAAGAGGGGTTTTTTTACAGATCAACAAAAATTACAACTTTCTTTAGTTGTTCAGAACTGGTTTAATACAATATCAGAGTAAATTCTATACATTCAAGGCTAGCCTCATACAGAGAAGGATCAAGCCATTATTTTAATGTTTCAGGTCTTTTACCATTTTCTTTTTACTAAAAAAGTCAGAGATCTGACTGGCCTTGCTCAGCAGTGTTAAGTCAAAAACATTTCAGTGAATTTTGGCTTGAATAGAGAAATCACTAGTCTGGCATGAAACCTGGTCTATCAGTGGTTCCATCAAGGCTGGGATTTTCACTAAATTTAGCTGTTAGTTAATATTCTTGAATATAACATATTTTTAGGTTAGGTTGTATTATTAGGGGGGTAATTTTTTTTTTTTTTTTTTATGTAAAACTTCACCTGAGTGAAATGTGTTAAAGGGAAATTATTTCAAGCAGGTGATCCCAACTTAACAAGTAAGTCAGATCTGAAACTGAGTAAATATTTTGTTCTCAAGCACAATCAGTCATTATACAGATCTTTGAATAGACTTTCCTCATGCTTCCTTTAGCTGTAGTCTTTTTACTATACCTGTTTTTTCCTATATCTTTTTCATCAAATTCTATGAATTGCTGTCATGCACTGAATTAATTTCACCCTGAAGAGACACCTAGTTGCATCTCTTCATCTGGCTGAACTAAACCCAATATATTTAATAAAAACAAAGAGGAGTTAATATCAATTTTTATTCTATAGCATTGTTAAGGTTAAATTAAGACTAGATCTTAGGCTGGCATTTTTTATAGTAATTTTTTTTTGTAATCTTTTTTATGGATATGATGAACTCTGTATATCCAGAGCCTAACTTTGCACTTCCATTTTAGGTATCTGCGAGATTAGAATTAGGTACACAGCATGTGCAAAATTGCTACTTAGAGCAATACATGACACAGCTGAAGTAATAAGAGGAAACAAGAAACAAATACACTTTTCAGTTATTCTGATGTGGAATGTAGTATTTAGAACAAAAGATAAACTTTAAATTGTATCTTACAATGATGTATTTATTTTGTCTTTAGCTCCTTTGGTTCTGCTAATGAGCTCACCCCTGAATGAAGCAAATCTCTGGACATAAATGAAAGGCTTTTAGATTTGCACTAATAAAACCAAGATCATAATCTGACACTAACTTCAGGTTACCTAATTTAAAACTGTATCATTACAGTATTTTAATTAATTCAGTAGAAGTGGACTCTTCTTTTACAGTGTTAATTGGAAAAATTAGACCTTCTAGATTTGTTTTTTGAATCTTTCTGAACTTGAAAAGAAACACAGATTCTGTCCACTGCCTGCAGACAGGCAATCAATCAGTGAGCATGCCTGCAGTTCCAGCTCAGCTCCTACTTACAATGAGTAGAAACCTGTTACAATAACCTCAGCCACCACTATACAAATAGAACAAAGCTATTTGGGACCAGCGAAAACTAAAAACCCAACCAACAAAGAGAAAAAATATCTCCACCACACAAGAACAACAAACCAGTTAACTGAATACAATTCCACTGGTCATTAATAAGCACTAACTGTTCTTTAAGGTAACTATACCTGTCTTTACAAGACTCCAACAAGTGTATTTTTCCTTAACACTTCGTATTATACCATGAGAGGGAAGAATACCTTTTTCTTGACATTTTCAGTAATATTCCACAGCATACTTCACCAGAATCTGACATTCTAACAAAAGCTCACCTACATTTATTAGGATTATTTTTGTCCTTGGATCTTTTATTTGCTGAAGCTACCTTCTTATTAATAATCTTCCTGATGTGCTTTGTCCAGGTTATTTGATTAGGTCTTTGCAGATGTAGAAAATAGTAAGTACCTGTAAACAGTAATTTGGGGGTTGGTGAATTTCTGTGATAAGGGGGGGGGTGGAGTTTTTAATGAAACTAATATTTACCTTTTCCACATTTTACCTGAAAGTAACTGCAATTTTATTTAAAAGATAAATAAAAATATAAGTAGATATAGTAAAACTTACTGTCTATGAACAAAGTTATAAAAATAAAGGCTCTTTACTATATAACTGGTTTAATTAATGCTGGAATCTATACTTAATTCCTGATGAAAGTCTTTCATACCCAGGACGTGTAGTATACTAACATGAACAGATACAGTAAACAACAGAAAACATCAAATGTTTATAGAGATTTCCCACTGCACAGATGGGACACACATTCAGTGTAAAATACGTCCCTCAAAATCAGAAATGTGCACTGGCACCATGTTATTTGTATGTAAAATATGAAGCATCTCTGGTTTCTGAAAGCTGGAGAAGAGCATTGTTCACTAGTTAATGTGGCATATCACAAAATCTATGCAAATGCTTCTCTTTTGCCTGCATAAAAGCTGGCCGAAAATATTTTTTCCACTTTCAGGAAGACTTTTGAAAGCATTTGAAGTGTCAATTGCTCATCAGGTATAAATTCAGACATGAAGTTCCAAATTCTGATTTTCCCTTGCTTTGATGTAAGTCTACTGAAATCATCATGGTAGAAACCATGGTGTGACTAACTAGCAAAAGTCCAAAGCCTCCCTTCCTGCCTGTGCAGATGTGATATCCTTTGGGAGAAGCCTGCCTGTCTGCATGCACCCTGTGTTCCTTTCTCTAGTGTCATTCCTAGACAACTCCAAGCTTTCCTTGTATAAGGAGTGCACAAGAAATCTTTCCTGAGCAAGACCTTGTAATCAAAACCACATATACTATCAGTCCCATGTCCATTTCTTTAAAGTTTTGAGTGCTATGTCAAAAAAAATACTGCCAAGTACTGTTACATAGTAAAATCTCTGCAGATTTCCATGAGACAAAAAAACCTCCAAACAATCTCTTTGGAACTTTGTAGATAGTGCTTGTCAATGACCTTTGGCCCTGCTTCTTTTACCCATTCAAACCTGATAATATCATGATATCATCATCCCAGTTTCTTGAAAACAGAAGTAGCTGTCTTCTGGATCATTCCTCTAAGTGTAATTCAAGCTGCAGGGAAGGCTGAAAGAGTAAGCACATGTTATAAGAAAATGTTGTTACCCTATTTCTACAAATGTCAATTTCTACAGTGTTCGATACAGCTAAACCAAATTGGTTGCAGAGACACATTAGAAAACAGGAATTCATTGTCCAATGCCAGGTAAAAGTGCATCAAAGAGAGCACTTGGTGGAGTAATCAGCCAGTGCTTTCTGATGGCTTTCCACGTAAAACATCACATTGGGAATAGGAGATCTGCTGTGTTGCTGGTCTGTTGCAATGGAACTGGGGATGGAAAGAACTAGAGAGCTTCTAAGCCTGCCTTTGCTTTAACAAGACCTGCAGTTTTGTTTAGGTTTAAGTTCCCAGATAGTTAGTAATGAATTTATCACCATTTTCAAACAAACAAAANAGAGAAAAAGAAATATCAATGAGAAAGATGAGTTTATAATACTTATATGCAACTCTAGAAAAACGTATTTTAAGGATGTTTCAACCCTGCTTAGGCACATGCATAAGTCCATTCACATGAGTATAAAATCACTCTACTTTCTGTAGCTATATACACTCAAGAGGACTATGGTTGAACCTGTGGTAAAATTCAAGCACAGGAAGCTAATTATTCATTCTAAAAATTACTTGTTTGCTAAATTGAAGTGTCAGCTACTGTTCTTTTTCTTGATTTCAATAACTGTTGTCTTGAATGAAGAGGAGAAAAGCACTGTAAGAAGCTGTTTGCTTACATAATTCAAATAAGGGCAAAAGTGCTGCATTGGTGTGAAATTACAGACAAAAATTTCTTCCTGAGTCGTTCAGAATGCAAGGGCAAGATGTGAGTGCATAGAAGGGCACTGATTTACAGCAAATAAAAATGGTTAAAATCCTTTATTTCACATAAAAAGAGAGGTTTAGATTTCTCTTGGGAATATTTTCTGCATTGTTATGTGTTCAGCTTCTCCCTACTTAGAGAAACATAATAAATGTATAACTTTACCATACCAAATGACTTGTTCTGTAGTTCTCAAGCGTAAAATTTCCATTTTTCTGAACAGAGAGAAAGAAGGAGGAGTTTCTGGTAGGAAGTGATATTTACAGGTGTCCCAGTATAATCAAGTGTATATTTGATTTAAGCAGGAATTTTTGCATAAGTTATAAACACAAGAAGTGGGATTTGAGAAATGCCTACAGGAGGTATTTCAGTTACAGCATTTTTGCTTCAGACTTGTTCTTCATTACAAGTCCTTTATGAAAATTTACCTTGCAAGCTCTGCTCTGCGACTGACCTCACATGAGGGCTGTCCTACCAGTTTTATTTGCATCACACAAGTACCCGGATAACTACTTCCAGTATAAAACCATGCCTTCAGTAATTTCTTTATTAAACCCATCATATTTGTGTCACTTAGAAGAGTTTATAATAGCTTTTTCATCCTCCTTTTTGAAAAACAATGGTATTCATGTTACAGAAAGGAATTAGTAGTACCCATAGTTTTCCTTACCATGTTGTTTAATGCAAAATATAAATTAACCTTGCCTCCTTCTCTTAAGATCCGTTAATTCCTTCTCCTTAGTAATTTACAGACTATGATACCTGTTTCTTCCAAATACTTGCTCCAAGCGAGCTAAGAAACAGATAGACTAGCCTAAACTATTGCTCCGAGGACATTTTTTTTTCTTTTGATATTAAAGGTACTTATTCAAGGGCAGAGGAAAAATAAACAACAAAACTGAATCTGTGTAGGAAATACCAATCACGTATTTAATTTTGCAGTGTTGCCAGCTGGTAGATGAATTTTTTCTTCCAGCACAACACATCCATACTTTGAAAATCACCAGCATTCCAGCTTTAAGTGTGTGAGGAGATTTCTGTCTGAACAGTTTTTGGAAAAAAAGGCGAATAGATTAACATAGGATAGATAATTTTTTATATGCACTACCAAGCTGATGTGTTGTCTCATGTGTGAAGAAGGACTGGTCTGAAGTAAGTAGGAATCATATGAATACAGTCCCTGTATTTCTGGTGTTACAGGATTAAAAAATATATGGGTGCCTGAGTGTGAACAGCCCATTAGATTAAAGACATGCAAAAACCATGCTAGAATTGGTATGACGTGACAGGAATGAGGTCTGACAGGAGCCACCTGTAGTGATGGGGGAAACACATCTTTGGGCATAAGCTGGAGGAACTGACTGAGAGGCCTTTAAACTAGAATCAGTGGAGGAAGAGAATACCAAAAGCATTGCATAGGTAAGCCAAGGGTGAGCATGGCACCATCTGGTAGTGGCTATGCTAGTGGGGAGCATTTACACTGCTCTTGGGAGCATGGAGGGCTCTGAAATTCTTCTACAACACCAAAAAAACCCCAAGAATATACGTATGCTCATGCCTCTGATCTACCTATACCTGATAAAGTATAGCCAAGCAACTCTTTTTTTTGTTTGGTTGTTTTTTTGGTTTTGAGGGTTTTTTTTGTCATAGCATTATGTTCTCATCATCAGATCAGAATTTCAAAAGCTCAAACTAAATTACTCGAGTAAGTTTGTACCTCTCTTCAGGGTATTTGCTGCTGTGCATAATGAGATACCATGGATAGGATGGTGGTGGGATAGGAGAGTAAATGGCAGAATACCCTTGGATTTTGACATAAATGCAGGGATTAGATGTTAGAGCTACTTACTCTAATTATCAAACAAGCATCAGAATGGCAGAATCCATCTCTAAAGACACACTTCCATGAACAAGCAGCAAAGTGAGAACAGATACTCAGCATGAAACAGTGTTGAAGAACCTGCTTCTAAACCGAACTGGTTTTACAGATGAAGACATCCTAGGCTCACATGGATGGAATGCTCATTAGAAACTGGCATGCATCTTCTGTTGCTTATTAATCCCAAGGGAATCCAGCCTGTGCACTCCATCACCACCCTGAAATGTGAAGCAAGGCAAGTGGTGATGGTCAGAAAATCTGCTTTGAAAACACACTCCTGATGCAATTAAAAAAAAACTGCCTTAGGCACTAGGAATTCCAGGCATGAGACAAGACTATCAGTTCATCAGTTATACAAATGTTTGATTTCTGTTTTGCTAGGGATCTGCATTCACTGTTCACTGAGGGCCAGCCAAACCAGATGGAGTGGGATGGGCTCTTCCCTTGTGACTATCTCTTTTGTGGGGATGTGGAGTCTTTCATCTCTATTGCCAGTTACAGACTCAGGA
>VWZT01008974.1:0-34024 GCA_013397055.1 Pachycephala philippinensis
TGAACCAGAGGAACAACCTGTGTTAGTAGTAGTTGCTCTATACAGAAGAAGTCTAAGGCCAAATAATTTCATATAGTGAGGGATGAAGAGGAAGCAGGACCCTCACAACAGGAGGAAGAAATAGGGCCAGAGATAATCACCAATCCACATTCCTGAGTGAGCTGCAAGATACGTGGGGAGGTTTCAACTGCCTGTTGGATGAGCCCCTACTGACCTGGCTGCTCCAGTGCTGGGATATGATGGCCCATGGTATGAAATTAGATAGCAGTGAAGCCAAGCAGCTGGGATCCCTGTCCCAGGATGTGGGCATTGACAAGGGGACTGGGAAGAGAACAGAAACTCTCAACCTCTGAAGATGATTCTGAATGGTGTTCTCTAAAGGATGATCTAGTAGTGCACCCAGGCAGGTGGGACACCATGGAGAAAGGTATCCAGTACCTGAGAGAATTAGCTGTGCTGGAGGTAGTCTATAGGGATTCAAATAATGAGCTGTCCCCTGTAGATCCAGATGAGATCCAGTGTACACAATCCATGTGGCAGAAGTTTATATGGAGCACATCATCATCGTACACCAACTCATTGGCATTGATGTCCATGAAAGGAGGAGAAGAAACAGTGATTCAGGTGACTGCCTGGCTCCAGCCATATGATGATCATCTTTTTTCATACTTACCAACCTGCACCTTGTCTATGGAAAGACTTCAAAACTGCAGAGACTTGAAAGACTTGAGCAAGTTAGAGAGGAAATGTCCCATGTCTCTCCAGTATGGACCAGAGTCTCTGCTTTTTGGAGCAAGCAGCCCCCTGCTCAAGAGAGAGGGTACAAACCAGAAGGCAGCCTGTGGTTTTTGCTGTGTGACCACAGAAAGGACATGAGGAAGTGGGATGGAAAACCCACCTCCGCTCTGGCAGCACAGGTAAGTGCTTTGAGAGGAAGAAAAACCACTGCAGGAAATTCTTCAAGAAATTCTACTCCAGTTTCCAGTGGGCAAGTCCTCAGACGGAATAGAAGGGCTGGTGTTATTTCCAGTCCTCTTGAAGGGACCTCCAGCTCATATTTACAAGAAGTGAGCAATGAGTACCATGACCAGAACTAGATAGACCCTGCCTCCAGGCATGTGGAGGAAAGGGACAATCAAATCTAGTGGACTGTGTGGATCTAGTGGCCTGGCACATCAGATCCATGAGAGTGTAAAGCTTTAGCTGACTACAGAGCACAATGTACCCTGATGCCATCAAGATGTGTAGAAGCAGAATGTATCTCTGCTTCTGGGATACCAGGGGGATCCCAACAGCTGACTGTACAGGAAACTGAAGTGAACCTGTCTGGGAACGAATGGCAAAAACACCCCATTGTGACTGGCCCAGAGGCCCTGTGCTTCCTTGGTATGCATGATGTCAGCCTTAGGTTTTTCAAGGACTCAAAAAGTCATTGTTGGGCTTTTGGGATAGCTGCTGTGCAGATAGAGGAAATAAAACAGCTGAACACCTTGCCTGGTCTCTCAGAGGACCGTTCTGCTGTGGGACTGCTGAGGGTCAAAGAAGAACAGGTATTCATTGCTACTACAACAGTGCAGTGTTGACAATACTGCACAACAAGGACTCTGTGACCCTTGTCCATGAGACAATTTGTGAAGTGGAGCGTCAAGGGTGGTTAGCAAGACTTGCTCACTGGTTAACAGCACTATACGGCCAGTGTGTAAGTCCAGTGGAGGGTGGAGACTGACAGTGGAGTATTGTGGCCTGAAGGAAGTCACACCACCACTGAGTGCTGCTGTGCCAGACATGCTGGAACTTCAGTATGAACTGGAGTCCAGGGCAGCAAAGTGGTGCCACCACTGATATTGTTAATGTGTTTTTCTCCATTCCTTTGGCCAGTTTGCTGTCACCCAGAGGGGCATGCAGTGCCCCTGGAACTGACTTCACCAGGGCTGGAAACCCAGGCCCACTATTTGCAGTGGACTGATCCAGACTGCACCTCAAAAGGGTGAGGCTCCAGAACACCTATGTCAATGAAATCATCATATGGGGTTACACAGAAGACAGAGTTTTTGAGAAAGGAAAGGAGATAATCCAAAACATCCTAACAGCCAGTTTTGCCATAAAACAAAGTAAGGTCAAGTAAGTAAAGAAACTTGAGTTTTCAGGATTAAAATGGCAAGGTGGACGTTATCAAATTCCAATGGACGAGTGCAACAAAATAGCAGCCTTCTCCCCACCAATGAGCAAAAGGTAAACACCGGCTTCCCTATGTACTGTGGGTTTTTGGAGGATGCGTATTCCAGATTACAACCGGATTGTAGATCCTCTCTATCATGTGACCCAGAAGAAGAATGATTTCAAGTGGGATCCTGAACAACAACAAAATTTTGAACAAACCAAACAGGAGATGGTTCATGCAGTAGCCCTGAAGCCAGTCAGGACAGGACAGGATGCAAAAAATGTGCTCTGCAGTGCAGCTGAGGAGAATGGTCCTTCCTAGAGCCTCTGGCAAAAAGTATCCATGGACACTCAAGGACAACCCCTGAGGTTCTGGAGTCAGGTATACAAAAGATTTGAGGCCTGCTGAAAAAGAGATCCTAAGAATTTATGAAGGAATTTCACCTGCTTCAGAAGTGATAGGCACTGAAGCACAGCTCCTCCTAAAACCCTAACTGCCAGTGCTGGACTGGATGTTCACAGGGAAAGTCCCTTCCACACATCATTCCACTGATGCTATGTGGAGTAACTGGACTGCGCTTATCACAAAGGAAGCTCACACAGGAAACCCCAGTTGCCCTGGGATCTTGGAAGTCATCATGAACCAGCCTTAAGGCAAAGCTACCTGAAAATGAAAAGTGGTACGCTCTCCTTACTGATGGTTCCTGCCATATTGTAGGGCTACTCTGAAAATAAAAAGCTGCTGTATGGAGTCTTATTTGGCAAATCACAAAAGCTATTGAGGGACAGGCTGGATCAAGTCGGGTTTCAGCAGAGCTGAAAGCCATCTAGCTTTCAGATAGACTGATGGAAAAAGAACAATTGGCAGAACAGAAATAAACACAACTGGGCTACTGAGTTGTTGCCAGACATTGTTTCCCAGGTAGAGAAGCTGTCCATAAAAGCACATCATGTAAATGCACACATACCCAGGAGCTGGGCTACTGAAGAACATCACAACAATGTACAGGTGGATCAGGCTGCCAAGATTAAAGTGTCTCAGGTGGATCTGGACTAGCAGCACAAAGGTGAATTATTTCTGGTTGGTGGGCCCGTGACACCTCGGGTCATCAGGGAAGAGATGCAACAATACAGATGGGCTCGTGATCAAGGGATGGATTTAACAATGAACACTGTTTCCCAGGTTATTCATAGCTGTGTAACATGCATAATGATCAAGCAGGCCAAGCAGGTAAAGACCCTATATTGAGTGGGTATCATATGCCCTGTCATGCACCAGCCTCTGGGAAAATTGAACAATACAATGGGCTGTTAAAAACCACATTGAAAGCAATGAGTAGTGCATCCTTCAAACACTAGGATCCACATCTGGTGAAGGTCACCTGGTTAGGTAACAGGAGAGGCTCTACCAATAGAACTGGCCCTGTTGAAGCAAAACCTCCATGTACCACAGAAGGGAATAAAGTCCTCATGGTGCATATGAGGAACATGTTAGGGAAGACAGTTTGGATTATTCCTGCCTCAAACAAAAACAAAGATGTGGGTGCACTTGGTGGGTAATGCAGAGGGACAGGGAAACACATTGTGCACCTCAAGGGGATTTGACTCTTGAGTGAGAACAGTCTGTAATGTTTCACTGTAAAATATTGTTTGATGAATGACTCTGCCACTGTGTGCCATAACTACCATGGACAGTGAGTATGGACTGTGCCAGATCCATCAATTTTGAGGCCTTGATGCAGCTTGGAACAAGCTGACAGCACACCAGCCCTCTGGCCCTGGAACACATCTAGGACAGATAGAAATCACAGTCATGGACTAAATGGACTCCACACACATCTTGGAGGGACAGCTTCTGACTATGGAAATGATACCTGTGCTTACGTGGGTATATATACATGAGTACGTATGTATATATATGCATGTATATATATGTGTGTGTGTGTATGTATATAGATTTATGTATATAATTGGAAGGTATAGGATGTGGCCATGACATTGATGGTATAGAAGATACAGGTGGATAATTTTCTGGTTCCAGTCAGGATGTGGTTAATTTCTGCAGTAGCCAGGAGGGGGCATCACTAGGACCTAGGTGTTATTCTATACCAACTCAGGTCATTTTTCATGGACAGGGTAGCCTTTTGCATCAGGTAGCATGGCAGAGAGGGTGGTTGGGTATTGTTGGGAGTGAGAACTCGCATACGGATCATTTGCTTCTCGTACACTCTTACTAGTTTTGTTGCTTTTACTGTTTGTTTTCTTATCTCATTGTTTCCAGTAAAATGTTCTTTTTCTCAGCCTGCGATCTTTACCTTTTGTGCCCCCAATTATCTCCTCCATCCCACTGCAGGGGGAGGGGAGAGTAAGTGAGCACTGCATAGTTCAGAGTGGCTTCAGCAGGAAAATTAAATTGGAGTATACCATTCCTAAACCATGACAACTATCTATTTTTGTACTTTTTTATTCTACCTCTTCCCTCAGGCATGCTCAATAAGGTTTAGAAAATTTTACACGCCAAAACCTTGAGAAGAGAAATTAATGTAGTTTGGGCTTAAAAATCAAATGTAGTTTAGACATAAAATATAATCCTGATTACCTTATGCAGGATGTCCCTACAGACACAAACATAAACCCATGAATACACATGTATCCATATGAACAAAACTACATGGAAAATATTTTGAACTTTGTAGAAGAAGCAGCTGTGTACTTGCAGTTGTCAAAGTCCCCAGCTGTGCCTTCTGTGTAAGATCATGCAATGCTGTCTCCAGATTGTCAGGAGAACATATTAATTTTGTACCATTTTCTGTTCCCCTTACACTCTTTGTCATGAAAATGAGCATGTATAATGAAGAGAACATGAGAGGCATTAACATTCGATGATACTTCACTGTCAAAAATAGTGGTCACATAATGGTAGTGGCATGTTTATCCACTCTCAAGGCCAGCATAGGCACGGAGACTCATGGCACTGCTATCCTGCATTTTTTGGAAAGGATTATATTTTATGCAAATACAAAAAAACATTATGATTGACAATAAAACAAAAAATTATTTTACTGAACTGCCAGTGTTACAAAATTAATTTCAAATTCCCATCTTTTTTTCCCCCAAATTTCAGAAATTACAAAATATTTTTGTCTAGAAATAATTTTGTCCATGTAGGACTGCCAGAATCATTGGAGGAACTTTTGTTGCTCAAATACAAGCCTCTTTGAAAGTTCATTTCAAATCCCATTTGTGACAAATGACTTCTAGGCCAGTATTCTAACAACATTCTATTTTGTTTTTGTTTCTGAAACCCAGTTTTCTGTGTGCCATCCTCTAACCCACAGGATATTTTGCAGCTAGACAGTTAGGACTGGAATGAAAAGAAAATGCTGAGCAACACAAACACTCTCATTATTTGGCCATCTGAATTCAGCTACATAATTTTCAGCTGATTTTGCATGGTTGAACATGTAAATCAAACACCCTGACTGCTGCCAACTTCTGTAATAGCAGCTGCTCTACCTGGCCTGCAGACCACCGCCTCCTGTTTCCAAGCACAAGTCAGAGGGGTACAAGTTTCCTCCAACCCACCTTCTGACCTCCTGTGGGGCCAAAAGACAACCCCACTGTGTCAATGATGTAACTGGATCATGCAGCTGTGAAACACAGCATCATTTCCTCATAATACTATACAGTAAAAGAAAAAAATGTCCTCAAACCTCATTCATCTGGATCTAGCTCAGGATTCTGTGTAAGAAGAGATGATCTTAATCAGTCCCTGGATCATCAAGGATAGATTACTGGCTTGCTCTCCATTCACAAGATGGCCTTGAGGGCAGTTTAACCACACTGCTTTTGCACGTTAAGATGATAGGAAAATAAAATATTTTATCTATCATGCAGAACTAGGAATCAAAAAAACCTGTAGTAGTAGGACAGGGATGCCCTCAAGGCTTGGGCTGGGAGAGAATTCAATCCAAAATAACCTTAAAGGAATCAAATAGATATTTCTTCACAGTCTGGGTAGAGAATCAGTGATTTCCCAGTATATTATCCCAGTGATGAATGCCCGCATACTAGAGGTCTCTCCCTACTATGCAGGTATCATGTTCTTCTACTGATCTTCCTTATCTCTTTGGCTGGAAATGTAATGTAAGGGGGGCAAACATCACCAAGAAGGATCTCCTGAACCATCGTGTCCATCGTCGACCTCAGGAAAGCACAACACATAACATTTTCATATAGTGAGCAGATGCTAAGCTCCTGAGTTAGAAAGGGCAAGTATAACAATAAAAAAATGTATGTCTACTGATAGACAGCATTGTCAAGATCATTGCTCACACAGTAAAGGGTTTTCTCAACAGCTTTTGGTAGACATGAAGTATTTAAGTTCGGACCAAACAACAGAGCATCAGGAAAGGAATGTTTTTATTCTTACCTCCTGAGTGGAAGCAACACTAACCATCTTGTGCCACAGAAAGTAAGGTATTTTCAACAGCCTTATTGTACCTGGAAGTCCAAACCAACAAATATTACAGGATGTCAGCTTAATTCTCTCTCAGTACTTGCAATATTTTTTATGCAGCTGAACAGAGTGAATCATCAGATGACTCAATCTCCAAAACACCATTATAACAGTAAATAAATAAAGTCCTTTCCTTACACTAAGGAATTGCATTCATACACACAGCTTTACTGAAAAACATGATTGAGAGTAATTTGAAAAGAAATAAATGCAATTTGAATTTTTAAAAAACTCATCAGCGCTGTTATGGTTCCCATGAATAAACAGATCTGATTTGTTAAATCTCTTTAACCTTCAAAGATGATTAGGGAGTAATTTTTGTTGTTGCTGCTGTTGCATAAATGGATGGATACATTTTCCAGCAAGTTTTGGAGACAGGCTGGAAGCAGGTACAATTAATTCAGTACATATCATTTGCTGCATCCTTGCTTCTTTCACAGAAATCCTTGCCAACTGATCCCAGGCAGAAGATTGGCTTTGGTTCTCAAGCAGCTGCTCAACTTCCCACTTTCCTGGAGGTAAGATGTCACACAGTAAAGCAGCTGCTGAAAGAGTGGGAGGGAGACACCAGTGAGCAGAAACAATTGTGTGGATAAAAAAAAAAAGGAGAAAAATACAGGAGTGACAATCTTACTTTCTTCTAACAGATTGGGCTACACTACATCTTATTTGCCTAAAAAGATACAGTGTGGCCATAAGTTAACCTTGAAATATGTAAACTCTTGGAAACTTACACAATTCAGAAAACCAACATAAAACCGATCTAACAATGATACATTATTCTACTGATAATGAGTTCTATGATCAAATTTGACATACTCAGAGATCGGAGGTTCATGAAGATTCAGTGCAGACAATCTTATCTGATTCTGCCTTAAATGCATTAAGCCTGTTTTGTAAGAGATAATAATTATTTACATCAACATTGGTATAAGTAAGAGTTCTGAGGCTCAAACTCAAATTAAATAGAAGTGGGAAGAACTAAGAAAGAGAACCTGGAATTCCAGAAGTCAATAAATAAATAAAAAATAATAATCTTTGGTGTAGCAGTAATCTGCTAAGATCAATGGTACTCTATTTAAAGATCTATTCTCATAATTCTACTTGCATAATTAGGTATGACTCAAATAAGTCAAGGTAAATTGCCAGTTATCACATGTAATTAATTGTTTTTTAGAAGATTTTAAAGCTGTGGATTTTTAAAATATGGTCAGAGCCTGAATTAATTTAGAGGTTGTTATGTGAGAGTGACACTGCACTTCAGTAAAACGCTTTAGAGTACTCCAGAATACTCACTGTGATATTTCAGAAAAAAAATAAAAAAACCCACCAAAATGTCCATAATGCTGAACTCTTATGGCAGGCATAACACAATTCCAACACTTTAAAACTGCAAGATTGGCTTAGGGACATTTTTTTTTTTTAATATGAAAGCTGTACTGCTCCTGTAGTAATATTATTCCAGGAAAGAGGACTTTTAAGAAAAGTCTTTACAAATGCTGATAATACCAAGCAGCTAGCAAACCAATACTGTGTTTTTGGTATTCAGGCAGGAGGACAAAGTCCATTCCTGCAGTGGAAAACACCAGTGTAAACAAATACCTGTTCTAATAGTAGAACTTAAGTGTAAAATATGACCCAAAGGGAAACAAAGCATACGAACATGGGACATTTTAAGGCATGAGTGTTGTATAAGTACAAGTTATTATATACAATGATGTCCACAGTCTCAGTACCCTGATTCTCCACTTGTTAATAGGATAATTAAAAAATCATTACAACACATAGATTAGCACATAGATTTAAATTTTATTTCTCTTCCATGCTACAGAGATTGTGGGTGTTAGAACTTCTCCACTGTTTTTTGGCCTTGCCTATTTTTTGGCCTTTTTTATCCTAATTAAAGCTATTGTTTTGGTTATTTGTTGCCTGAGGCAGATTTAATTAAACCCACGATTTTTCTAGTGTAAAGGAAGTCCATAATATCTGTAAAGACTAGAAGAAACAATACACCATCCAAATCTAAACTGGCACAACTAGGTGACATGCATATGTATAGTATCTACATTTTCATTAGAATATTTATCTCTCCTTTCTGCCTGATTCTTTTTGCCAGAAGCTTAACCTATTTTTCTTTGTTGAAAGAAACCCACTCTGCATTTTTATAGCATATGTAGGTTTTTTCCTTTTAATTTTATTTCTTGTTTTTAGTCTTAAGAGACATTCAGACCCCACATTGATACTTCTTTATCAACATTATGTTGATTGAAAAATACATCAAAGAAAGAATGTGTAGGTCTGGATATCAAATCAAAAATAGTCTACATTTGTTCATTATTAAATTGAGCTACCCTCTCCTCCAGCCTTTCTTAAGCTTTGTCACACTCTGACAAATTAATAAAGGGAAAAATTGCTGTCATCTAATATAGCAATGGAAAAGCCACTAAATTTCTGAGGCAAAACTTCTTGATATGCAAAAGTTAAGGTGTAGGTACATATTGGTCATACTGATCTGCTGGTGGTGTGGCAAGCACTTGAACTTTCCTTATAAAAAATAATCAGTGACATCTTTGACCCCTTTTAAATATTTTCTTTCTTTTTCTTTCTTTTTCTTCTTTTTTTACCCTCAGCTCACAGTCAGCATGAAGCTCTACTCCCCTTTAACTAGCCATATTGAATAAAGAAAGCATCTGCCTCATTCTTTTCCCCTACTGTGCCATTTTACAGAGAAGAAGCTTAATTACAACTGATTTTCTAAAGCTCATGTGCAAAAACCACAGCAGAATTGTGAGCAGAACTCAGATTTCCCAGCCTCGTTTTCATCCTTCCATAAACTCCTGTTTTCCTTGAACTGCTTCAGTGTGCAGTTGGATTAACTGAGCCTGCCATGACCATGCTAGGGTAGCTTTCCTTTTGAAAGGAATTAGTTGGTCAGAAAACATGAGAATTTCAGCAGTGAACACAAATCTGGGTACTTCCAGACCAAGCTTTGGTTCTCTTCCATGCCTTGGCCCCTGGACCATCCTGATGCAGCTCTGTGAGACCTCTCAGTAAATCACATTGAAGAAATGACCCCAAATTATCCCTCAAAAAAATATTTATTTTGTTTTACCTGTCTTATTTCAATGATGTGATTTCTAATATGAGGTCATTCCACATGGCAGAGGAATATATAAGAATGATGATGGAGTGACAAGGTCCTTTAACAGATTTGTAATAGAAGGCCACAAAAACTAAAAACATGGTGTTCATTTCTCTAAAGAGTTTTCCATCTCATAGCTTTGCTGCTATGTCTGGTCCCAAAGAGTAATTTTCTGCTTTTATTTCTGCTTGATGACATCAGATTTTTGTCAGGCAGAGGCAGAAAAGCTGACTGGTCTTCCATTTACATTTACAATAAAAGACATAGACAACTCCTCGAACTTTGTTGCATACAAATCACAATAAGAATAAAAAATAAGCTGGAAAACAGAAGCTCCTAGTCCTGGTTCTGGTTTTAGCACCCTCCACTCTCTGCTGAATCAACCCTGTAGGAACCAACAGAGGGAAAACAAGGTAGTCTTGACTGAACAAGAGACTCACATGTCAAACAAAAAGAGAAGAAATGAAAAAAAGAGAAGTCAACAGACTTTTTGAACTCTCAAGAGGATTCAAAGCTAGTTTGATTTAACATTTTAGATAGCATGCAGCTAAATAATTTACCAGATTCCCAGTGACTAACTGGTATCTATTCATAAGGGCTTTGTTTAGGTTCTTGGTCTTCGCAGGTATTTGGCAAGGAGCAGGTGATTTGGATTACATGGTATGTAGAAACTCTGAATTCAGGCTTATTTATTACCCATGCCACCATGTGATAAACAATAATTTAGCAGTATTTGTTACTCCTGCCACTAATTTTACTTTTTCCCAAACCTTGCTTTGTGTAAATTGATGACAAAACAGGAGTATTTTCTGCTATCAAGATTTGAAGTTATATACAAAGGAACAAAACAACTCAACAAAAACCAAATACCAATAACCCCAAATACAAATTTTAAAAAATTGTCACTATTTGGCGTAACATTTGTAGTATTATCAGACATCATGGGGAGAATATTTAAGCGTGGACTGCCATGTGCCACTGTGGAGTACAATTCAATGACATTAATTCTTCCTATTTTTATTTATACCACCATGGAAAAATACACAAAAGCCCTTTCACCAGCCAAGTGTCTAACAGGAGTAACTGAGGAAAACAAAGCCTTGGAAGTCTACAATGGCTGTTGAATCTGGAACTACAGAAACGTTAAAACACCAAGATAATGCTTCGATCACCAAAAAATAGGTCCCAGGTCAATAAAGCTCAAGTTGTTCAAACAACCACTGGGATATTTCCCTTCCCATAAGTGTGTAAAAAAAGGAAGTAAAAAACAAGGGAAGTTGGATCAATGGGCTGCTATAGCACATTGTGTCTCTTGCATGTGGAAAGCCCAAGATGACAAATACCAGGTCAATTTTTTACCCTGTTTGGCCTTTAAATGATGAACACTGAGACCATTTTTACTGTAAAAAAGATTAAAAAATCACCATAAGAGCAGACATTGTGTATTAATCTACAGAGAAAATGGAACGACTGAATGCATCTGGTCTAATAATCTACTATATCTGATGATTTTACCATCGTCTTAGGCGATGCATTTGAAAGTAGTGCACCTGAGCAAAGCATCTTTTCTCCTGTGTGCTCCAGAACTGCTGGGCTATTTTTGAGTGAATTCAGAATGCATAAGAAATTCCTGAGTGACAGCTATGGAAAGTATATTTATCCACAGACCAGGCAGAGCCTAGACAGCAGAAATGAAAACTTACTCCCACCTCAAGCCTGACCTTTAGGGGCAGGTGAGGAGCAAGTTGTTTTGTGTTAAGGTCAAGTTCCATCATCTAAGGATGTTTTTATTGATTGCATTTTTTGCTTTGTTTATTTTATTTTTTTAAAGCAACTCTGTTACTTCAGAAAAACAAGGAGTATGCTACTGAGAGACTGAGGATTTGTCTGAGTTAGAGCAAAGCAGTGGTTCTCCCTCTTTTTAGAGTAGGTGCTTCCTCATCCTTTCAGTCGAATTTAGCTCCTCAGGGTAACCCTGTCGTGATTAAGCTGAGGTAGAAACTTTTGATTGTGAAGAAATTGCCAATAAGCTATTGTTGCTACTGCAGCTCCTATGTGAAGGAAGACAGAAGATGATCTCTTAAAACAGTAATTAATGCCCTAAGGTAGTAAAGCCAGCTCCATCACTGGTATGAAAAAGTTATCTTTTCTTCTTTTTTTCCTTCTATTTTAATTTTTCTGAAAAACTGTCTTGGTCTTCCTTTTTTCTTTTTTTTTTCCTTCTTTCTGCATGCTGGGCTTGGTTCCTCCAGTTAAAATAAAACCGTTTGCTCTCCAAAGCAAAAGAAATGTTTCATAAACTATTTTTCTCTGCTCCGCCCCCCCCCCGCCCCCCCCCCCATGTACTAATAAAGTACGGGTAAATAGCAAGGGAAAGTAGATGTGTATGGTATCCTGGAAAACGTAAAAATGTTTGGATGGGAAAAGGAATTGATGCACTAAAAGTTAATTTTTTTCCCAAATTAAAAACTTGAGGTTTTGTCTCATGTGAAAGCTTAGTACACAAGAATTTCTTGAACAAGCAACAAAATAGAATGCATCTTTTAAATTGATAAGTGTATTTAAGTCACATGAAAAAAATAGAACTTTGAAAGGTTGCACTAGAGATGACATATATATTAAAAAGTACTGTGTGGTAATGACCCTTGACTATGAAAGAAAAGGTTTTACAGCTGCAAAGACTATTGTACTGTACATCCAAATCAGACATATTTGTGATTATTTCATTCTTGAAGCACAAAGAAATCTTTGGTTGTTTGGTTTGGTTTTTTTTTTTCAAATTGCAAATTTATCATCTGCAACTGATCAGAGAATCCCACTGCACTGGAAATACATATGTAGCAAATTAAATTCCATTCAATGGGAAAAGTTGTGTCCAGGAATTACACTGCCTCACATTATGTTAGATTATGTACATTTAATTAATTGTCATCTTTTTTTTTCTCAGCACTGTAGAAAATGTTATTTTATCCAGTTTCGTAGACAACTTTAAAAATAATTTTAACCCACAATATCATTCTCACATTATCCTAACTCACTCCACACCAGAAGTTCTTACTGCAACATCAATGAGAGCACAAGTGAGAAAATTGTGAGGCTCTGGATAAAAAAGGAAAGCTGCATTGTAAACATAATGCAAAATATTTTCTTGGTTGTTTACAAGTTCAATGACAGAAAGGCGAACAGCTCTAGTGAGTTATTGCTTTGAACCCTGATGAAAACATGCACTTGTATTTAGCATTTAATCTAAGTTTATAGAAGTGTAGAGAATTATCCTGGTTCTGGCCAGGATGGGGTTAATTTTTGCAGTAGCTAGAAGTCCCATGGCTGGGACCCAGAGGTTATTTATACCACCTCCCATCATTTCTGGGAGCAGGGAAAAGGGAGTCTCTTCTGGGTAGAAGGAGTTTCTTCTGGTCAAGAAAACGTGGTGAAGGGAGCCATCTGGTATGCTTGGGGGTTTTCTGAGTGAATAATTTATTTTCTTGTACCCTCTGTCTTTAGTATTGTTGCTATTACTGTTCATTTTCTTTTCTTATTGCTGTTTCCAGTAAATTTTTTTTATCTTAACCCATGATATTTGCCTTTTATGCCTCCAATTCTCTGTAGCCCAGTGCAGGGAAAAGAAGCGGGGGAGAAGGGGGTGAGAGAGAGAGAGCAGTATGTGGTTTAGAGAGTCTCAGTTGGGGCACTGAATCGGGGAGTACCATTCCTAAAACACGATCATAATATAGCATTGACTACTAAAAGCTAAGGGACCTGTTTCTTGCCTTCTAACCTAACAATGCAAAGAAAAATCAATATCTGTAAAGCATTTCTTCAATATTTGTATGGATTGCTATACTCAAGATTACTTCTTTGGGCTCCCCCCGCCCCTTGGACAAACTTTTAACACTAGAAAACAACAGTTTGAAGATCAAAATGGGGATCCTTGAATCTATGGAGAATATGCTGTAATCACTGAAAATTTTATCACTGAATGCATGAACAGGTGAATGAAGGATATTTTATGTCACAATTTAGATTCTTAAATCAGAAAGTATCACCGAGTCAGCTGAGATTTTCTTTTAATTGCTTAGCTGTAACTGACACCAGGTCTTCCTCAGGAAAAACCATTTTTTAGTGCAAAATTTTCTATTTGGAAAAGCTGAAACCTGCCTGAATGTATTGTGGATTTCCACATACATGGTATCTTCCTTGCAGTTACTGGCTTTCAGACACATGGAAGGCATTTTGGTGGTATGTGCTCAGGTGAACTGCTCAGCACTGGCACAGCCAGTCTGATTTTGCCCAGGGAACACTGAATTTTGGTGGTACAAACACTGCATGAGTGGTGCATATAATCATGGTACACTGCAGCGAAAGTTTTATCTTTATAAATATATCCAGTGTTTCCTGAAAGTATTGAAGTGACAACACTTCATAAGGTACATATGTGCTATCCAAATACAATGGAATCTTCAGATCTCTGTAAAAATTCTTACAGAGTTCACAGTTGAGATTCACATCCTAAATGGGAGGACATCTGAGCCATCAGTAAGGACATTTACTCCATCAATAGCTCTCTAAATATCTGTGTGCTCATTCCTACCCCACTTATATGAGACACTACATTTATTGGCAGTTATAAATGTATATACTTCAAAATCAGCTTCAGCTGAAACTGAGATGGGCTTCCAATATTGCCACTTTTCAGGATCTGTGAAAAATTTTTGTAATGCTTTTTAGTGCTTGTTTATGTACAACATATGGTGCAGTTGGTACTTGAGCAAAAAGAATGTCACTGACTATCTCCTAGATGGATGCTAAAATGCCAGATTATCTTGCTGGAGCAAGACAATGTGACACTCAGAACAACTTCCATCTTTAACCCTGTTCTGTTCTTGTCTGCCCAACAAGTAGAAGGAACCCCAGAGCATGATTGCTTACAGTCTATAGGAGAAGAGTATTCCAGCAGATCTGACTTAGGAGACAACCCTTGGAAAGATCTGATTGGGAACTGTTTACCAATGGGAGTTTTGTACATGATGGAAAACGACTGTCTGGATATGAAGTGACTACACACCGTGAGATAATTGAATTGGCCACACGCCCCTCTGATATTTCAGCCCAGAAAGCAGGACTAACTGGACTCACTCCAGCTTTGGAATTGAGCAAAGGAAAACAAGTTAACATTTGGACTGATTCAAAATGCGCTTTTTTGTAATGGTACATACACATAGAACCATCTAGAAAGAAAGAGGCCTTTTGACATCTCAAGGCACACTGTTCAAAAATAGAAAACAGTCCTTGGATTTATTTGAAAGTATCCAGAAACCAGAAGAAGTTGCCATCATGCAGTGCAGAGTACATGAAGCGGATAAGACCAAACCAGAATTGGGGAATCGTTTAGCTGATCAGGCTGCCAAAGAGACTGCAGATAAAGGCATGTTAGAAAATAAAGTTTTACCTTGCCAGAGGTACCTCTCCCACTAGAGAAACCAGAGTAGAGTGCTAGAGACTGTCAATTAATTTAAACCTTAGAAGCAAAATTTGATCCACAAGTCTGGGCAGTTAACCCAACTGGGCAAATAGTAGTCCCTGAACAGATCTTGCATGAAATAGTGGACTGTGAACTCAAAGCCACTCATTGGAGTACTGAAAAACTTTTGAAACATTTGCAAAAATTTACAAATGAATCTAAAATGACTCAGATTGTACAATCAAGAATCCAACAAAGTACAGCTTGTTAAAGAAACACCCCTAACAAGGCTAACAAAGTAATGCTGGGAGCCATAAAACCTGGAAATGTTCAAATGAATATAGGCAGATTGATTTTACTGAATTGTCCTGAAAAGGGGGGGTACAACTACCTTCTAGTTCTGGTGGATACCTTTTCTGGGTGACCTAGCCTTCCATTGTTGCACCAACCAGGCTAAGGAAGTGACTAAAATTCTTGAATCAAATAATACCTAGATCCAGGGTACCTTTGGAGATGTCATCAGACAGAGATTCCCACTTTATTGCAGAAGTGCTACAACAGGTTAGGAAAGCCTTGAGAACAGCCTGGGATCTTCATACTCATAGGCCCTAAGCTAGTGGCAAATTAGAGCAGTGAATTATATAATCAAAATGCAGTTGGGTAAAATACATCAGGGAATCTCCTTGACATGGGCCCAAGCCTTGCCTGTTGCTCTACCTTAGATTAGAATTCAGCAGCCAGGAACCAGCAAATTAGCCCCTGTGAGCTGCTATATGGTCAGTCCTACCAAGTACCATACATTCCAGGAAACACACACGTAAAAAACAGGGGTTCATATGAAAAATTTCCTCATTTCTCTTAGCAAAACCTTACAGGATTTGCCATGAGCAGTGGTGCTCAGTGAGCAGTCTTCAGACTTACGGGATTGGACATGCCAGTGCATGAGTTCCAACCAGGACATTGGGTCTACTTGAAAGTCTGGAGAGCAGCTTAGCTTCAGCCAAAATGTATCTGTACTATACCAAGTACTATTGACAACTTTTCCTGCATTGAAACTAGACAGAGTAAAATCATGGATAATTATTCCAGAATTAAAAGAATTGAAGCTATTTGGGTAATCAAACAGTTTTCTGAGAAAAACCAAGATGCTTAAGTCTTGTTTTCCTATCAAAATGGTAGTGTCCACACATGTCCAGGAAATCTGGAAACAAACACAAATTTGACAATACACAGCTCAAGATGACACCTGGGGATCTGAAGAAACCTGGATTAAACTTACTTCATGGTTACCCAGCTGGACTTGGTTAAAACATCTGTTTATAATTGTCACCATAATAATTGCTCTATGTGTTTTAGCTTGCATCATGATTCAGTGTTATAGCTGTTGTCATGTCTTACACTATAAAATGAAATACAGATATTAATAGACCAGTTCACATGAGGAACTTAGTCTCAAGGAAATGGGGGACTCGATAAGAACAGTGGAACAGAACAACATTTTACTGTCATAAGGACAGCAGAACAGAACAGCACAGCCTTGGAGAAATAGATAAGTAACCCACACTTGCTTTACTGTCCTCTTTATCTCAACCTATGAAGTTCTGTGCAGCTGGAATGAAAAAGTCTGATTACTCTTTGGGTCCTTATCTTTGATGTCTGCAAAATGAACCAACCAAAATTGCATTATGCTTCCTAAAATTATGTGTAAATACACATAATGATACTAACCAAGGTTGTCATAAATGGATGGCATTGACCCAAACTGTCATGAAGGATGAGCTGAAAAAATGATCATCACGATCCAAGGTAAAAAAGGAGGCTGAAGATCTTGTTACAGATTTCAGTGTAGGCCATTGACACTGTCGATGCATTAAGAAAAGATGCTGAAGGTTAGTAGATTTTCATCCTTCTGAATTACAGATTGGACAACCAATGGTCTAGTAACACAAACTATAGGAAAATCTTCTTTCTGTAAACCCATTAAATAAACAAAAATTTCTGGGCACACTTGAAAACCAGTATGATACATAAGAGGAAAATTCAGGAATTTTTAAAATTAAGTAACAAAACCGCAGAAAGTGTCTAAATTTGATATTATGTATTTTGTTACAAGAGGGAAATACCCAGATTTTGACTTGTCGCACGGTTGCAAACTGGCACATACATAGCAAAAAAAATAATTGTTTTCAGAAATATGTATCTGTATATATCTGAGATGTTTGGAAAAGATTTACTTTGTGTTTGATATTGAAACTAGAAATTCAAGAGTTGATTATAAGGTGAAATGCCATGTTTACCTTCAAGTTTGCTATGAAGACAATATCAAGTAACTGCTTAATGATAAAAATGACTTTAACTAGATTTCTGGATCATTTTCTAATAGCCTATGACTAATTGTGAAATGTACCATTTTGCCATGACTAATGTGTGAAATCTGTCATCTTTCCTCATGATTTACACAAGGTCCTAATAAGAAGAACACAAAGTTGGTAATATGACATGAATAGCAATTTGTATTGTACTTGCTGACAATTTTAGGAGAGAGGAGAGATATTTTTTCATTAGACTGTGTTAGCCTGGACTCTATCAGAAATCTTCCTTTACTGATATGACCAACCACATCCTTTTCTATAACTCAAAAAATATATCAATGTATGTAATGCTATCAAACAGGAAGCAAAAAAATATCTTTTGGAAGGGATTGGTCATTGAGTTCTTTAACCTTCCATAATTTGATGTTAATAGACAAAGCCTTCCACAAAAGCAGGAAATTTTACATAATCTAGTTAGCTATATTCATTACTTAGAAGGAACTATTTATTTCCAAAGTCCTACATCATGCTGGAAATCCTTAAAAGTAGGAATTTAGTTCAGTTCTTCTACATGTATTTTTATAAGTACAGCCTGGTAAAAGCAGAGAAGGTAGCAAATTAAATTTGCAAACAACCTTAAATCTACCTGACCTATCAGAAGCCCTTGTGATGGTAGTTGCAGTAAGGTTGTTAAAACCACAGATTTTCTGAATTTAAATACTGAATGTGTTTCGAAACACATTTCTGTCATGATCTTCAAAGAGAGAGAAAATATGTCCCTTTATCTGGAAACATTGCATGTTGATATGGAAAGTTGTGAGGTCTTAAAGGACCTGTGAATGTCCCCAAGTCACATTGAAATCAGCGTTTGAAAAACCTACTGCAAACTCCCATTTTTCTATTACAAAACTGAAGAGACTGCATGAGCAGGATTTGTCACCAGAAGTTTCTGACCCAATAGAAGGTAGTTGTCAGCAGCATCTGCTCAAAACATACCAAGATGGTTATTTTGTACAAACAAAAAAATCAAAAGTAAATAAAATCATGCATCTTTTAAAATGTGACAGTTTATCAAGGGCTTTGGTACAAGAGTATAGAAACGTCTTCCAGAGGCACAATTTAAGATTTATTTTCTGTAAGATAAACTAAAATTTTGGCCCTCAACAGCGGTTGACAGTGCTTTTACATAGATATTAAGAATTGAACTCAGAGACACTGTATATAAATAATACAATGAAGCAAAATTCAGGTAGCTTTAACAGACTGTGAAAATTGAAGGTAGTAATGCCTCTGAAATGTAATTAAAATGAATGCTAAAGAACATACAGATCTGCTGGACAGGAAGAAACTGTCTCAAAAAGTCTATTTGCTGCATTGTGACTGCACCCTTCAGTGTCCTCCCTTTTCATAAAAATGTCAAGATGCCTCCTGCACTTATTTATAATATTTGCTGTGATGATACAACTTGGCAACTCACTTCATATATTGCAACTCTGGCATTATTAAAAAATTCTGCCTGAATTCCCAGCTTTTACCACTAAATTTCCGGTGTGTTGTTCTGGGTCTTGTTTATCCTCCTCTACTGTAAAAAACTGGATGCCACTGTTTTTTCTCAGCTAAAGAAATGCCTTCATTTCCCTCCATCTTCCATGTTACAATCTAAGCATTTTATCTTCACTGAAAAGAACATGTTTCTCATGATAAACCTTTCAGGCACTTGTCACAATATTCTTAAAGCAAGAAATCAATTCACTTGTCCCCTAAAGCACATCTTTCAGGTATGGTGGAAAGATGTTAAAACCCCAATGTTTTATACATAACTGTTACTGATCTGTCCTGAATCCCCTGTTGGTGACACCTCTTAGAACTGCTTTTACTAACCAATTGTTCAGCCATGGACAAAGAGATTTATTATAATTATTTTTCACAAACTGTGTTAAATCCTTTGGTAGTCTTTATGCCACAATTTCTCTTTAACATGTTTTATTTTGACTCATTAGCCAGATGTTATTTCACTTTTATAGGTTAAGCCCCTCACCTTGCTACTTTCTTACCTTCAGAAATATGGTTTAATACTCATAGGGTTTTTATGCTCTTTTCCTGTATATTTTATACTCTTATTTATTTGATTTATTTGACTTCTCCACAGCAGGAACTGTGTCGATATTGTTAAAGAATGGCCACTGGAAGATGAGGCTATACAGACATGTAAATAGATCACTGCTATTGAAAAGTGAACAAATGTGTCAGCTGAATTCACTGTAGGGAACATGTGAGAAACTTTATGTAAGGTAATTTTATGAGTGAATGGATAAACTTGCAGAACCATTTTTTCTTTCATTTGCTGAAAAAAATAATTTTAGAAAATTCTAGGGCTGAATTCCTGACTATTTGCAGTGATCTTACTGTTACTGATTTCAACTGTACTGTGCTCAGAAGCTTGTACTGAATTTTGTGACCAAAATTATAACATTTGCTTGTCAGTAGGAATCTAATACTCTGTGTTGCCCCTAGCGAATAATTAATATCTTTAAAGAGTATTACTGACTTAGATTTTCAACTAAATCCTAGCTAAGGAAGTCCAGAGCATTTTATTCATAGTTTTCTCTTCATGTAGCAACAGTGTTTGGAGATTACCCTATAAATGATATTGGGATAAAAAGCATATGTGAGAACTCTACGTATCTTCTCCAAAATATTATTTCTATAATGTTCGATTGTGAGCAGAAAATCTTTCTGCTGACATCAAGTCCCTCTCCTCTGGAGTTCTTATTTCATTATGACTACTTGATTACTTGCTTGCCCAATTTCCCCTCTTCTTAGCAAGGAAAATGATTTACTTTAGAATCTGCAGACTGACTTTTCAATTTCAAATAAATAATCCCTCAACAGTTCAGAATAAAATTGTTTTTGATCATTGGAGTTTGTAACAAAGATTGACAAGATATTTTATTAAGTGTATAGATGAAACACAACTTCACTAGAAGATTTACAGAAATTTGATTCCTTTACCACCATTACCTTCAAACCTGTGAATTACGAGGAGAGATTTTTGGCAAGTACAGTGTTATTCTTAGGGAATTTTTTGATTCTAAGAAAATGTTCTTTATAAATAAAGTGGAAATACTAGAGGAAAGTTTGAAAACCCAGTCATAGAACCCTGGTACCCTTAGCAGGGTAAAGACAAAGTCATAACAAATATATAGCTCTTAAAAAAAAAAAAAAAACAAAAACAAAAGAAAATCCTGATAACACCTCTCATGGAAAGTTTTTAGCTACATTTTTTCGTAGCTAAAAATGTAGCATTATAGGATAAGAGCATATGCAGACTGATCTACCACTGTCTCAATTATCAATAGGACTGTACCAGTTTACTTACTCTCTGTGGGTTTTGCATGCTACTCTGTTCTCTTGGTAGACTTATGTCAGGTTCTTAAAATGTATCTGTTACAGCACAAATGGGTATTCATTAAAAGATTCAGAGTCAGTTATTTCTACTTTGTAGCATAGATGCATTCCCCAGGAAAAGGTCTTGTAAACAGCTATATAAGCAACTTTTCCTATGGGAAAACACATTGTCTCATGGTAGCAATGACAGTCTTAAGCTCAAATATGTATTCACTGAGAATCAGATAATTAATACTTGATAAGAGATATTGTATATATTTTAGAAGATAATAAAATTCAATAAAGAATGCAGAAGTGAGGAACAGAGAGCTGGCTGAGCTATAAACTGCAGCACTGTATTTCTCCTGAAAATATATTTTAATGACTGACCCTTTTTCTGGGGTGTCAGATGCTAATCCTAAGGTAATATTTAATTTTTGATAGGCTCATTGGGAAAACCACAATCTAGATCTGATGATCAGGAAGTCTAGTGAGGTTCATTACTGTTGGTATTGAGATACAAAATGACATTTCTAAATAATTCAGACAAACAAAGAACCAACTGGATCATAATGTTAAGAGTTCTTCTCTTGACAAAGCAAGTCAGTGATGCTGCAGATTTTCTGACACTTAGTGTGTTGATTGGCATGATACTGTCATTATTTTCCACCATATATTTTGAATTCTCTGGGAAATATAAAAGAGTATGCAAATATTCTACTTCATGCTTTACAGGATATAGCATTTATCCTCCCAATGCTCCAGCCAAAATCAGCACCTGGATGAAAAGCAGCTGGCTAAAGCTGAACTCAGGAAAATTAATGTTATTTGGAAAAGGGAACCTCTCAGAACTTGCCTCTTCGTTCCATAATACCTGCCCCCAAACCCTTAAAATCCTAGTAATCATTTTCCACCATTATCAAGGATTTGGCTCTTTTACAGGGCTCTTCATTTATATAGGGTTTCCTACTTCACTTTTACTAGCAGTTTTATAAATTATATTAATACTGAAATTGCCCTGCTTTCTCAAGAAGTATTTTCTCTCATTGCATGTGTATCTTCCTTTAACATTAAAAGGACTTAAATTTTTCTGTTGAAAAGAAAACTTGTCTGTTTATTTTCTGACTTCTATTTTAACTGTCGTTGTCCTGTTACCCACTTCGTCTGTTCAGGTTAATTATCACTAGTGTCACCACTGTGTTATTTTTAGTTTAGTTTGTTTCTTCCTTTGTATTTTATCTCTCCTGCTGCCTTATGCCCCCTTTAGTTTACTGATTCAGTACTATTTGGTGCAGTAGGAATCTTATATTTGCTCTTAAAAACATGCAGCTCTATTGGAGGTAAGTCACTTGATCTTTCTGTCTCATACAGAACTTAGACTTTCAGGCTGAAACTGATGTTGTTTTGCTCTTCATTATTATCTATCACAATCACCTTTTTACCAAAATCAGAGATTATTGAAAGGATGGATTTTGTCAGTGTATCTAAGGTAACATCTAAGACGAGCTGAAGCAAATAAACCCATTGATCCAAGCAGCCCTTTGCAATGCAGTTTCCAAAGAGTCCCCACACAACAGAATACGGGAACGAGATGTGCCACAAAATTTTATAGAGTATTTTTTTTCCTTCCTATTTATTTTTCATGACACAAATTTTTGTTTAGTAGCCTGCAGTCTGTGGGACCATGTACAGTCTTTCCATGGACTCAGCACCAAGCCTCATCAGGACCCAGAAGCCCTTGCAAACCAATTAGGCCAGGAGCATCATGGCAAATTTAAATGGCTCCAGGGAGTATAAGCAACCAGGAGCACAGAGGACAGGGCATGATGTGGTGCATAAAGGGATATGGTGTGACAGTTTGTGGGGCAGATTGTGCAGGCAAGGAGATGTTGTGGAGCAGAATGAGTTAAACATGGCTGACTTGCTAAAGTTGGTCCGGCAGGAACTATGAGAAAGATACATAAAGAAGGAACTGCAGAAATCACATCCTTCTGCACAGAAGAGAACACACTGCTGAAGATTGCAGAACATCCTGCAGCAAGATACACAAGTGCGCAAAAGAAAAGATAACATTGGAGCTTGCTATGCATTAGCTTGCACGTTGACAGAACAAATGGAAATTTTTATGAGGAAGCTAAAACAGTATAAATATCTCTGCCTTTTTTCAATAAATGTCCTTGCATCATCAATGCTTGGTCCGTGTGTTTAAATTGCTGTCAGGGAGAGTGTGAAGGGCACTAAGGTGCTGCAGCACAGGCAGTTAGATTAGTTGCTGGTCATTACACTTGCTGAGAGGTTTATATTAGGTATTAGGAAGAAATTCCTTACTGTGAGGTGGTGAAGCACTGGAACGGGTTGCTCAGAGAAGTTGTGGATGCCCTATCCCTGGAGGTGTTCAGGGCCAGGTTTGATGGAGCTCTGAGCAACATGGTCCAGTAGAAGGTGTCCCTGCCCATGGCAGAGGGGTTGGAATGAGATGATCTTCAAGGTCCTCCTCCAACTCAAACCATTCTATGATTCTATGACTTAAGGCATCTAAGGGAGACTCCCTTGACTCTCAGTAGCATAGTCTGAGATGTCCTTCTGCCTGAAAGCATCTCATCCCCGTCCAAAAACATTTGGCCCTCTGAAAAAAGGGCCATGATTCAATCTAGCAGTGATGGCATTGCTTCTGTCAATAATGGCTGTTCACATCCATTTTAATTTGCTACTCAGGAAGCTAAAAACATCATGAAGCAATCAGTGTTGAGATTTCTGGGATTTTGGGGACAACAGGAACACTCTCTCCAAAAAGACTTTCTTCACTTCATTTTGATCTTAGTAGCATAATGAAAATTTTAAAAATCCGCTAATGAACCAGACTTCCTATCAACAGATGTAAAATGTACATGACATTATTTTTCTTTATGTGTATGAGAAAAATCAAATACTTAAATGTGTTTTGTACCATTGCATAGAAAGGCTAAATGTGGGCATAAAGGAACCTGGATAATAAAATTCCTATACTATACGTGACTTGTTACATAATTTTGCATGTATCTTAATTTCTAGGCAAGAAAATCAATGGCATGATACTTACTTGCTTTAAAAAGACACAGCTTTATCAGTGTAACTATGAATCCAGGATTCAAAACAATTGGAGAACCAAATTAAGTAGTGGAACTTGAGCCAGAATACTTTTTTCCTCCCAAGTTTATTACAGGAATTAGTCTATATTGTTAGAAGTAGTAAAGTGGCACCACAGGGAAGAATCTATGATGTCAAACTCCTGGGGATCCAAGGTGCACATGATGTGTGTTTTGAGGTCTCTAGTTATGACTAGCAATCTGGACCACACCTGTAGCTTGTACCTGTGTATTGAAAATGTTAGTGATGTGAGTGGGTTAGATGCTCTCCTGAAGCCTGTTTTCCATTTCTATTCCAGGGAACAGGAATCCAGTCTGTGCCCCCAAGACCACTTCATGAAAAAAACCTGAGCAAAGAAATTTGTGATTATTTGCTATTATATTCCAAAAGCACACTCCTGAATGTAAAATTAAATTCTAATCTAGACATAAGGCTGTCCAGATATGTTAGTGAATATCTATCCTTTGCACTAATCAAAACATGATTGGACAAGTCCCTGAGCAACCTGATCTAAGTTGGCTCTCCTTTGAGAAGGTGGTTGCACCAGTTCACCCAGAGAGATCTCTTTGAATCTAAATTATGACTTTGTAAGCCCCTGATAGAAGGAAGATATTGCTGTCATCTCAATACTTTTAATGGTGTAACTATTAATATATAAATAGTTGTACAACTTCAATTTGTTGAAAATTATTTTCATTCTTTCATACTTCCATTCTTTCTCATTTTCATAGCTAAAAAAATTTTGATTTATGAAACCATTCAAAGTGTACTGATGAGAATTTCCCTTACACCCCTCATTTCTAGATTGCTACAGAAACATCTTAATAATAAAAAACCACTGAGGAGTAATTAAAATGAAAGCATTCTACATACAGACACAGCTGACAATAACTGGAGAGGTTCTTCAGCTTCACCTTACTTTAGAGACATTATCAAGGCTTCTTCAAACAAGAGGACTAACCATTTCAAATATTTAACTGGAAGTATTTCTTATAGTTGAAGAGGTTGAAGAGGGCAGACACTAACATTGCATACTCTTACTCTGTACACACCCACCAGCAGCTTCTGATGCACCGTGTCTGGTGATGCTGTATGGCCACTAAAAGAAAAGTTGCCACTAAAGTGTGGCACCTTGCTGTATTTGGTGAACATCTGAAATGTGGTGTTACACATGAGCATATATGCTAGTTAAAAGTTTCTCTAATTTGCAGAGTGCCAAGCAAATCAAATTGCATCGTTTCCAGGAAATGACTCAATACATGTAAGTCTGCAAGTTTAAGTGTTGTGGTATGTAAAGGGGTAAGAAAGTGCATTTCCATTCTAAATACTTTGCTATTTCTCAAAGAGAAAAAAGAAATTGCTAAATTCTAGCATCACAGTGGAGGATAAGGTGGAACACAGAAGATTATCTGAAATTTTTCTGGGGACTAAATAGCCATTGCTTAGAGTACTGTGTGCCATCAGGAAAAATATAACCAACCATTCAAACCAGCAAGCTTCTCTAACCTTCCCCTCTTTGGTCCTCAGGAAGACAGTTTTTTTGTGTTGGGTTGGTTTTTGTTACGCATTATTTATTAATTTGCTTTATTTTATTTTAAGGGGAAATTATTGACTTTTTGTTTTTAATTTAAATGTCAGAGAGATACATATCACAACTACAGTTAAACTGTCTATTATTCCCTGTATCATATCCTCCAGGGAGCCTTTTTTTAAGGAAAACCAATGATTTTGGCTTTTCACGCGTAGACTTGCCCTTAAATTTTCACTTTCACCACCTTAGATCATGCAGAATCGTTTAATATAAAGCTGGGAAGTTCAGATATTCCTCCTGGGCACCTAAGAAATTTTCTGGCAAAATTTATTTATATTTCACTCCCACACTTAGAGGAATATATTAGTAGCAAAACTTAACAAAAGAAACCAAAACAAAAGATTCTGTAAATCTCTGATTCATTTTTTTCAGTTCAGTTGCATCCAGAAATTACTGCCCTTTTCCTGTCCCACCCTTTCCTCAGTCTGTGCCCCATTCCTAAAAGCGTGAGCCAGTCAGTTTAATTAAAACAACTCCACTGCAGAAGATGATCACAAGAAGCACGAAGAAATGGACAGGGATGTCCAGTTCAAATAGTGACTACACAGTTGCACTAAGGGTCATATAGGTGCTGGGTGGAAGATGTACTGATGGACTGAAAATGCTGAACATCCAAGAAAATTAATAATTTCCAAATAAGGAGTAAAATGATGAGTTCAGACCTATAAAGGAAATCAGGAATTTGTGGGATGGGATGGCAGAAGTACCAACCATTGGACAAAAACTCATTAACTCTACTCTCCATGGAATGGGACTTCTTTCAGTGTATTAAGGCTGAGGTTTCCCCTTCAGAGAATACAGTGAAATCAACTTCTCTCCTAAGAAATAGTAACTTCCAATGTGGAATACCTTAGAAATCTTTTCAAATTCAACCAGGGTGTGCTCGTTTTGGTAGAACAAGAGTTAATTTTTCTCACCGTGGGTAGTACAGGACTATGCTTTGGATTTGTGCTGAATGCACGGTTGATAATATGGAGATGTTTTTGGTTTTGATGAGCAGGGCTTACAGAGAGCCAAGGCATTTTCTGCTTTTTATACACTTGCCATGCTGACGAGGAAGTTGGGGGTGCATTCAGAGTTGGGAGGAGACACAGCCAGGACAGGTGACCTAAACTGATGTAGTGGTTTGACTTTGGCTGGGCTCCAGGTGCCCACCAAGCCGCTCTGTCACTCCCCTTCCCAGTGGGACCGGGGAGCAAAAAATAAGATTTTGTTTGTAGGTTGAGGTAAGGCAATTTACTAAAGCAGAAAAAGAAAAGTGGAAGTTTGTGTGCCCATAAGCAAAGCTGAAAAGTTAATCTCTATCAGTGAGTGATATTCAGACACTTCCAGGGCTTCAGCACATGTCACGATTGCTCCAGAGGGCAAACACTGTAGAAGAATCAATGTCCCCCCATCTCTCCTTCTTCCCTTAGCTTTTATATCTATGAAATATCACTTTGGTTAATTTGGGTCAGCTGGCCGAGTTGTGCCCACTCCCAGCCCTTTGATGGTGGGGGGGAATGTTAGACAGCGCTGCTCAGCAGTAGCCAAAACACCGGTATGTTATCAACACCTTTCCAGCTCCCAATGCAAAGCACAGTACTGTGAGGGCTGCTAGGGGAACATGAACTCTATCGCAGTCAGACCCAATACAACTGACCGAAGGGATATTCCAGACCATGTGACATCATGCTCAGTATATAAAGTGGGGGGAAGAAGAAAGAAGGGGGGGGATATTTGGAGTGATGGTGTTTGTCTTCCCAAGTAACCATTACATGTGATGGGGCCCTAGTCTCCTGGAGATGGATGAACACCTACCTTCCCCTGGGAAGTAGTGAATTAATTCCCAATTTGTCTTTGCATGTGTGTGTGGCTTTTGCTTTCCTTATTAACCTGTATTTATCTCACCCCATGAGTTTTCTAGCTTCTAGTTCCCTCCCTTCCAATTCTCTCTCTGACCCTGCTGGTGTGGGAGTGGGCAAGCAGTTGTGTGGAGCTTGATTGCTGGCTTGGGTTAAACCATGGATAAATTGAAGAGAGAAGCTGAGGGGCGCATGAGGAGGATAGATTCAGCAAGTTTTGAAATTTGCCACTGGAAGAAAAGAAAACGAAAGAAAATTGCTGGCATCATTCTCTCGCTCTTTCATCTTTTTCTTCCTGATCTTTTATTTGATTAATGTTGAATTGTGTAGATGACAAATAATTTTAAATACTCATAAATTAATTTAGTGCTTTTCTATGTGGGAGGCTAATAACATTAGCTAGAGCCAGAAAAAGCTTAGGCAGGCATTGTGCAAGATTTTCCAATGACTGCCAAAGCAACTAAATGTTTAACACTCCTACTAATATACCAAGCACAGGCTTTTTGTTTTGTAGATGTGAGAAAAGTTGCACTCATCTCACAAAATGTGTAGATTAAAATAACAGGAATTCACTGACATGCAAATACCATGCTTCATGTCAGGCAAATAGGTTGGAGGATGTTTCAGCATGGGTCTCCTCATATAAGTGAGCTCTTGTACAAGTGGTCTGGCTGTGCTCAGTCCCTGTGTACCTAGGCAAAGTGAACAGATCTGGAAAAAAATATGTGGCTGTCTTTCTGCTTCCCAAAATATTCTGTAGCTGCAACTTCTTGCTTCTCAATGAAGCTGTGTGCATCCCCCCCAGGACAGCTACCTTCTCAGACCTCCCTCAAAGACAAGGAGATGACAAAAATAAATCAAGACTTTAACAATCCTCTAGTAATGGCCAAAATTCCTAAACATCTAGAGACCATATCTACAGCCTGTAAAAGATCATTTCAGCAGAGCTGCAGCATATTGCTGGTAGCACTAATTGTTTCTGCATGGAATGCTGGTTACTAAGAGTGATTCAGTGGTGAACAAAGTACAGAGGACCATTAAGATTGTCTAGTCTCCTTCATCTTCATATCTGCACAGAGATACTAGTAGGTCTCTTTACAGATGCGGCAGAAACCCTTTGGTAAACATCCTGCCCAATATTTGGACTCTCCAATAGGTGACAGAGCAGCAGGGATCTGAGACTACTATAATCCCATTATCAATATTTAATCACTTCAGTAGGATCATTAGAGCATTGAGTCAGCTACAAAGATATATTATGTGTAGGAGAATCAGATGGCTGGTAATGTGAGGGGAAAAGTATGAAATAGGAGAGATAACGTGAAAGGAAGACATTGAAACTAGAATAACTTTGCATTCAATGAAGTTCTTTCTATCTGCCTCATACTTGGCAGATATTTATATATTTCCCTGCATTTCTTGAATTTATTAATGATCAAGAAAGAAACCAAGACAATGTAGAGTACTGTACAAGCTCCATGGCCAAGTCAATCTCACTGTTGTACCACTAAATTAAAGGCAAAAAGCCCTGAGCCGTGGCCAAATCAAAGATGGAACACCTGTCTCTCATTTTTTTCTGAGTTTACAACTGAAAATTAAGTCTTGATTTTACAGGTGAAAATTTTGTAGCTCATCCCAGCAGCTCGTAACGCTTCCCCATTCTGACCAGTCCAACAGAGCTAGGAAGACCAAAAGCAATGTGAAAAGATCAACATACTGAATCTCTTGCTCTTAGGCATTTATCCGTCATGGCTTCTGAACCCAATGCCAAGGTTTTAAACAAAGCTAAACATAAAACAGAGAATATGACAGCGACAAAACTGTTGAGCTGCTTCTTTCCACCCCCAAACACAAGAGGATAAAGCCAAAATATGGCAGAAATATTTACTCTTGGTAGGACATTGTAGCTTTCTCATCCTCAGATACAGCAATTCTAAAAAAACATCTTTGTCTGCTAGCAGTAGTCTCCCTCTGCCCCTCGGATATTCTTAAATAAATCATTGTGATGAGATGCAGCCATTTCTCACTTCTGTTGGAGCCTGATTTTCCTGAGATAAATACTGAATGCTTTCCTGGGGACAAGTGAGGAGGTTCAGGGTGGCTCAAAACTTGGATTTCTAGCTCTGTAGGCAAGTCTGAAGTAGATTAAAACTTCAGCACTGAACAGAAAAAGATCCCAGGTGTGGATGACCGATCAAGAAAAAAATCACCAAACAAGAAAACAAATGAAAGTGCCCAGACCAAACCCAACCCCATCAATGCAGTACTTCAGCACAAAGAATGAAACACCCCATGCTGCTCCAGACACCTGATAACCTGCTTCCAGGCTCTCTATCATTCAGCTTGGTTCTTGCCAGTACCAGCAGTCAGGGCTCCTGCAAGCCTTTCACACCTGCAGCAGAGAGTCTGGAAGCGCAGGAGCCCTGACATGAGCTGGGTCCCCCAGGCCTGCCAAGCAAGCTGTTGGGGAGGTGGGGGAGTGGCAGCAACTCTGCTGAGTTTCTTGCAGAAAATATGAGAAAAACTGCATGTTTCCAAAGAACATTTAAATTTCATCAAAACAGCATTTTCCAGCACAATAATTTTTCCACCATGAAATTTTTGTCTCTCCATTTGTTAGTGTCATCATGCTTGGGTTTTTTGGGATTTACAGCCCTCCCCTTACCACCCTGCCCTCCTCCACTGCTGTGAAGCATGGTCTGCACAGGGGACAGTGAAGAAGCACCCAGTCCTATGTGCTGTGCTTCCTCCTCCTCTTCACCTCACAAGTCACCCTTTTCAAGCACCATATTTAAATACTTAATTAGCATGTGCATATCAGCACTCAACAAAAGGTCAATAGTATAAAAAATTCAGTTAATGTGTCCAGCTATTCCTGAAATAATTACATAATGGATATTGCTCAACACATACTTACTGCTTTAACAGTCGTGTTCTCTGCCATAGGATTGACCAGAGCCATACTAGTCTCTTAGTCTTCGCAAAAGATGCAAAAGAAAAAACCCCCAAAAACTCAGATTGAACTATTAATGTGGGGTTTTCCAGGAAGAGAAAAATATTGCTGTGTAGTAGTTGCAGTTGCAGTAACATAAAGAAATGTTTCCTGAAATAAAGAGCTTTCATATAAGAAGTGATAGCTCCTCATCACTCTCATATTGACTTACATAAAGACATCATTCATCTGTGGCATTCTCTGCTACAGGATATTATTGTGGCAAATACTGATTTCTAAAGGATTATTTCGATGAAGATTGTTATTGGGTCACCAGTATTCATGTTTATGACAAACTGACTACCTGCTGAGGAAGAGAATACAATTCAGTTTTTAATAGGAAAAAAGCAAACCAGCTTGAGAAATAGAAAATTCTGATTCCCGTAACTCTGATTCTGACATAGACTCCTTCCACAGCCTTGGGCAGGGCACTTGAGTTCTCTCTGTCACAGAATCAATTATTAACTCTCTCTTTTGGCTCTCTGAATGATTGATTCTGTTAATGTTTTTAAAGTGCTTTGCTAATGATATCCAAACACATAAAAATCCTGTATTATAATACATATAGCACATAAAAAACACTGTATTATAACAATATTAGAGGTTTTATTTCCTTATTTCTTGCTAAAACATCACATGCTGAGCATCACTGTGACATTGTAATTACTTTTTTTAAATAAAACTCACAGAATATTAATCTATAATGCAGTTCCATGTTTCCCCACCATTTGCAAGTAGATAACTTCTACTATAGGAATTCTTGTCATAAAAATACAATAGATATTTGGCACTCAAAATTAATGCTGTAGAAGAATCTGATACGTAAGTAGTTATATCCCAAAACCATTGCTTCAGTAAAAGAAATTATACTGTTTGGAAGTACATACAAAATTTATAGCAAAGGCACATATTTGACCAGTAAAGCTTTTTCTACACTCTCCAAACATTATCATCTTGCAATGTTTGGAGCCTAAAATTCTGTCTCAATTTTCTATTTAATAATAGGATCCCCTCCAAAACTGCCACCCTCTAAAGGTTTGTTTGAGCAATGAGCACAAGAAGCACAAATACTCGGGTACAAAGCAGGTTGGAATTTCCTTTTATCCAATGCTCCCAAACTGATCAGTTCACAGTTTTTCCTCAGTATTTTATTACTGTTCTGGACTGTTTCATCATGGAACAAATGTTGAGTTTATCTCTCACGTGAGATTATCTTGTTATAGGTGATCTGGTTATAGGACATCCTTGATGAAGAACAATCTTGTAAATAGCTTTCCTGCTCAAAGACATGTCACTTCAAATCCATCTTGTATCTGGATCTCAGCTACATATAAATACCCTCATCTGGAGCTACTCCTGCTTAGACTGATGATGCTGATTCTGCTTAGGAGTCAAATGTCTCACAAAAGTCTTATTCAGCTAGTGGAATTTATTTCACATAAAAACAGTTATAAAAAAGTTTTATCTCAATGACCATCATTTTTCTTCCTATAAATCAGAGAGTTGCCATTTTTACAGTTTTTCTTGAACGCTGTCATCTGTTACATTTTGGCTGAAGTGAAAACATAGGTCAAAAACATTTTCTATGGATCCACATCTGCAGGGAAAACGATGTGAATAATATCTCCTCTGAACCATCATCTGACTTGGGAGACTTGTGCACATAGTTCAAGGTCTGTGAAAGCTCTCTGTGAACACTATGTATTTCTGGACATAAAGAGGAAAAATAACCCATACTTTGCCCCTGAAGCCCAGGATATCTGAAGGCAGTTCTGGGTGCTGGGAAGTTGGTGATGTCTGCACACTTACAGACATACAATCCTGTTATGACTCTGGTATTGTTCGCCAGCATTTTAGTGGGATTGAACCAGATATCCCCAGTACTACCATAAGCACCTATATTAGGCACTGCTCCAAAAAGTCTTGTCAAGAACTTTCATGACATCTTTTTGTAGGGTATGACATATGAAAATACAAAGAAGGATCATGTTATTAATCAGAAGTTAGATAAGATATAGGTCATATTTTGAACTAATAACAGTATTATTTCATTGTTATGGGATCAGGAGATATTTTCAATAAAAGCCCTAAACTGTATTATTTGTAACAGATGTGGTTATGCTTTATAAAGTTTTGGGAAGCTCTAATGTTTAACTTCAATGGTTCTTGTGAACAGTTCACCTCCTGTCTTACATGGTGCATCATGAGTGGGGAGAAGGGGTAGGAGATGTGATCTGAAGACAAGACATCTTTGCATTTGAGAATGTGAGTTACAGTCATTGTCACAATGTCAAGAGGAGGTCCTGGCACACAGCAAAGATAACAAAAAAATCCTCTGAAGAAAAGGAGTATCAGATGCCGAACAATGTACAAACCTCTGCAGAGAGACAGGTGGAGGTCAAATGCAATAGCTGGGTAGAGGAAATAACTATAAAAAGTTATAATAAAGAATTGCAAGCAACTAACACTGCTGAATGGTTTGCTGAGACCAAGCTCAGCTCACTAGGAACTGACTATGGTTGCTTTGGCATAGGAAACTNAAAGAAAGGAAGAAAAAAGGAAAAAAAAAGAGGAAAAAGGAAAGAAAAATTTCCTCGATAAAATTGAGGGTGTCAACAAATAGGCTGTTGGCTCTTCAATGGCCAATCTAAATAAAATCAGATCTTGAGAAAAAGTTCTTTTCCTCCTAACTGTATCTCCAACCTTAAATGGAGGGATGCTAAGTGCCTTAGATGTTATATTAATTTTATATATAAGCCTGTATATTCTCATAAGTATACAACTTCAAGACAATAGGTATATATACTATATACTATAGCTATAAATACTTCCCCTTCTAATGAGATTACTGCAATGTTTTATTCCAGCATGAATTATGAAAAAGATGTACTCTTACAAAGCAATGGTTATGCTATTCCTCAGTATGAGTAGCTGGTCTGTGGTAAATAAACCTTTTTCTGAGTCCAGATCTATTACACTTCATGTGTGATTTACAGATACAGAGCCTTACCTTTGAAAATGCTTCTCAATAAGGTTTAACTCAATAGTGCTACTTGCTATTGCTACCATTTTCCTGATTTCATCAATGGCAATGTCATCAATACCACAGCCACTGATTAAATGACTGAGGGATATGAAATCAAACACTGGTGTTCAAAGTGTTACTGATACAGGACTTCAGGTCTCTGTGATAAATATCTTTCATTTTCCATGAAACATAGGTATAAAAGATAACTATTCCCACTCTAGCTATTGGTAACATCAAATACTATAATTAGAATAAATGAGTGAGAGATGAGTATTTTAGAGTACAATTCAATAAGCAATTTAAACCAAACTGAGACCACATCAAAAGAAACAACTTTGCCTTTGGCCCTGTTTCTGTCTGAACTATCACCCTTTCACATCCTATTCCCTTTGGCGGGTACATGGGTTTTTATGACCACTTGCTGAACTAGGTCAGTAAATTATTTTATGTGAAAGCAAAACA
>VWZT01008979.1:0-12261 GCA_013397055.1 Pachycephala philippinensis
AGTCAATATTGTACTTGACCCTCGTATCTTCTGCACTCGACTGTTTATTTTTACAGCTCACATTATATATGTTCACGCTGAACTCTGATGATAAGACTGAAAGAAAACATGCCTCCCATGATTCAGTCCAGCCCTAACTTCTGCATGTAATTTAATCATCAGCTGTCACAAATAATTAACTGAACATCAGCCAGCTTAATTTTGAACTCGGTATTCCATTATTTTGTAATTGCCTTTTAAAAAGACAAAGATTGCCTTCCAGTTAATTATCAGGAATTCTGTTCCAGTCATAATCATCAGCGTTTCATGTTGCGAACAGTTTGGTCTTTAATACATTGGCATTTAACTACTCATTTATTTTTGTTGGGTCTGTTTTAAGTTTGTAATGTAACATTGTTTCATGGAATTGTTGTTTTGGAGGCAGGTCTGATTGGAAATATTTTGTGAATTTCTTCATACCTTGTTGCAAAACTGATCTTTAGTACGACTTAAGCAAAATGTCACTCTCTGATGAACTGTGTTGCTAATCGCAAAATAGGGGTTTCTGAAAACAGTCAGTTGAATTATATTTCAGGCACCAAATTACTCAAAATCACCCACTCCAAAAAAGCCCCAAAAACGAAAATACACTCTAAAACCCTCAGAAAAAACAGAAGTAAATCTGAAACTTCTAGTTCATTGTGTCCTTTCTGTCTTCAACAGCCACTTAAAACTCTGAAAAGAAACCAGTTTTTCCTAAGGCTTTTCATTTTATTCTTTATCAGTTTAAAATATTTCATTAGTCATTTTGTAACTCTGAAAGTCCTGTCTTCCTGAACACATTCTTAGTTTATGATTATTTTCTATTATCCCATACAAGTTGTACCCTCCATGTACCATCCATGTATCACACCCATAACAAAAGGTCCTGCAGATGCTCAGCTGCAGAACTCCAAGAACTTCCTTGGAGTTAAAGAGTTGCAAAGACACTGAGCTTTGGCCCAGCCTGTGTTTCTGTCTCGTCCTCCTTTGTGTGGATGAAGCCTTGGCCCGAAGAAAGTTTTGATTTTCTCATTTGGGGAGGGGGAGCTCCAACCACTTTCATCCACGCTGAGTCAGTGAACTGCAGCTGGGGCAGGGCGTTTGAGCTAAAACACTCACATCCTCTCAGAATTTCATTATTTATCCATCCTCTCTGCTTCCACATCAATCTTTGTCTTGAATTTGCCTGGTTTTTTTCTGAGCCTCTTCTGTTTCTAGCATGCTTTCCAATTATACATGATTTTCATTCATCACAAAGAATTTAGTTGGTCCTAACAAAACAGATCAAAAATAGTTTTTTGTTACTCCTCAAGGACAGATTTCAGAATCACGTAAGCAATTTTATCTCCCTCTTTCCTCCTTCATTATGATGGCCAAAAATGCATATGACAATCATGTTGAATGAAAAGCATATTTATCACTGCACATTATAATTTTGTTTCTTGTTATTCTTGATCTTAAAAAAAACCAAACAAACAACACCAAAAAACATTGCAATTTTGAAAAGTCCCCCTGCCCTTGACAGGTAACTGTTATGAAAGGAAAGTTGCCTAATGTTAAATTCATTGTCACTGGATCAGTTCGATGAAAAAGTTAGTTTTATTCAATCAGTCCTATAAAAATGTAAGCTGTCACTTGACTTTTGTAAAATTCTCTAGATAAATATCTTGTCTGCCCAGTTTAATGTCCTGTAACTCATTATTTTTTTATTTTAAACTGGAGGTTTTTTCCTTTCAAGATTGTAAATGTAATATTGTCAGATATGGAGATGTTTATGTGTTAATGTAAAAGACAGTACACAAATAACTGATACTTTGATAAATGTGTTTTTCTGACACTTGTGTTTTCTGTGTATGCAAAGGTCAAAATGTCTCTGTAATCTCAGGCTGTGTTCATTAACGGAAGTTTAATAATTCATACAATTTACCACTATGTAACTTCAAGAGCTTCATGTAGGATGTCATATTAATGCTTAAACAAATTATTTGTGCTTTTTGAGCTGTCTTTCAGTCTGTGCTGATTTCTAACCCATGCTGCTTTTCTCCCCTGCAGATGGACCCCCTGTTGTGGCTCACTATGATATATCAGACACAAACTCAGACCCAGAAGTGGTAAATGTGGACAATCTGTTGGCGGCTGCAGTAGTTCAAGAGCACAATAATTCTTTAGGAAATCAAGACTCGGGATCTACCTGGAGAACCAGAGGGCTGCTGAATGAAATGAGTGCTGAGACAGGTTTGTTTAAATTCTCTGACATTTGTGCCAGCATTGCCCTTGGTATCTCTCCCTTTCTTGCTTTCAATATTTTTATAGTTTATACAGCTGTAAAAGCTCCCTATGTGGATTTTGTGAGAGAGCAGGACAGGTGCTTATTAAAAAGGTCTGACATTTGCTCCAAAATACAAGTGATAAAAAATTGACAAATATTCCTGCAATGTATTTTTGACACTAATTTTCTTAAGTATTTTTTCTTCTTCCTCTTTTCCTTCTAATTACTACAGGGAACTTGTGTCTGGGGTTTTGGTGGTGGTTTTTTTTTTTTTTTGATTGAAAGTGAGCTAATCTTGTTACTGAATGATTGATTATGACAACCCATGCCACCAGCTAGTCAACTGGTCCTAATCTCATTTTCAGTGTTGGGATTGCCTGTGTATGTCTTTTTTTTTGGTTTGTCTCCTTATGTCTCTAAAATACAAGCATTAATTCTTCCCGTATTCCATCTGCATTTCCATCACCTCTTAGAAAACTGGACAGCCTAGCATCAGGTAAAGATGAAGGGTGCAAANGAAGTGGTAAATGTGGACAATCTGTTGGCGGCTGCAGTAGTTCAAGAGCACAATAATTCTTTAGGAAATCAAGACTCGGGATCTACCTGGAGAACCAGAGGGCTGCTGAATGAAATGAGTGCTGAGACAGGTTTGTTTAAATTCTCTGACATTTGTGCCAGCATTGCCCTTGGTATCTCTCCCTTTCTTGCTTTCAATATTTTTATAGTTTATACAGCTGTAAAAGCTCCCTATGTGGATTTTGTGAGAGAGCAGGACAGGTGCTTATTAAAAAGGTCTGACATTTGCTCCAAAATACAAGTGATAAAAAATTGACAAATATTCCTGCAATGTATTTTTGACACTAATTTTCTTAAGTATTTTTTTTTCTTCCTCTTTTCCTTCTAATTACTACAGGGAACTTGTGTCTGGGGTTTTGGTGGTGGTTTTTTTTTTTTTTTAAATGAAAGTGAGCTAATCTTGTTACTGAATGATTGATTATGACAACCCATGCCACCAGCTAGTCAACTGGTCCTAATCTCATTTTCAGTGTTGGGATTGCCTGTGTATGTCTTTTTTTTTGGTTTGTCTCCTTATGTCTCTAAAATACAAGCATTAATTCTTCCCGTATTCCATCTGCATTTCCATCACCTCTTAGAAAACTGGACAGCCTAGCATCAGGTAAAGATGAAGGGTGCAAAGGTGCTGGTAGGTGGACTTAGCATCTAGAGACAGCAAGGAAACTTCCTTCAGGAATACTGTGGAAGAACTCAGGGAAGTTCGTGTAGCTTATGAACAGTGTTCAGCTTCACTAGCAAAAGAGCTAAACAACGATGTGAAATACTGCAGTGTTTTGGATGTTAGCAGGGATTATTTTCTATCAGCTTCATCCCACAGCCTTGTGTGCTGTTTTACTTCCTTTCCAGTCATTTTTTAACTCCCATGTTAGGATTTTGGGCTGCAAGACATCTAAGTCTTGCCTGCCATGGTGGAGCACAAAAGGTTTGTGTTTTGTGCTGTGTTTCCCAAACGCCTCCTGCCACAGGGCACCCACATGGGGAGTGCTGTGGTGGCTCTGAGCTGCTTTTCACTGTCTAAAAGGCTTAGAGAAACACAATTACGTGGTGCTTTGTAAAGAGATGTTCCCTTACTGTGGGGTCTACAAGTCCATGATTTGAGTATGAGAATCTCTGTGCATTATTTTCACTGTAGTCCATGGCTGGATGTTGTTCAAGCCTTTTTGAAGCTTGCTTGTGTTTTCCAAGCTCACTGGTATTTTTTGCAGGACAGCAGCTGACTGATAGCTATTTGACCCCTAGCAAGCCCAATCCTTTATTAAGGGATTTATTAAACAATTAGAACAGCTGAAATCACCTGTATTACATAGCACCAATGGATCAGCACATCAAATGAATGCAAGGAAATAAAAAGTAATGTTTCTTACCAAGCTTTCTTCCACTTTTCACTTTAACTGCGCAGTGCAGGTAGAAATTTTTTTCCTTCCTCCACCTTTATCCAAGGGGACTTGCAGGTTAAAGAAAACTGGAAACATCAAGAGACTTCTTCATCCCTGGGAATGTTCCGGTGGATTTGGTCCCGGTGCAGTGGCCATGTCAGCAGCTGAAAAGATGAATCTCTTTTTGCTCATGTATACACCTTACCCTGCAGCCTCAGTACACATCTGACTGCAACTTTGCCAGTGCTGGCCTTTTCCTACCCGGTCTAGGGTTGCACATTGGGAAAGCAGAATTTTCAAATCTTGCATCTGGTTCACAAGTGTAATCTTCAGCCAGTATCTAGCTTAGCAGACTTTAAAGAATGTGTTCCCATGGGAAAATAACAACATAAGCAGCTCTGTCTAAGTAAAAAATCTCATTACACTGTCACATCGTTGTGCATGGGCAAATATTTGGGGCTGTTTTGCAAGCCCTGGTGGTGTAGGGCAAACAAAACATCACTTTGGGCGTCATCCTAATGTTCGTGCAAAGGAATTAACAGCGTGGGCATGTTATTAGGCATGAAATTTGTATGGCCAGAGGCTGTAAATCTGTCTGTGTGCTATAATCCTGATTAACACTCATCTACTCTTGCAGTATTTACTCTGCTAATCATGGTTTCGTTACTGCTAATTATCTTTTTGTTGTCTGAACTTTAAGCTATGGTAATATGTGGAAGCTCTTTTGGGACTCCAGGTTATACCTCTGGGGATTCTTTTTGGGGTATTTAAGAGCTGGTCTGCTTTGTCCTTCTGCCAGACATTACCCTGTCAAGAAAAAGAAGGGTAGTGTGGCATTAAAACAAGATATTATGGACATCCCATTCCAACCCCCTGCCATAAGCAGGGACATGTTCCACTATCCCAGGTTTCTCCAAGCCTCCTCAAACCTGCCCCAGGGATGGGGCAGCCACAGCTGCTCTGGGCAACCTGTGCCAGAGCCCTACCACCCTCGTGGGTAAGAATTTTTTCCCAATATCCAATTTAACTCTGCCCTCTGGCAATGTGAAGCCCCCAGCACGTGAATCAAAGCCTCTGAGCACTTCCATTTCATGTTTCGCAGTCTGTCCAGCTACTTCTGTTAAAGAAATACCCATGACCCATTTTTGGGCTTTCTGGCAGTCAGTGATGTTTGCCAAGAAATGTCCAGCTGAACTGCAATGATAGGAAGAGACTGTCTGGGCTATTAGTTTGTTTTAAGTTCAGCTGACATATTTTTAGTCTTGTGAGGTGGAAACTCCTTCAGGTACCTGGCAGCACATGGGTTTCCTTGCCTTGCTAACCCTGATCCAATCACCAAGGATCTTGTCCTTCCAAAAACTGGGCATACAGCATGGTCTCTCTCCTACACAAGAGCTGGAGAGGGACTTGGGACAAGGCATGGAGGGACAGGACACAGGGAATGGCTTCCCAGTGCCAGAGGGCAGGGACAGATGGGATATTGGGAAGGAATTGCTGTGTGTGAGGGTGGGGAGGCCCTGGCACAGGGTGCCCAGAGCAGCTGTGGCTGCCCCTGGATCCCTGGCAGTGTCCAAGGCCAGGTTGGATGGGGCTTGGAGCAACCTGGGATAGTGGAAGGTTTCCCTGACCATTGCAGGGGGTGGAACTGGGTGAGCTTTAAGGTCCCTTTCAATCCAAACCATTCTATGATTCTATTTGCTTGCATCTTTCCCTAGTGCTTAAAGCAGTCATTAGAAAGTTTCCCTGGCACTTGTTTTAAGTTTAATTTCTTCTCTCTGTGTCCTTTAATCTCCCTGGGGGTATAATCAGTTCTGCATGTTCACACACCTTTTAAATCCTGTGGATCATTATTGCTTCTCCTCTTCCTCTCATCTTCGAGGAGGTGTCCACTCAGACTAGATACACATAAAATATTCACCTACTCTCAAATATCCTGCTCAACAAATGACTCTTCCCCTGTGTAGTATGGCTGAGCAAGTGGTTTTTAAGAAGTAGGTAGTATCAGCTACTTCACAGCTGCCCAGCATCCCCCAGGCTAATGACAGAGACAGTGGAATTAATCATCTTCTCTTGTTCCTGAAAGAAAAAAAAAAAAAAGAGAGAGAAGAGAGAGTAGAAGTTACATCTTTTAATTAAGTGATTTTTTAAGAAATCTATTTTATGTGAGAGAAATAATAATTTCGGCTGCTTTGTGTTTCCCGTGCAAGTATCATCCTGTATGACTCAACACAGCTTCACTAATTGGGGTGAAGAACCTTCTTAGCAGCACTTGGCAGAAAAGGCAAAAATGTGCCACACTTGCTGTGAGTGCTATGAGTATTTAGAGAGGGCTTGTGGTTTGACTGACTGACAAACTGGAGGGCATTGAGGAACTGTAATAAAAAACAGCCCTACTGGGGAAAATGGGACTTAAGAAAACCACTTTTTCTTTTCAGGTATTTGTAATACTGTTAGAGCAGATGTGTGAAGCAGCAGAGCCAGAAACTGATGAGTTTGCTGTGTTTTTTCGCTGACCAACTTCCCCTAGTTTTTTATTTAAAGAAATTAAATTAATTTTCCTTGGCGTGTGGGATATTTCTGTCCAGCCTGTAGGATTTTTTTCCTATAGTATCATTATATTAGCTTAGATTGTTTTGTTTCTTAATGTCAAAGAGGTCTAGGAACAGTCTAACTCTTAGCACTGTCCTAACATTTCAGCTGGAAATTTTAGTTGTTCTCTGTGCAACAGTCAGGCTCTGTTCACATTTGTGTGACAGCACCATCACCACAGCTATTGACACTGGCTAAACCCAGGGGTTTTCCTGTATCAGGTGATGAACTGTGAGCTGAAAAACTTGGTCTAATGAGCTTTTCTAATCTCAGTGTTGTTTTGGTTTTTTGTTAGGTTGGGGAAACTCCTTTTCCAGCTGATTTCTGAGCCATGTAAGCCATTAAACACTGTCTGTATTCCCATTTTCCCCATCTGTAGGTCGTTTGGATCCAGGCTTCCTTGCAGGTGACCAAACCTCTTGTGGTAATGCCCAGGCCAATGAAGAAATTAACATTGCCTCTTCTGACAGCGAAGTAGAGATTGTTGGAGTTCAGGAACATGCCAGGTATGAATGTTTTCTTCTTGCTCTACTATTACTTTCATTTTATTACATTAATATTACATTTTATTACATTAATATTGCATTCATTCTATCAGAATGTCTGTATTACCAAAATCAATAAAGAAAAAACTGCTGGTTTTCACTTCTGTAGTTACCTGTCCACGAGTGATGCCCAAAAGGCAGCAAATGCTGCACTTTATTTTTCTGTTCTGCTGGTCATGGTGATGTCAGAATGTGTTTTTCTTTAGAAAGTGACCAACTTGGTAATTATTCAGATTAAACTTGTGATTCAATATCAAACGTCAACTGGCTAAAGATGTGTAGTATAAAAATATCAAATTTGAGATACTAAGTGTACATACCTCAGGAATTCCGATTTTAAAGGAATATGTGAATATGCAGATAACTAAGTGAAAATATTTATGTGGGTTCTTGTTTCCTTTCAAAATATTAACTCAAGGTTTTTTATCAACTTCCACTTTATTTAATTAATCAGTAGGGGTAAAAATACTATCAGTTTTTCAATGGCTAATGTCATAAGATAGCCCCTTTAGGTTAAAAATCAGATCATTATGAGTCTTAGGTTTATTTCAAGATTCAAGAGAGGTCAAAGTAGATGAGGATAAGGGTGCCAGAGGTTTCTCTCTCAATCAGAAACCTGTCCAGCTGTTCTTCTTGGTAGGCATTTTTTGATTTTACTCTTCATCTTTGGTCTGTGGTCTTTCCTTGGCTTAAAATATTTTGAAGCAGTTGAACAAAACTGACATTTTCTTATAGTATGGAGTGTGAATTTGGTGGAGTAAAACCGAGTTAAAACAGTACATAGACAAGCTCCTTCCAAAACTTTTCTGTTGCCTAGTGCTTGCTTGGAGGCAGAAGAGGGGTGGAAGGGACAAGGAACAGAGCTGGGAGAAGGAACAGAGTTCCTTGTTGTCCCTTCACTGCATCTTTCTTGAGGAAAGAAGAAGGAAGGTGTGCAGGACCCAGTCTCCCAGGCAGGAAACTTTATGGATAATGTGGGCACAGCCCAGTGCTGTTAGATGTGACAAAAAGGAAATTTTCAGGTCCAGAAAGGGGATTTAGTCTTTGCTTTTAGAACAGTGGAAGTCCTTGCATGGCCAACTCTTTTGGAAGATGGTAGTTCCTTAGGAAGCAGCTCTCCTGGCTGTTTATGCAACAGAACCCAAGGCCTGGAGCATCTTTGTGCTGATGGTAAGGGTGTGGATTCACCCTCCAGCACTGGCTGGTGTAAATCTGTGCAGCACTGCACACAGGACCCTTGTGTTGCTGTTCCCTCTTTGAAAGATTTCCATGCTGCTGGCTCGATAATACTCACCCTCTACAGGAATGGAAACGTGAACTAAATGCAGAGTTGCTGTTTAAAATTGCTTTTAGTAGATATGGACTGAAGTAATTTCAGCAAATCAGACTGAAAGCACTCTTCTCTGCTTTCCTTTACTCCTGTACCCATCTCTCACAGACCAGTGTTTACTGCCTCCCTTGAATACTCACACATTTCAGTTGTTTGAATCCTATTTAGAGTTTTATTTCTCTTGCAGGTCTAGGCTTGCAGTTATGAAGTATTGATGGGCTTCTGACAGGGTTGTCGTTTGGACAAGGGTTAGGTTTTTGATTGGTATTTTCTGCATGCTTAGTTAGTGTGGTGTTTGGATCCTGGTTTTTATCGTGCTCCCTATTCCATGTCATCGTTGGGCTGGTGTGAGTCGTGACACCCTGGAGTTTGTCCATCGTTTGTAGTTCTTCAGATTGCTAGTGAGTTGGTGCTGTTTCTCGTCATTGGGATATTACTTGGCATCTGCTTAGGACACCAAGTCATGTTTTTTAGTTTGTTTAATTTTTTGCTAGTAGATTTTTTTTTTTTTTTTTTTAAATCATTCATGCATATAAACTGGTTTTCCTTTTGTTTTTTCAATTAGGTTTTTTTTTTTTTTTTTTTTCCTCCCCCACCATTTTAGAGAATTTTTTTCTGTCTTGTGAANTTTTGATTGCCTTTATTTGGTAGCTTCCCTTAGTGACAGACTGGAAGCATGTTCCCTGAGCTCATGTTTGACTGAATGTTTTGCTGTTGGCTGCTTGCGTGACTTGTTTGAGGATAAACACTTTTATTTTTCTGAGGTATCATTTCTGTGAGATAATTTATGGCTTGGTTTTTGTCATCTTCAGGAGTAAAAGTTAGTCTTAGCTTTGCCTAAGCGCCGAGGACTGTTCTCAGAATGATGCACCACAGTCCCAGAGACCAAACATCATATTTTATTTGCTCTGTCTACAAGCTTTTCTTGCCAGTTTGATTAAAAATATTTCTCTTTAAAAGAAAGAAATCCCATACATTTGTTAGAGTTCCAGGGTCTAATCTCTAACTCTTTGTAGATACTTTAACTATGTACTTTTAAGACTGAAGAAGTAATAAAAAAGCCATTCTGAACATCACATCTAAACCTAAGCAGCGTATCTGAGAAGGCAATGAGACATTTATATTCAGAGAAGTTACAGCTCAGAGAATGAGATTTTTCATTCTATTTCATGAAATTCCAACCAGAAACAAGAGAGCTGAGCATAACCTAAGTAGTTTTGGAGAAAATAAATAGCACGAGCTTATATCGGAATAAATAAAATGTAAATGTCAGGGGTGTTTGATCAGTGCAGGAAATCCGAGTTCCTGAAATACACGTGCTGTCACAAAGAAATGGGAAAAGGTTACCCCAGGAGCCAGAACACCTTGTGTTTAGCCACGCAGCCAGGAGCAGCTACAGCCACCACCAGTGCTGACAAGAGCAAAACAATTTTTGCTCAAGTATCAAGTTTTAGTAGTGCCTCTGTAGGATTTACAGCTGGAAATAGAGTGATCATCCTAAAGCCTCTAGTAAATTCCTGTCATCACTTCACCGTACAGCAAAATTATTCTACCTTTCATTTTGCATTTCTTTTTTCTAATTGCTGTTAACTTGTGCTTCATTTGTCATGTATTTACTATGGCTATAATAGATAGAAATGCTGTGTGAATAGGTACTTGTGTATCTTGCTTCAGCAGGGCACTGGAGCTTTATCTTCAAATACACCTTTTAGTCTCATTGGCTGTAGTCACTTAAAGCTTAAGTGTTTTGCTGAAGTGGGGCTGAACTGTTGTCAGTGAGCATTTCCCAGCATGTTTGTAATTTTCAGTTAAAAGACCAAAACAAAAAAAACCAGATACAACGCCTGTAATAATGTAATTAGCAAGATCTCTTTTGCAATTGTTGTAATGAAAGTATCGTTACCTCCTTGTTTTAACATGGCTTTGATTTAATATTGCAATATAGCTTTTCTTTTTGTCTCAGGCAGCCTCACTTCGAATTTTTCTCTGTTCAAAAACTCCAGTGGATAAAGCTCCTAGCAGGAAACTGTGCATGGTACCACAGATGGTGGGGCAGGCTTCCTCAAGATCCTTGGGATCCATGCACATATTTTTAAAGGAATATCACATTACACCCACTGGCATTCCTTTAGAATAATTTAATCCCCACCAAATCCCCAAATATAAATGTAGCTTTGTTCACTGGGTGTTTGAGATGCCGCGGACTCTACAAGCGGAGAATCCAGTTTGGAGAGGGACATACTAACCAGATAATGACAAAACACGGGATCTTGTGGCTGAGCCGAGCAGTGTCCCTGACGCTGTCCCTCTCCCCGCTGCAGGTGCGTGCATCCCAGGGGAGGGGTGATCCAGAGCGTGTCCTCCTGGAAGCGCGGCTCGCCGTTCGGGAGCGCCCAGCCCGCGCAGCCATGGACAGCAGTGGCTCCCCAGCAGAACTGGTCCTCGCCCCCAGAAGTGGTGGACCTCACTCTGGACGAGGACACGAGGCGCAAATACCTCCTGTAACGCCGTGTCACTGTGCTCCTGCGCCCTCCCCTGCCCTCCCTGCCACACAGCTTCAGTGGTCAGAGCATCACCTCCAGAGGCCCCGTCCTTGGCACTAGGAAACCCAGACCCACGGCGTTTCTCCACGTCCACAGGAATGTAGTGTGGTTTCAGTATCACTTCAAATGGTTTGGCCTTCTCCAAGGAGGATTCCTGCCCGGAATTAACAGCACCAAGTTTAAAACACATCTGCAGTTACTAACGTGTGTGTGTATAGCTGGCGAAATAACTGCGTGCAAACTCACATCCTCCCCCCCTCCCCCACCTCCCGACTCCAGGACGTTTTTAATTTATCAGCATCTTGAGTTTGTTAGTAGAAGTTATTGTGTTGCTGTGTGAGCATCAGTGATTTTGAGAAATGCTGTGTCCTCACTGATTTCAGTGGAACTGGGGGCTATTCAACACTTCCAAAATTTGGGCCAGGAGTATTTTTACCCAAGCTGATTTGGTTATGTTACCAGCAGGGGGGATTGTCTATAATGCAAACGGCCCGTAACAAATGCACTGAACAGCTTTTAATTAAAGCGTTTTTATTTTCAATGTAATTTATAGTTTATACTCTTCAGTGCTGAGTCTTCTGTCTACTTGACTACTGTGTTTCACTGGTCAATTCCCACAGCTTGGAATGGCTAAAATGGTAATAGGAGTGACTTAGGAACAGCTGATCATTGCAAAAGCACAGGAAAAGGTAATAAAAAGGCCCAGCATTCCTCTCCTTTTTAATTACAGCTGAACTTTTTTACCTTTATCTAAGTCTTGCCTGGAGTAGATGAAGGAGAGAAATGAAATGTTTTACTCATAGTCCCCGTTTCTACTGCTGCTTGTTTGTGCCATTCACCATCTCAAAAAATAAAAAACAAATCCCAAGCAAATTCCAAAACCCCAGCCTGGCAAAGGGGTGTTCAGCTGGGATCCATTCCTGGAACCTGTGGGGCCACTCAATTGCTTAAAGCTCTGTCCTAAAAAATGTTGCAGGATCAGGGTCAGAAACTAAGGTTGTGGGTTTTTAAT
>VWZT01008981.1:14185-29257 GCA_013397055.1 Pachycephala philippinensis
TAAGACTGGTGCTTTATCTTGATATTACTTTCATGAACGTTATTCCTGTGCACTGAAAAGTAGAATTTAGGTATTTTAACATAACTTGGAGTATACCAAATAGCAGGCAAGTTTAAAACCTGTATTAAAAATTGAAGGCAATTTTCTGATTTTGTCAATCACAGCTGTCACTGGATAATCCATAATTCTTCATCTAATTCCAAATTGCATTCTGGATGTATCTCTCAAAGCAGTAATATGTCTGAAAAAAAGATTCAGGAACAGCCTATTCTGGTACAGAAATTATTCTGACATCTACACCGTTGTGCATGAAATATATGCACAAATGCAATAATTGTTATGGAATTTTCAGATATTTTCTTGTTCAGAGAAGCCTTTTGCTCCTCAAGCCCCTGGTCCAGATTTTTTTCCCTGCTCTAAGTTTTTGTGATACTTTAAAAATACAAGTAAAAAATCTCTTTCTTTACCTGTGGTTTGAAATTTGCATGTTTCGCATTTTAGAAATTGAATTTTTAATGTTTGCTGTAGCAAATTATAACAGTCTATGAACTCAAGCACACAAATCTCAATTATTTTAAACAGAAAAGAAAGCCTAACAAGCACACTGTCATAAAACATTAGTAAAGTTTTTTTTCCTCTCAAAATAACTGTGTTTATTTATTTGTTTAATCATTTATTTATTGGGCTTAGGGGACTGCTAAGAAGTCTATGTCACAGAAATAAGAGGGGGGGTTGTCTGTTTTTTGTTTGTTTGGGTTTTTGGGGATTTTTTTTGAACATAGCTAGACTATATGATTCCCTTTTTTCAGAAAAGCAATGTTGGAATGTTTTTATTTTTTCAGAGAAGGTTAGATGTATCCCGTGGTTTGCCTTTACCTCATCCCGCTGAAACTGCTCTCTGTTGCAGAAGTTTGGATTGATATTTGCTCAGATTTAAATCTCTCACACATATTTTTCTTGCTCTGTCTCCTGCACCTTGGTGGACTGAATAATTGTGGTTTTGATGAATCTGTTCTGAGGGTGTTGGTTCCAGTGCTTGAGCGAGCACTAAACGCAGCAGTCACTCACACAATCTGTACAAAGGGCTTTCCCAGCAGAGTGTCTGCTGTAGTCCATGGATCAAACACGTAATGGGAAGCATAAAAACAGCGAGAGAGAGCACCAGTGCTTTGTACTTGCTGAAAACAAACTGAATTAACCCATGGGCTGCACTGGACACTGCTGACATCCATTAAATTGCAGTGATTTCCTTGCTGAAGTGGTGAATTCTGGTGGCTGAGGAACGTAAAACAGATTGCAACAAACATGAGGTGTGGGAGTCTGTCAGCTCTTTTGATCCTTAAATGCTATTGCTCATCTGATTTTTTTTTTTAATTCCGTGCAAAAGCGTTGAAGTTTGTGCTTCAGGAATTCCACCACGGTAAATTCTGCTGGGCCACAAAAATTCCAGATACTTTTATAGCCAAAATGATGTGTCATCTGTCAATTTAAACTTTTATCAGCAGGGACCATCCAATGGTTGATGCCAATCATAAATGCAACTTTTTAAACCTGGGCTTAGAATTCCTAAGAGATTCTGTTCTACTGAGCAGAAGTTCTTGCACATTGCCTACAAATCTATATATTTTCTAAGCTTATGACATTAAAAAAAAAAAAAAAAAAAATTGTACTTTTCTGTTACAAAAACCTTTATAACAGAACTTTCCATGCATTTGTGAAATATGTTTAACATTTCAGGGAAAAAAATGTGAAGGATGATGTGTTTCTCTGTTCTTTCCCCTTTTATTTGCTGGGTTCTCAAGCAAATATTTGTAGCTGACTTTGTATTCTTCTCTTGCCAATCAAAGACAAAAACAGTAGTTACCCAGTTTTCCCGAAACTTCAACCACAGTTACAATTTTCTCTGTATTTGGGAAGAATGAAACGGAGGGAGTCTCTTGATTCCTTTAAGGTACTCGGGTTTTTGAGAATAATATTGTTTGTGAAGAAAGTAGGTATTAACACATCAGAAAGAATCCAATTATTGGCATTCCATATATTTTCTGTTTGAACTTATATATGAACATATTGTGAGTATATGAGTATTACTACTTTAGAGAAGTAATATTTGCCAGAAAAAAATAGAAATTTGGGTGTATTAGAGCCAAGGAAATATGGAAAGATATATCAGGCCTCAGTGCTGGGGGCCAAAAGTCATCTCTGTGTCTTCCCACGTGTAGAGTGATTCTTCAAGAGACCTGAACATTTTGAATAAATCTGAACAGATTTTTTTTTTTCCCCCCAAATACAATGCCTCATGGACCCAGAGCCAGACAGTCTGTCTCTCATCCTGTAATTTCAGAATTATTGATTCCATTCTGCCTTCATATAACATAAAGCTCTCAAAGCACTAAACTGGAAGCATAAAAGAGAGTAAATTTGAGGTGAAAGGTACTAAAGCAGAAAGCAAGTGTTGAGGATTAATAATCTTTTTCTGCTTTTTTCTTTCCCACATTAGACACTCGGATTCAATGGTCATGTTGCTATTCACTGTGCAAAGGTTTCATTTCCCCCTGCTAATGTGCTTCTGCAGTTCATCAGGTATTCTAGATACTGCTTTTTGGGCATTATTTTTGGACATAAAAGCAAAAACTTAATAGGCATTTGTAACTCCTTTAGATGTAACTCATTACCATTAGTCACCACAAGTAATTTAAACACAGATTTCAGTGACCTTCATGAAATTTGAGTCTGTTTTAACCTTCTGTGTGTCTTCTTTATGTTCCAAATTAATGTTCTGTAATCTAAATTACATGAATCCTCAGGAATACTCAGCAACTGCTTTTTGTCCAAAAAGCATTTTTTTCCATTTTTACTATTACATCTATTGTTTATCCCTTAGTGAAAACTTTTTCACTAAATAATCCAACCCGTACAGAGATGTTGTGAAGGTGTTTGTGGAATGAAAACAAACCAAGTATTTCTGAAAAAAAATTTATTTGTGTTTCTGGAAACTATGTGGCAAAGAGAAGATGGAAGCCTAAATACTGTAAAAACATTTGGTGGTCTGAAAATTAATATCTCATTAATTAAAGATATTTTAATTTTAAAATGGATGAGTAGGAATAAAATCATGATGAGACTTTCAGGACTATTTATTCCCATCTATGTATTCTGAAGTTAGTAAACATCTACCAGTAAGCAGTGTTTGCTGCAGTCACAAGATTTTAGCCCTAATTATTGTTCCCACTAATTATATTTCTTCTCAATAGAAAAAAATTAATTTTTTTTAAAAGTTTGGCGATGATACCAAACTATGAGAATTGTCAGAGGATGAAGCACCTCTCCCATGAAAAAAGCCTGAGTGGGTTGGGGTTTTTCAGCCTGGAGAAAAGAAGGTTCTGGGGAAACATTTTGGGAGTCCTTCCATACATAAATAAACATGGAAAGAGACTTTTTACCATGGCCTGGAGTGACAGGACAAAGGGCAATGGTTTTAAACTGGAAAAGGATAGATTTAGATTGGACAAATAGAGGAAAAGTTTTATGTTGGGAGTGGTGAGACACTGGAGTGAAGAGATGTGGCTGCTGCATCATCACAGTTTTTAAAGTTTGGTTGGATGGGTCTAGAAAAAGGTGGGATGGATCTAGAAAAAGTTGTCCCTGCCCATGACAGGAATATTTGGGCTAGAGGGTTTTGAAAGGCCTTCCCAACCAAAATCTTCGGTGATTCTATGGTCTGTGCTAAATAAGGGATTAGAGGATGCAGAATATTTTTCTAATGTAAAGAAACTTTGGATGTGACTTTTTAAAAAGATGTAACACAATTATTTTTCATCAAGGTTTTGAGCTAACCCCAGAGTCAATCGTCTGTTAAGAAGATATGCATCTTGATGGAAATTGAGGAATTTCTATAAGAAAAGAGAGAGCTTAATCCTAGAAGGTAATTAAATAACTTTTTATGATCTCTGAAAAAGAAGGAAAAAAAAAAAAAAAGGAGTTTTGTCCTTTGGAAGCTCATCCTCAAGATGTTTTTTTCTGAATCCATTTTAATTCCTTACAGATTCCACAGACACACACATACATACAGAGACACACAAGTACCCACGGAGACAATATTGCTCACTTACTCTTCTCAACCTCAGCAACCCTCTTGACCAAATCCAAAACCCTTGAGCGTCAGCGAAGCAATTATTTTGATTTCAGTAAATTACACATAAGATCCCAGGATGAGACGTTATTTTAAGGATTATAGAAAAAAATTCCCTTGAGCACTCCTCTCTCCCTCCTTTGTGTGTCCTGATTTCCAGTCGCTGATTACATCATCTCTAATTGCCCAGGTGTGGAGAACAGTCAACATTTCTTATATTGCTGACTCACTTTTTTCCTGATTAGCCACACCAGGATGATGTCTCAGGACGAGACTCCTTATTTCCTCCATTTTCTGTGTTACGGTTATTAAATGTGACAAATGGAGCTGGAAAACTTTCCCTTACACCAGAACAGACAGAAGCCTAATGTGTTTAAAATTTCATATTTGGGCCGGGGATGTGACAAGTGCTGTGAGTTGAAGATAGGATGCCTGTAAGTGGTTTTGACAATGTTGGAGAGAACTAAAAGCTCTAAACATTTGGAAAAAGCCAAACAACAGTGTGCTAAGAAAAGTAATGCTGCTGTTCTCCTCAGAGATTTTATTTTTGCTTGTTGTTCATCTTATTGTTGCTGTAACTAATAGTTAAGCTTTTTTCCCTCTCCCGCTCCCCATCCCCCTTCAGAGCGTTTGATTATGTTTCAGCTGTAACATACAGAACGTATTTGTGGAGCACTTTCAAAAAAGAAAAGCAGCCTTTCCTGAAGGATTTGATTCAGGTCACACGAGTTTAATGCTGGAAGTTGGATCTTCTGGCTGCTCATTCTGGGAATTTCCTCTGTGGCAAGACCAGCACCTAATGGAAAGAGGAGTGTGGAGCAGAGCAGGTGGTGCAGGAAAGAAAATGTCCTGGCTCTGTGCTTCTAGGAGGTTTATTTTTTGTCTGTAAACTGCTTGTTCTCTTTGTCTTCAGTAATTATTGCATCAAAGAATTTGGCATTTATGACCTTCCTCACACAGGAGAAAAATCCCTGTTCAGAGTTTTAGACTCTCAGGTGTGCTACCTGAGAGCAGCAGCTACATCTGGTTTATATTTGTGTTTTAGAAAATCAATAGCCATTACTGGATGTCAGCAAACATACAGGTGAGAAAATCCCATCAGTTATCCTGCTCCAGAGCATAAACTGATCGCCAGGGAGAGATTAAGTTGAAGTTTCTTTCCCAATTAGGTGTGACTGTGGGTGTTGCTGCAATGTTTTGTACCTTCTTTGTATTGTTTGGTGTTTGCCATCGTGGAGATAAAGACATCTTTTGGTTTTTTCCTTTCAAAAATGTCTGGGATACTTTCCTTGAACCCTGTGCACCATTAGATTGGAAGCACTGACAGCTGAGGAAACCTTTCCCGTTTGATCAGAACATAAATAAAAATATTGAAATAAAAGATTTCAAAATAGACAGATTTAAGGTTCTTTAGGCATCTGATTCAGGTAACAATACAAAATTGTCAAAATATCCAAGTCAGCACAAACATTCGGACCTCCCACAAAAAAAAGAAAATATAACTCTATCCAGCCTCCACTAATATAAATTCAGCTTTGGAAATAATATTAGCTAATAATTCTAGGCAGCAGCAAAATATATTCTGTCTTCTATCAGAAATTTCTGGAAGGATATACTGAATGGTGGAGGCTGATTTACCAATTTGACCTTAATTCTGCTGGCCATCTCAGGTGATTTATTTCTGAGAGTTAAGTGTTTTTTCCATCTTGCCTTATAAAAACAGCAGCAGTACTAACAACACTTTCCAGAACATTATTCCTGATGCTTTCATTTCTGCACTCAGGAAAAATCACCGGTTGTTTCTGTGACTTTAAAAATAATTTTGTTGTTTCTTCACATTCAAAAGGAGCTTTAGAAAGATTGTTCAACTGTTAATGTGCCAGAGAAGGATTCACTAGGCCTTCTGCAAGAAAAACAAGAATTTCCAAAACTATGTGTTATCCAATTTTACAGTTTGGGTTTTTTCCTTCACTTTTATACAAACAAAGTCTTTTTAATCCCAGGCTTATTGATAATAAGCCAGGATTATTAAGCAATGTGTTTCCTTGGGCCTCTTCTAAACCAAGGCAATGGTTTAGAGCAGCCATGGATCAGGGGTCAAGAGTGTAAAAATCTTTCTTTTTGCAGAGATGATGAAAAATGTCCATTTCAGTAAACATTGAGCTTCGATTAGCACTATTGCTTTGAAAAGAAAATTTAATTTCAGAATTATACACAATATTTTCCTCTGAAATTATGGCTTTGTTCATAACTTTCTCTTTATATTTGACAAGATTTAAGAAGAGATAGCTTGAATAGGTAATAATTTATCTATCTGTTTTAAAAGCCTTTAACAAAAAAAGCAATAATAATAATAATCCTTAACCTGGAATGCCATAATAAATGATTTGCTGTTATAAAGCTTAATGAAAAGGTGCTCTTCAAGAAGTCGAAACTTACTTTCTAAAAATCGTGTCAGAACTGCAAGAGATTTTATTAATATCTTTTTAATACCTGCTGTTGGTAATGTTTTAACCTGAAAAACCTCTGACATTGAAGAGATCTTCAGCCAGCTAAGTGGTGAAGTCCCAAGAGGATAGGATAATTTAAAAAATAAAACACTGTTGTACAGTTTTTGAAGGATCTTGTGAGAAGTAGACGCTTCCTATTAAAGGGTCTTGTATTCCAGATAATTAATTCACTTTGACAATTATCAATCCTACCTATAATTTTGGGTTTTCTTTAACTCAAATTGAATATGGTATGGCTGCAAGATAACTTATCAATGAATTAGCAGCTTTTAATACCAAAATAGTGGCTCTTTTCTGAGGTGTCCTTACATTCCATGTCTTGAATAAACGCATTTTAACTGTAACTTGCAATGTGATAATATTCTGAAGGTCCTGTTATTTTAAATGAGTGCTGAAGACACATAATGGAAATTTCATACTTAATGCAGATCCAGTTGGCTGCTGCAATAAATTCTACAGCATCGGGAAGTATTTCATAAGGCATCTGTGATTTTAAAGAGCAGGAGAAGCAATATGTGTGTTGCTGAGCCCCACAGGCACTCACTCTTTACATGTTATTTGTAAATAAATTTTCATTAGGCAGTGCTTAATGAAAATAGAACTAGAAAATTCATGGCTATGTGATTTTTATTGAAATCTCAGGCTTGTTTTGCCTGTTGTCCCAGCTGAACTTCCATAATTCAGCTCCGGTGCGAAGGCCACATTTCTGGAAGCATGTGGCAAGAAGCCTCAACAATAAACCCAACTCTTAGATTATGCATTTAGGCTCAGCCAGTGATTTATATGAATTTGATGTTTCAGAAAATAAACATCACATTTTTTGCAATTTGAAAGCACAAAGTTTATTGCTCTGTTTGGTAGGGATTGTCACACCTGCTTATTTTGATAAATTAAAAATGATCAATGTTTCTGACACATACATTTCCCCATCCTGGTGTCAGAAACACCTTCAGAAATTTGGGTTGTATTCCCAGCCTAAACACATTCATTGTTGTTATAGACCCATATCAGCAAATTTTGGTTGAAATATTGGGGTTTTTTTTAAGCAAATAAGAGCTTCAAAAGCTCTTCTTCTGGTCTAGAGCTGATGTCCAATGTATTTATAGGCTGCAGTTGAGGCACCTCTTAGGGCTGATCCCTGCCCAGAGGTATATTTTTCTCCTAATAACTCTAAAATTATCTTATGAAAAACCTTCTGCTTTCAGCTTCTTCCTTGAACACTGGTGTCCAGAGTTATTCTCAGACAAATCTTTATGGATTTAGCTCAGTGTTATTAACATGGCAACATCACATTTTGATGTGATACCAGTCACTGCTATAACCAAAGCCCGTTACTTGGTGAGGCTTTTCCAATTTTCCCCTCTTTTTTTTTGTATTCATGGTCCTCCTCTATCTCTGCCACTACCTCCTCACTGTGTAATGATTCCTGCATTAATCTGCTGCTAACTTCATTGATGGTGTTCCCTGTGGTCCCACATCCATGGCTCCGAACCCAAAGTGATTAAATCCACCCAGCTCCTTTTGTCTAGAAAATCAGATCGCAGTCACCTTGCTGCAGGAGAGAGGGAGAAAGTTTGTTGTTCTTAAATAAAGTGGTCTCTGTTATCTTTTCATATACCAGTGTTACCAACATATTCAATTCTGTGGTATTTTGATACCTTCATTATTATAAATATGTATTTTTATTTTCATTATTCTTACTAACTTTCCTCCAGACTTCATGCCATCTTCTTTTATTTTCCTAAACTGAAGCCAACTACTTATCCATTTTTATCTCTACTTAAATTATCTATTTCTTTTTACTGCATGCAAGTTGCAATTTTATTTTTTTTCGCCTAGTCTATGTGAAGAATGTAATATAAATCTTAAAATACAACTTCTTGAAATTCCTATTTTACTACATTTTTTGACCTCAAATGATGGGTTTAATTTCCGAAGAGTTTCTTATATTACAGCCAAACCTTTGGTTAATCATGAAAATCTACTTGAAATACTTGTGAAATTAGTTCAGAGTGCCTTCTGACATGTTCTTTTTATTATAGCAAGACTGAAGGTAGTGTTAGCATTTTTCACATGAAAAGCTCCCAAGTTTTTCAAAACTCTCTCTCATTTTTCCAAATTTTCAATATACGTGTTCTAATTATAAACTATTTTCTGAGACTTTACAAAAGTAAGACATTGCAGACTGGCAATGTAGGAACCTAAAAACAAAATATAGAGCGAGTTTTTTTATTGTTACAACTTTATGTTTCAAGCCTTGTNAATAAATAAAATATACTAATCACTGAGGTAAAAATTAACATGATACTGATTTTTTTTTTTTTTTGGTTGGTTTGTTTTTTAAAAGAAAAAAAAAATGATGACGATTTTATAACACCAGGTCCTAAAAAGACCCTTTCAAAATGATGATGTAACAGATGTAGAGTTTTTATGGGTAAACCCATCCTATGTTTTTGTGGTTTTTCAGTTTCTTCTGAACTGCATGGAAATAAAACTTCCAAAACATAACCAAACCACTAAGTATTAATAACTCTACACATTCCTGAAATTCCCCCAGAAACACAAAGAGAGGTGAAATTTTGGAATGTACCAAGGACAGAAGTTACGGGTTTAGGAACAAAATATTCCAACAGGGCTCTGCCATTTAGAGGAAGGACCCTTTTTGCTGGTTCCAGGTTGATTAGCAAAAACTTCATATCTTTTTTCTTCCTGTATAATTTCTGAAAAATAATTTGTGTCTAAAACCAAACTCCACCTTTGGATGAAGGGTTAAATCTGCTGTTTGTCTTTAACGTTTCAATACCATACAAGACCTGTAAAAAATTAGGGTTTTTTCTTTGAAGTTTGAATAACTCGGAACTGAACTACATTTCCTGTTCATTCCGGTTCTGTAGAGGAGAATAAAATGTATTTCCCCCATCTTCTCTGTGTAATGTGCATGATTTCCTTAAAGACAATTTCTTTTGCTGCCATATTGCTACACTGTGTACTATTTTTTCGTGTAGTTCTTCAAAACAAAAAATATTACTCTAAATATAGATTCCTACTGCTTGGCATGGCAGGGAAAATAAATATTGTCCCTCAAAATTATTCCATTCAAATGTACTTTTAGTTTCTGTTTCCCCTTTTAAATCTAATTTTAAATTCATACCATTTCTACAAGGGTAAGTATCTAAAATGCATTTTCATTGATTTTTTTTTTTTTTTNTTTTTTTTTTTTTTTTTTTTTTTTTTTTTTTTTTTTTTTTTTGGTGCACCTCGCTAAACTCTTTTACAATGAAACTGAGGAAGACGAATATTTGACAATTTTTTCCTGATTTTATTTTGATTAATAATTTATAAAAGGCAGCACATCTTTAGAGCTGCTGAGCAAATAAACCCTCTTGCTGACAAGGATAAGATAATTGCCTTCGGAATCACTGTTTTTGTTATTCACATGTATTTAGCAGTGTTTTCTCTAAACTGTTAAGTGAAATAGGAGACAGGAATAGGAGCTGTGCTCACAGTGAGGTTGCTGGATTCCAGACCAATATCCCTGGTGCACGTGTGCGTTTTCACCAGCATCTCATTCTGCTACTCCTTAGCAAAATGACAAATCATTTTTAATTTTATATTCTGATAAACAACAGAAGCTCAGATAGGCTGATCAAAAAAAGCAGACACCACCGACTCCTGTGTGAGCTGCTCCTTCTGAACAGGGATAAATGCTGAACATAAATATCTGTTCAGATATCTGTGTCACAGACAAGCACCCAACGAGATTTTTAAAAATGCTTAGTTCCTTCAGGAATCACAAAATTAGCTTAAATCAAAGATTTTTGACATGTTCCTGAATTATTTAAATATTTTATGCCTTAAAACCTGTTTAAAACTTCTGTTTCAAAGCAGAGTTCTGGCCATCCTAAAGCTAGGCTAATGGCCTCATCATGATCTACTTCTCACTAATTTGTCATTTTTTAATTATTACGTAATTTATTGAAAAACAAACACACGTGTATGGTGTTTTCATCAGGCAAATTGTCTTCAAAAATATTTTTAGATGTCAAAAGAAGCCATAACTTGATGGGGTTTTTTTCTGCTTACAGTTTTATGTTCCATTGCTTATTTTTCAACTACAGTTTTAGCCAGTACTTTAATTTTTCACTTTAAAAATACATTCTGAAGCTCTTGAGGATGGATCTATTAGAGATCATGAGGGTGATCTCATTGCTGTGGGTGCAGATTAAGGATATATCACTATGTAGAAGTGGTCCAAATCTGGATTCCTAGGCACGGGATTAGGCTGAGTTTGTGAGTTAGTGATGGAGCAGCGTGTTTACCCACACAGGTGTGTGTAGATGTGAATTGGTGCGAAGGAAAAGACTCACTGAGATGCCAGCAGACAGGTGCTAGCCTCGGAGAGAGAGCAGAGAGCCATATGGCTCCCAGGCAGGGTTTGGCTGGCGCCTTGTCAGAGCTGAGTGTGGGCAGGAGAGCTTCGGTCACGCTGAAGACTCTGCTCTTCTGAACGTGATGAGTTTGTACCCCATGCTGGCTATATCCATACAGACACTAGGCAAAGAACATGGACTTCCATGGTGATTTCTTTTTAATCTACACGTCTGCAAAAAAATTTTTTTTTTTTGGTACCTGTCTTAGTAGAGCAGGCAGCTCCTGCAAGATCTGATGTTAAATAACACGTGTCTCAGCGTTCCAAAACCCAGCCTTCTCTTTCCTGCTTTCTCAGATGATGGGGCACAGTGCTGCTGCTACTCTTTCTGTTTGGATTTGGAGGCTTCAAGGGCAATAGACATTAGTTAATTAACTGAGGCTGTCTTGCTGGCAGTGCTGATATTGAGGTAACATCCCAGCACAGCTTTAACATACACAAATAAGTCTTGGCAGCCTCGTCTAACAAGCTGGCACAAGGTCAAAGAAACTAGCAGGGAAGAATAGAAAAAAACCAAAAAACCCAGGCTACTATCCAAATGCTGACGGCAATAATCATTATTATAACCTTATAAACATTAATATCTTACACACTACATCATTTCCTTATTAATTACAAGAATTCCATGTGTGTGTACATTGTCTGGCTTGCTCAGTTGTCTGCTGCACTTTTCACAGTGTTTGAAACAAAAAAAAAAAATGGAAAGAGAGTTTATAGGTGGCTAATGATAACTTCCAATTCCTCTCAAAAAAGACATATTGCTTAATAATGTCCTGATACCCTGCCAGTAATGGACCAAGAGTAGTTATGACTCTTCTTGCTGCACAGTACCTCTTTTTCAGTACAATGGCATCCACTAACATCATCCAGAATTGGGGTGGTGGAGAAATTGTCTCCAGAACAGTTATGAAAAGTAGGTACAGTTGTAGGGTAATGTGCCTCAGAAAAAGATTCAGAAATTCCACTTTGAAAGTAGAGGATAGACCAGGACTGAGATGATAAATTTATGATATGTAGTTCTTAAAGGAGGAAAAAGAAAAAAGAAAAAGAAAGGAACTGAAAATGAATGGCAATTTTTCAGTAGCAAAAGATTACATTTGCATTAAGTAAACTAATTCAAACTATACCAGTTCAAACATTTTATTCTACCTATAAAAACCTGTAAAAATCCTGAATTCGCTTGCTCTTCTTGTCATACAGTAGCGACAAAAACCACCTTATCAAGGAAGCCATATCAATTTAGAAAATGTTTAATGACTTAATTAAAAATATAAAGTTATGGTATAATCATATTAAAAAAATTCTTAAGCAAAGGATGTAAATGCATAGAAAGTGATCAATATAATGAGTGATGTGTGCCTGGTGTAAAAGTGAAATCAAAAGCAGATTAAATTTTTACAAAGGCTTTATCAGGTGCTTAAATCAGACTTGTTAATAGGCAAGCACAATCAATAATAGGTATGAAAGTCAATACTAATTTAATACTCCATTACTCTGTGAATAGAGACAATGTTATATTAGAGATTTCAGGTATCAAGTCCTAGTAATTTTCTTTTTTTTTCCCCTCTGTAGGCACATGTGCCCACACAGAGTACAATTATCCCACTTAACTGAAGTTTTCATCAACGCCAAAAGAAATCACATAAATTGGACCCCATAATAGGACCCCATTTTTTCTCACAGGTATAATTGGAATAATACTTGTGTCACATGCAATTTTCCATTCTGAAAGGGGTCCCCAGTCAGGTTATGGTAAGTGACTCAGTTTTGTTACCTGTGTGGATGCCCCACATCTGTTGTCTCAGGAATACAGGCTCAAACAAAAATACCTGAGTTACATTGCACAGAAAAAGCAGAAACTGCCCTGAAAGAAGCAGTGACTCTGTTTAGCACTGCCTGAGCAATTCAGGACTGCAAGAAAGCATTTGATCATGAGTTTGCCTTTATCAATGTCTGTGGCAGCAGATAAGCTAGATCCAAGTTCTTGGAGCATTGAATAAATGGAACATTTATAGGAACCGATAGGGAGCATTGGATTAAGACTACCCCAGCTGTAAAAAGCTATTATACCAATCTAAGAATCACTAGTTTCATTTAAAGCCAATTCACTTATGAAAGAGAGCTGACAGAGTGATTAATTTGCCTCAGTATATGGAGATCAATAAATGTTCTGCGACTGCATCACCAATAACCACAAGAAATGCTGTTTGTTTTAATATTTAGATTGGGTTTTTTTCCCTGCACGAAGTACAAGGCACAAAACAGATTGGAAAATATGGTGAATTTGGCAATACCTCTTTTATATCTCGTGGTCCAAAAGGAAGACAGAAAAAGCATGTCACTGCTACACATTGTGGTGTGAACTTTTTTTCCAGAAGAAGAGTATGATCAACCTAGGGAATACTTTTAGAGCTGTTGAGCATTTTTTCCAAGCATGTTTCAGGACGTGCTCAGCATGACACGAAACCATGAATCAGATATAGCTCTGTGTCTGTGAGTTTTAAAGGAAACCTTCTCTGAGCGTCCCTCGTCACATCAACTTGGATGATGCCAAGTTTGCTGTGCCAGAAGGATAAATGTGCATGTTCCTGCCTTCTGGATTTGCTCTATCCTTCTGTATTTTAGTGTACCAGCAAAAAAAAAAAAAAAAAGAAAAAAAAGTCCCTGCTTGCCCTTTCATCTGCTCAGTGTTTTGAATGGTGTCTTCCACAGCCTCGTTTGGCTGAACCTATTTGAAATTTTCCTCGGGGATGAGTGGAAGTATAGAACATAAAGTGTCTTTCAGCTGAAGACACAGCTTAAATGCTGGGGACTACAGAGAAAAATAACTGGTGACATTGAGAAGGAGCAAGCATTTCATAGGAGTAAAGATGTTATGGGATTATTTTATTACCTTTGAACCCTGAGAACTTTACAGCTCCACTACATTCCCCCTGGAGCAATTCCTGTCTACTTTTTTGTCCTATGTTTTAGAGAATAACAGAAAGCTACTTAAGACAGTATTTTTGTCAAGCTCCAGTTCTTCAAAGGTCTTTCGAAACTTTAACTTTCAAAATAAAGGAAAACTCCTATGTAGAATTTATGAATTATGTTTGGTGGCCTTTCTCACATAACGTGGATGCAAAATGTATCTCAGCTTTTCATTCATTTTAATGACTGTAATGGAAAGATAATATGTACTGAAATGCACCACTCAATCTGAGCAAGGAGTAGTAGAGAATAAAACAGCTCCTCTTGCCCCTTAGGACTGCAATACATTAAGCTTTTGTTACCATTATGTGCTTTATTGTTAAGTGTTATGTGCCGCATTTATAATTTCATTTCTAACTGAGCAGATTCAGGGGCTTTAAATCTTTCAGATTCTTAAAGGAAAAGTTTTTTAAAAGAAGGAATAAGAAACAATCAGATGACTCAATTACCTGAAAAGAGTTCTACTACATGAAAAGTAGTTTTCAGCTGGTATAAATCAACATAACATCAGATTCGATGGAGCACAGAATTTCATATGAGCAGGTATTTGGCCCAATACTTGCATGTTAATTCTCCTAAATGTTCAGTGTGTGGGAGTTTAAGTTCATAGTGAGGGATTCCAGGTGCAATGGTATCACAGGTTACAGTGATTTGCTGTTAACTTATTCTCTTCTCTGCTCATGTTGCCTATGATTTCCACAGGATTCAGTGTCCCAGTTTTCTGAGACATTTCACCTTTATTTTTACTTTTTGTCACTCTCTTAAATTTCAACCCTTGACGGTAAATTAGGATATTCCACAGTGATTCAAAAAAAAAGTCAGAATTCTCTGTTATTTTCTCTTTTTTGACCTACATAATGAAGAAGGAAAAGCATCATTTAGTCAAAATGGGGGATAAGAACTCAGTAATTTCCACCCACAACTCTACTACTACTACTATTATTATTATTATTATCAATTAATAAAGAGAGATAGAGGGTTTCAAACTTCTTAGGCAGAAGAAAGGGATGAACCACAGACTTAAGAGTCCAAAT
>VWZT01008984.1:0-14928 GCA_013397055.1 Pachycephala philippinensis
CTCCCGGCGGGATCCTCCTCCTGCCCGCAGCCCCATGTGAGACTCCGCATCCCCCCGTGCCTCCGCGGTGGTGTTTTATTTTTTTTTCCTCCCCTCCTCCTTTTATTTTGAAGGGGGGATCCATCTTAAAACTCTTTTTCTGGATCCCGGTTTCTCTTTTTGATTTGCACTTTTTGAAAAACCCTCAGATGCTCCTCCATGTGGACTGAGAACCCATCAAGACACACACACGAGAACTCATCCCGATCAACTCCAAATCCTGGCTTTTCCTGGGTTTTGCTGCAACACATAAAAGCAAACTTGTATTTAAGACACACTCGTGCAAAAATTTAGCTGGGGACTTGAACGTGTATTTTGTCTTGGTTTCTTGGTCTTGGTTATTTTTTTGTTGTTTTTTTCTTTTTTTTTTCTTTTTTTGCTTCACTGGAAATCAAAAGCTTGTTTTGGAATTGGACCTGCTTTTGCTGCACTTCTCCTCTGGGCTGGATAACACTGAAGCTCTTTGCTTTTCTACTTGGATAGTGTTTTCCTGTTGATCTGTTGGGTTTTTTTTCATCTCCTGTGTGGCAGACTTTTTTTTTCCCTGAGGGGGGTAAACAAACGACGACAACAACAACAAAAAACTTAATTTTTTTGGCCGTGTGAGATTTTTTTCGTATTCATATTCGTGAAATTACGGGTACACTTACAAAAAAAATTAAAAAAAAAAAAAAAGAAGCATTAAAAATAAGAAAGGAACACGTCAGAAAGACCCCTACACGGTAGACAAAATACTCACTTGTTTCCTTACAGCAAGACTGAATCGAAAGCTGCCAAAGAGCCCCATAAAGAAAAGACTAAAAGGTAAGAAGGGGTAAGAGCCTCTCTTAATCCGGGCACGGTAGAAGTTAGCAGGGGAAGAGACCTGCAAATCCGGTGCATTCCTCCTTTTTCACAAGTCTGAACTAGATTATTATTATTTTTAAACTGCTTATTAGTCAGCGAAGCAAGAAACACCCCAAAACATTTCAAAATCTGTTTTATTTTTATACGATTTTTATAAATGTGATGAACGTCCGAATTTTTTTTTTTTTTTTTTAATGCTAGAATTAATTCCGTAATTTTTCTCTGTCCGGCATCGCTGTTTGGCCCCGAACAGCGAGCGGAAAGTGCCATTTGTGAGCGTGTTGTGCCACTCAGACATGACATGAAGGCAGCTTCTGCTGCAAGGCATGACCGTGTGCTCTTGCTTTAGAACTTACACGTGTGAAAATTATCGTAGAGCGGCTTGGAAATGATCCCAGGGCTGGGAAATTGTGAGCATGGCCAGCAGTGCTGCCCTGTGGGCGAGCACATGAGCTCCAGCTTTGTCCTTCATGGCTGCTTTCTCTTAAAAGTTAAATATTTAGGTTTGGGTTATTTTTCCTCTTTCCCCCCCACGTAATGAGATTGTGGGCATCCGCAGTAATTTTCTCCTGAGTATTCACAGAGAGATCTTCGTCTAAACCTGGAATGTCCAAGGGGAGAAGGAATATTAAACAGAGTTTATTCCTTTAACTGCGACACAGAAGGGGAGGAAAATGGGGAGGGCTCAGTTGTTAACCTGAGAAATCTTGAAACACTGGAAGTTTATTAATTGTTCGAGGCTTCTTTGTTTGTATCACAAGTTTGTGTCAAAGGTTAATCTTCTTAATATGTAATTAGTTGAAGGTTCAATTATGGGATTTATTGAACTCAATTGGGTTTTCCCCCCTCTTTTCCCATTAAAAATAATACTGCAGGTCTTTGTGGCTAGTTTATTTTCTGCTACAACTCGAGTGTATCAGCGAGAAGAGATTTATTCAATTATTCTAACAGCCAGTTTAAATTTAGAAATAATCTTTGGGACGTCATACCCGTGTCTGTTGCATATTTTTCCCTCTCGTTTGCATATGTATGTATCTGGCGAATTATGCTAATTTATATCCAGAAATTTGCCGTGGACATTAGGCCGGTTAAGGTAATTAAAATTCCAATAAATCCCGCTGTTAGTGGGCTGGTCGGTGGTGCAGAGCTTTAAATCAGGTGGGTGTCGGTGGTGCTGTGGACCTGAGGACAATGCCAGAGCGGAGGAGCAGGAGAACATCTGCACTGCTGCTGGATGCACTGGGAGAGCGAGGCATGGCTTCCAAATCCTGCCCTCATTCCCTGCGGTGGGTGGGTTTTTTTTGGATTCCCCGGCGACTGAGAATTTAAATGCAGTTTCCTCTCGGATATTACATTTTTTTTTAATAATGATTTAGAGAAAGTAGTGGGAAGGTACACACAGATTCTCACTGCTTCCCCTGGTGTTTTCCAAGGAAATAGGAGGTGACTTGCAGCGGGTGCAACCTGTGCTTAGCACATCACAGAGTTTCCACAACCGCGGTTCCTCGGGTTCAGGAATCCCTGGGATGTCTGGCTGGCTGCTCCTGTGTGTTATTTGTGAGCTCAAAATTGTGTGCTGAGCAACAGCCCCCGGATGCGCTGGCGTCCCTGCTCTGGCTTCTGGAATTCTTTCCAGAACGTGAAAGCATCAGTGTCAGCCCTGGATACCCCAGTGAGGAAACTGCGGCAGCCTGTGGAGGCTCGCTCTGCCCTGGGTACCACTGGTGGTGCTTTTTGGGTGAGATTGCAGAATGCCGGCTGGTGGGTAACCTAACCTGGCTGCTTCCGAGCCCAGGACTCAGTCTGGGAAAAAAGCTCTAGTAAATGAGATTAATTTGAACTTTTTTTAGGGAAAAGGAGTGCTTAAGGGCACCAGCAGTAGTGTAATAATGCCATGTGTGGCTTTGTCCTTATCTTCAAAGGGGAACGGATCATTTCTGACTGGAAGTGATCTGCCTGGCTTCCTGAGATGAGGAAGGTTCATTTCAGTCCAGCCCCCGGAGAACAGGTGCTGCCATAGGGAAAACTGCTGGAGCCAGGACTCGCTCCAGGGCGAGGGGGATGGCTATTAGCAGGGGCTGTATTTTAGGCAATACTTTATACTTTCGTCTAAACGTTTTGTTTGTAGCAATGAAAGAAACAGGGCAGACAAACCTTTTTATTGAGAGCTCGTCTGGATTGCAGCAGGATGTATTTAGGGTGGATTAATGTTCCTGTTCTGTGTGTGGATTCCCATATTGACAGATTGAAGACTGGGTATCCATCAGACTGAGAGCTGTTGTGTTACATACGGGGGGTTTGTGTGTGCCGTACATCAGCTTTACAGCACATGGATTATTTTGGAGCTGTCAGTGGTGCAGGGCGTCAGTCCCAGTGCCTGGGAATGTCCTTGTGGGCAGCCTTGGGCTGTGCCATTTCCCCGCTGGCCACAGCAGAGTGGAGTTTGCTCTGGGACACTGCCCTTGGGCTAAAAACCATTTGGGGACTTGGAGGTTCACCCTCAGCCCTGGCATCTTGGCTTCTTCCAAAATCTGTCTCTGATCACCTGCGAGTGGATGGGTTTGCCCATTGCAAAGCCTGCTGGACCTTGCTGGGATCAATGAAAACCCCACCTCTCCGGCTTAATTTCTGGTTTCTTTTCCAGGATTTGTCTTTTCTAATAAGATCACACGCTGTGCTTTTGATGAGTTGAGATCTTTCACTGATGTTTGAGGGAAGTAAGGTAATTCTATACTCTTCACTTGAATGAGGTTTTTTAAGACTTTGAAAATAATGGGATGAAATTTCATTAAAATGAGAAAAACATAATTGGGCATAAGACTACTTTTAATCTGAAGATTCTTTGTTGAAGTTCTCAAAGCTCCCATGTTCCATACCTTGCCGAGTATGGACTAACAATAAAACAAGAAAAAGTTTAAGGTTTTGTCAGGCAGGGGCTTATAATCTCCTTGTGTATTGGAGCAAACTGTTGCTGAGTGGCAGTCTTACAGAAAGCATAGCTTTAAATTAGTCTAGAAATAAAACCGCTTATTTTTCAGTTTTTCATTCACTTCATTCAGAAAGGCCGGGAATTTTATTGACAGAGTTACTGCCTGCTGTTCACTCAAAATGACCTACGCTTCTCCAGCCCGTTCAGATGCTCTGTGTGATGGAGACTCCTTTTCTCTTTCGTGTTACATTTATTAAAAGCCCAATGGCAGCGTTTACTTTCAGTTTTAGCTGTGAAGACTTAACCAAGAGCGGGGGATGTGGGAACGGGTAATATGTTAACTTAGCAGCTGGCCTCGCCGAGATAAACATGCGCTTTTCCAAATGCTGTCATCTGGCCCCTTTCCAAAACAAGCTGAAGGAGGAGGTCAGAGGTGGAGCCATCCCCTGCTTCAGTAAAAAGAGGCTTTCATTTGGAAAGAATTGCCAGATCGTATTGACTACGAGAACTGCAGATTGAAAATAAAATGACCAAACCTTTCCTGGGTAAACCAAATGGTCTCTCTTGATGATTTAAATTTAAGTGCCTTGTTACAGTGCTGCTTCTCTTTGAAGGTTCAGCAGCTTCAATGCAGAGTGCATATTGGTGCTTTTTAAAAAAAATCAGTGCTTTATGTAAGACTTTGAACATGAGAACTGATGAAAAATGTATCATCTTTGGTTACAGTAGAGACCTGCAACACAAAAGTGCTATTGTTTTAATTGTTTAAAATTCAGATTACAAGATAATGGTAATACCATTAGAAGGTTTCCCCTTGGCCTAGAAGCTGCAGGTAGGAGTGTGTCGATCCCTCAGTATTAAAGATGAATGATAAGGAAACCTCTTAAATGCCTGTGACGCTGCAGTCTAGCCAATTTAGGATCAGCTGATGCCTTCTAGTGATAATGGCTTGGGGTTTTCAGCTGTATTATGAAGATATCAGCCAGGGCAAATAGTGTTTAGAAGAGGAGTATACTTTATTGAATGGGGAGATGATCTAGAAGTGACAGTAAATTGCATTACTAAGTGATCTATGTGCTCTGCGCCGTCTCTTCACTGGCAAATGCTATTGGTAAAATGAAAGATGGTTATTCTTAATGTATGAAAGCAGAGGAATCAAAGTATTATTTGATCTCCCTTTAGGAATCTGGGCTATTTAGGAAAATTGTCAACCAAAAGCATGGCTGAGTTGTACATCTTAAATGCCAGAAGTAGATGTACTTAATGCTTATTTTATCATTACTTAATCATGGTTAACTTCACTGTGGATTCCCAAACACAGTTACAACTGTGTTTTCTGAAACTTCATTTGTGCACCTTCCTACCTTGAAATGAATATGTTTTAAAATCTCCCGCCCAAGATAAAAATGTCTGGATTTGATCATAAACAAACTGTCTGCTCCTGCACAGAATAGTCACTATGCTCTTTGAGGTCCTGTCAAAGATGGTGGAAAGTGCAGCACTACCCTAAAATATGCATCTGATTCTTTTGTCTTTTTTTTTGAAGAGTAGCGTGTCTCTCTCTTCCTCCCAATAAAAAGGCTTCTGTCAGTGAAGGCAGCTGTAAAATAACTGGCTATTCTTGCATCTCGAGGTTCAGGGTACCAGGCAAATCTAAGTGAGTTTTGCTCTCAACCCTGGGTGTGAATCAGCGCTGTAATTTTTCAACACTGAGGTCTTGAACGTAGTTGTAATTCAAGTTCATAAAATATTAGAAGCTCTGACGGTCCTGAGGTCTGGTTTCTGGAGCTCTTCCCCGTGGGTTTGCAGCCAAGGATGGCTGAGAGCGAGAACAGTTATCTGTGCTGCAGCAGTGATGGTTTATGGCTGGGTGCCCAGATTGTCTGGCTTTGCACACAGCTTTATAGTTTGCCTTTGAGGGCTGTGGAGGAGGTGGAAGTCATTTGTAATAAACAGCTATCTGCAGCCTGCTTTTTCTGGGGTTTGGAATGTACAGCCATTTAAAAAATTGCAAACTAGATGTACATTTACCTAGATTTAAGTCCAGAACTTCTATGTTTTAGGAGCTCGATTATGAGAAGTGGTAACAATTGCTTATTGCTTTGTATTGAAAATACCTAATATTTATCCCTTGGATGTTTGGGCTGGTTTTTAAGTTCTGCATTGCTAGACAATGAGGTTTTTCAGGTTTTTTTTTTTTTATTTGAGAGAAAAATTGACTTGTCAAATCGGTTGGCATCCTTTGTGGTAATTAAGCCCCAGAGAAAAATATGTTTATATATCTCAAAATAGTTATCATGCAGCTACCAGCTATAGGCTCATTTAGGAAAAGATAACACCCACCCCCCTTCCACCGCAAGGAAAACAACCACCCCGGGCTATGTTTAGTGGCTGCCCATGGGTGTTTTCTGGAGGCAGATCCATTCTTCCCTCCGCTTCTCTCCCCCCAGCTTCTTGTTCGTGGGGTCTGTGCATGTTTTTCCATGCTGACTTTCTGAAGGGATGCTGGTGCTGCCTTTGTTACCGTCTTGCCCAAGAGGAGTCTCTTAGAATGGCATTACCTGATTTTTCTTAGATGTGCTGTTTTCCTTCCTGTTCCTTTCTTGCCTTCCTGTGTTCTGTATGCACGAAGTTTACAGTTTTCTCTCTCATCCTGCATTTCCAAGGCTTCCTGATGGGAAGTGGGAGAGCTTTTTGTTTTGGTGGAGGGATAGGGAGCGCTTGTCGTGGCTTGGATACTTTCTGGGTGGTCAGTACGTCCACGGATCGATTGTTAGTCCAGGCTGACTTCTGCCAAGTCTATTTTAAGCTCAGGCAGATATCTGTGTTGTGTCAGTCTGATTTCAGTCCTGCTCTAGCCTCCGACTCTCAGGTCTTTTAGTTCTTCAGAATTCCAAAGTGTTTTCATGGCTGATGCTCCCGTCATTCATTGGTGCTGACAATGGAGATCCTTGTTTTTAAACAGTAGCTGGTTACTGGTAAACAAAAGAGCATCAGGCCAGTGCTTTAACACAAACCATTCTAGAAAAAACGAGCAGTTCAGGGAGAATGCCAAGAAAAAAAAAAATCAGCCGTACAGATGCATAATGTGCTGACTGCCATTTTCCTGTGTTCCTACAAGGTCATTGAGAGACCACAGAAGGTGGTCTTGGGTGGTGTTTGTAAGGTTTTTGCTTGAACTCAGTGTATGTTCACAGTAGCCTTGAGGATGATACTGCACATGAAATATGAAGTTAAAAACTTCAGTAGCACTGCAGGCATAGCGTAATGGAGTGTGTGTGTGTAAATCAAGTAAGTCTCTTTACACAAGTGTGTTACCAAAGGCAGTCTGGAGCAGGATTCCTCATTATCCCTCTGCTGACATCATTCTGTCGATCTGCAGGTCTCAACTTTCCTCTTCCCTCAGTGTTTTTAATTGCACTTACCAAGTGCACAAACTTAATTAATAGAGGAGAATTGCTCCCAGTGTTTGTGTTGTCTGAATTTTTACCATAGTGTCAGCTTTGAAATGGGTGCTGCGCTTGGAATTTTTTTTTACAAAAGATGCTCCATCTCTGCAAATCTAATCATCCTTATCTCCTCACGTTGTCGTGGCTGGAATGCTGTAAGTGCCCAGCACTGTACCTCATTCCTGCTTCGTGATGCAGAAAAAATTGCTTTTAGTTAAAGATAACCTGTTGGCACACGTGTGCTGTTCACATCTTCCTGCCTATGAAACGATTTGGTTTCTCTTTGCTGATGTAAACTATAATGAAGTATATGTTCATCTTAAGTCTTTCAAGAAGTAATTAATATGGAATATGCAGCATCCTCTGATAAGGAAGGAGGAGAGCCTGGTGATAGCAAACTAGATGCTATGTAATGTTTTCTAGTATGATCATAATAAAATATATCTGTCTGATCCAGGTGTGGAGCTAAATTTGGTCTCTCACAGTAATAGAACTGCTGCTGTTAAGGAGCAGAGTCTCTGTATAAATAGCACTGGCTTGGGTGAAAGATTTATTATCTGGGACTTAGTGGAGCTTGGTGAATGTGTAATTTTTACTATTTCTGTTCTTCTAATCAATCTCATGGAACTCAATTCCTTCACTTTAGAAAAGAATGGTCCAAGTAAATCTCATCACAGTAACAGTACATTAGAGATGTCAGTCTCTATACTCTGCTACCACATTTACGTGTAATAATTGAATAAAGCAATGGTTGGCTTAGTGGATGGATGTTTACATAATGATTTGCTTAAAAAAAGACCCTCAACTTTATTTTTTTCTTACATTTGCGAGAATGAAATGTGCTTCACAAATTTCTAGGTGAAATACTGCAGTGATGACAAAACTCATTGCTTTTGAAGCCAACACCCCAGCCTGATAGATATAATCTATTTTATCTGGGTGATATTGCAACACTGATAGTCCAACTGCACTGAAAATGTGCTTCCATCCTCCCCCCATCCCCAATCCCTCAGCATCCAGACAAGCAAGAAGCTGCTCTTTCTGGAATTCTGTCTGCATCTACTGATCAGATAACGTACTTGGAGACATATTGGATATATTTCTGAGAATATTTGCTCCCCTGGGTGTTTCATGCAGTAAATGAAGGCGTAAAATAGTTATTACTAAGATCATAATTGACCATAAATTGATTTCCAAAGTGGTATTTACTGCAACTAGTTTTCCTGTCCTGGAAGATCATTTATGGCTATTTCCTTCCCCCACCCTGTCTCTCCTCCCCCATGGAGCTGCTATTCATTTGCTAAGTTGAAAAATGGATGATGGCCCATTCTGATGCTGGGTCTGATATTCTAATTTATGCTTTTACTATGGACAGTGAAGTAGAGGAACAGAGAAGTTTATTTCCATTAAGTTCATCAAGTTTTAAGGATTACCCTTTCAGCATTGCAGAGCTAATCTTTTAAACTCTGGTAGGTTTGTGGAAGGAAAGGTGCTAGCATGGTTTGTGCTGTTTCCTTAATTTTGGATGGTAGGATAAATCTTTTACTGAATCAAGTTTCCAGCCTAAAGATAGGTACAGAGTAACTGTTTCTTATCTCACTCAAATTATGTTACTATCTTAATTTTCAAATTTAAAACAGCATTGCAGCTGAAGATGCAATGGAACAAAAGCTTACTAGCGTCAAAATGTATTAAAATCTTCAAAAGTGTTGTCTTCAAGTTAAATGACATGATTATGGTGAACAGCGTGTTTGGATTTTTGCAGTTAAGTACTAGGAGTGTATGAAGTGCACAAACCAAGTAGATTTTCTTCATTTGTGTTTAAACTTTCACGTATTTGCAGTGCACAACTTTTAGTACAGTTTATTAGTCTATAGTATGTTTTGTCTTCCTTGACTTGGATCAAATTTGGTGTTAACCTCCTGCCGAGAATTCCAGGACCCCTGACATTTTATTGTGACTCTTGATTAGCTCACCAGGGTTCCTGCTAAGAATTCTTCTTTCATTCATTTGATAAATTGAATTCCCTATTCACAGTGCCTTTAAATAGAATGGTATTTGGAAAACTTGAAGACAACAGCTTGAATGTTCAATGAGCTCACTCAGCAAATGTAAAAATGCAGAAGAAGGAAATTATGGGTTTGTGTATTCTGAAATCTTCTAAAAGAATAAACATTTTACAAAAACTTAAATCTCCATCATCATATTTACTTTAAGTGTATTTCCCTTTTGGTTTCTAAGACAAGGAGTCCTTTTGACATCTCTTTTCTGTTTTTCATCTTGTTTTGCCTTGTTGTGTCAGGAGCCGTGCATTCACCTCACATGTCCGTGTGGGAGCAGGCGTGATGAGGTGACACAGCACAGAGGGACTTTAGCTTCCCAAGGCAGTGTGTGTGTTGTGTGGAGAGAGAGCACCTCGTCCTTCCCACCCCGGCCTCTACAGCATGAGGAACAATCTCCTTACTTCTTTCTGACTGTAGATCTTGAGACACCCCTTCCCTGTGAGGCCGCCGTCCTTTGACTCCCCCATCTGGGTCTCTCCATGAGCTTCCCGGAGTGGGAGCTGCAGCAGTGCCCTCATCTCCCACCATTTGTGCCTTCCAAGGTGACACCTGGAGATCTCAGTGGTGTGGTAGCAGAGGCTCTCACCCCTATCTTCCTAGAGATTGGCTTCTACAGCTTCTGCCCCACATCTGGGATATGATTTTAATGTCACAGGAAAACCCGGGCTGGAGGGGACTTTAGGTCATCTCAGATGGGCAGATGAGTGTTCAGGTCGAGTGACACGTGTGTGTCTGGTCTCTGCTGCTCCTCGCTGTCTTGCTGGTGTGTGCTGGTGTTATTCTCAGACGTGCCTGGTACAGTTTCCCTGCCTGTGGGTAGGAATGAGGGAAGTGTGTGTGCATTTTTCCACTGTGCCTGTGGCAGGAAGTCTGCCTAAGGAGAGGTATTGCTCACCTTCCTGGGCCTGTTTAATTGCACTGGAACCACTCATGAACATGGACACCCAGTGGGGGACCTGTGTGCCTGTGGCTGCTCTAAGCTGGGTGTCTTTTGCTGAAGATGTCAGCACCACCTTATTCCCAGAATATTCTTATTAAGCACAAGAGCAGCACCATAAACACATAGGCTGTGTTGTCCAGCCCCACCTATGTGAGAGCACCAATCTGATCTTCAGCTCTGGCAATAAATGAGTTCACTGTGCTTTCACCTGCTGCTGACAAAGTGATTTGGCTCACAAATAATTGAGTACTGGCACCTAACTGTGATGGAAGGGGGAAAAGGAGGATTAGGCGTGTTGGAAATCCCTACAGGCAAAACGGTGCATCGTTGTAGTTACGCAAACTTGTTTTTCAGTTTTTTCAGCACAGGAGCATAAAGGCTTAGCTGTGCTTGCTGGAGGGCTCTGAAGGTTTGCTGCACAGTGCTCCCAGCTGTGGCCTGTCCCTCCTGACCCCGTTGTCCCTCCTGACCCCGTTGTCCCTCCTGACCCTGGTACTGCCAGACAGGTGACTGACTGGCTCCACCAGGCTCCGTCCCTGGGAGTGGTCAGCTCTGAGCCTGCGTGGCAAAACATCCTGTGGAGCTGCTGCTCCTGTTCCAATTTCCTGGCCTCCTACATTGCAGGATCCCTGTGCAGCTGCCCCAGGAAGCAGAGCTCCTCTGAAGTGTTCTTGGAGTTCAGCTGAATAGTTAGAGCCAGCAGCTTGTCCGTGGGTTGCTTCTGCTCCTGGGTCAGCTAAAGGGTGACACTTGGGCAGTGAGGGGGGCTTTGCCTCTGCTGGCACAGAGCTCTCATCTTCTGAAGTATTTGCAGAAACCAAAATAGCCAACAGTATCTGGAGAGACAAACATGCTGTGCTCTTGCTGAGCTGCTGGATTCCAAAGCTGTTTTCCTTTGTGCATTATGTCCCAGGAAGATTGGGGACGAGCTGTGGAGCAGATGCCAGATCAACTGCTGGTAACTATCATCAGGCCTGGGAGGGAGGCAGTGCTGGGAAAGTAAATCTGGTTATCTCCACTCTTCACAGTGTGTAGCTTAATTTTTCCATCAGTCCATGTTTGCTGGGGGAGGAGAGTTGTTTTTCATAGCATGTTTCTCGCTGTTTGTAGCCTGCTTTGAGTGATGAATTTAATGCAAGCTTTTTTTTGGGGTGTGGAAGACTTTTTTTCTCTTGGTCCTTTCATAGCCTGAGTGGTGCCCATGGTGGGGTACTTAAGGTCTGCTAGGGTGTTGTCAGCAGATTGAGGGAGCAAATTCTGGTATGGTTCGTGCCTGAAATGCATAAATGGGTGAAGTTTGGTGTAAAGTATTCCAGCCCATGCCCAGATGTACCTACTGACTCCTTAAGCTGCCCCGTTTTGGAGTTTGTATGTACACTAATAGCCCTGCGATGTGGAGAGCAACACCTCCACAGCAGAGGGGATGTACCTCTGTGGTGGCATCCCTGTGGGATTATCTATGTGAATCTCTTCATCTGAATTGGAACGTCCATGATTGATCAAGTGATTGTCCTCACTTGCTGTGCTGTGATTGGCGTCATGTGTCTTGGAGTGCAGTTAGCAGATTCCTTTTAAATAAAACGTCGCTGGATGATGAGTTCCAAGGGTGCAGTTAATGCTTTCTGCATGGGAGCAGGCTGGAGCCAGGCTCCACCTGAAAGAGGGATGGTGTGAATAGGAAATCCTCTGCAGTGAGAGTTTTGCTCTGCAGACCCACTCTGGTGTGTACTACCTGGTAATGAAGGGGTAACACACATCTGAAATATTCCCATTTGTACTCCAGTACTCTCATCAGTACCCATCCCTCTCAGCTAACACACCAGGAGAAACTGGAGTGTAAACAAAGCCAAAAGGAAGTCTCTAGATGAAAAACAAAAACTCCAAGTCCTGCAAACGTTTACTCGGACTTGGCAGTGCTCAAATACGGGCTCTTCAAACTTCTGGCTTACCACTCATAGTTCATCTGCATCCTTAGTTTGTAAAACTTTTTCTTCTCTGGAATTTCCTCCCTCTTCTAGTCATTGGTAATAACCAGTAGAAGCTAAAACAAGGCCACGTCGGTGTGCTTTTGAAAAGTATCTTGAATGGAATGATAGTAACTACCTGTTCTGCTGTATTTTTGGTCTAATCTGCTTGAGTGGTTATTTCCCTTATGTGTACATAAAGGAGGGTCACAATAAGTTAACACTGGGTGAACTGGAAACTTCCAGTGGGAGCCCAGGTCCTGCAGCACACACCAGCTGGCATTCTCCTTTTCTCTCCTTGGGGTTCTGCCAGGATTTTATTGCTCCTCAACCAATATTCCAAAATGGCCTGTTAGAAACACTGTGTGCTAGTGCTGGAAACGCAGCCTTGAGACAGAGAATGGAACACAGAAGCTCCTTCTGATCCTGGAATTTCTATTTTATAGGTTGTAGGAGCGGGATTATTAACTTAGTCTTTTGGACAACCTAAAATCTGCCTCTAGTTTCACCAATTTTAATTGAATGTATTGCTTTTCACACCATGTTCTCAACTAATGCTGTGATGTTCTTGGGTGGTTTTGAATGGCAGCTACACTCTGCTCCTGCAGAGACTCCAAATTTGGTGGAATTTCTAAGTGACTGCAGGAATCAGGCTGCTGTCCCTGTTCAGGAGATCAGTTTTCTGTTACACACTTCAAGATAAGTTCACAAGAAACTGGAGGTATCAAAGTCCCAGCCCACATTTGTTAGCAATGGATGATACCTTGATGTTTCAGAGGCGGCAATCCCCTGTCAAGGCAAATAATCTATTAAAGAAGGTTAAGTGCAGGACAGGGACATAATTGGACAGAGAGAAACCCCAAAACATGGGATTAAGAAATCATCAGTTGAGGTCAAACAAAAACTCTCATTGAAGTTCATTTATGACTCCCCACAGGAACAACTTTTGCACCCAGACTTTCACATTACCGGGTGTAGTTTCAAGCTGTGTGATCACACCTGTGCATGGAACTCCTCCATAGACTTATCTTGTCCACAGTGGTGTGACTGAGAGCTTTCTCCCCACTAATTCCCTGGAAAGGACATAGTAGGATTTCACTTTTTGAATGGGTAGAGGCCTCCAGTTCCCTGTCTAATTGTTTTTGTGTCTAGGAGTCAGTGTGGCCTTGTATCAGTGTTGCTTCATAAAAAATAAATCTTATTTTCTTTTTGCATTTTTCCTCTTCTTCAAATGTTTATTTATAAAGACTTGGTATACATTTTAATGTTGGGGTTTTAAAAATACTTCCGTGTGGAGGATTTTTCTTTATGCCTAATCCAAATCTTCTTTGTTGCAATTTAAATTCAGTGCTACTTACCACAGCTAAAGGAGAAAGATTTAACTCCGTGCTTCTCTACCTCTGTCCTTAGCACCTTTTTGAATAATGGGGTTGCCATCTCTTTAGATTAAGTGAATCCGAGTCTGAAGTTGTTTCCAAGGGTCTGTGCTTTTTTGATTTCCTTGCTGCTGTTTTCTGGGCCCTCTCCAGCTGACCTGTGCCTCTGTTGCTGTAGATAGTCCCAAACTGGACACAGCGCAGCAGCTGATGAATTTCTGACCATCTGTGACATTGTTGCTTTGCCTTTGGAGTGAAATCCGCTGTAGCACCTGCTTTTTTTCCTCCCCAAAACTGGTGTTCAGCCACTTGTTCCCTATGCTGTATTTATGTAGGATTTTTCCTGCCAAACATGGTACCCTGCACTTTCTCTCACTGAAAAACCCTCTGCCTTTCTTCTGCATTTTGAGTTCGTCAGGGTGTTCTGAATATTGTCCCTCCTTATTTTTTTGCAGCCCCATGAGGTGGCATATTCTGGAAATTAAATAAGTATACACATTTTTCCAGCAGTAAAGTGGTTAATAAAAATTTTGCTGCTGGACATGTGGCATACTGCAACAAAAATTCATGGGTCTCTGCCTTGTGGGAGGAGTTTTGTGGGTTTTTATTGTAATTTTGTTATGTACTTTAAAACTACTAAATAATAGTTCTTAGAACAATTAAGTAATAAAGCAATCATATTCTTACTAGTCCATGTGGATTGAAAAGTCAGTTATGTAGTTTGGTTTCCTCTCTTTCGTCCTTTTCAAAAATGCCTGGGACTATGCTGTAGGAAAAAAAATCAGACTTTTTTTCTCCTCCACAAATCCTTGCTAGGTCTTGCTGATGTTTTTCTCTCTTCCCTTGTAAGTTATATGCATGGTCTTTGCCATCTGCTGCTCTTCCAGAGTGCCATCCATCCACCTGCTCATGCTTTAAGGTGACCTGCAGTGACTTAGATACAGCAGTTCCTGTGGTAAATGACAGCAGGCCCAACGAATGGAAAAACATCCCATTTCTCTTGGGAATTTTTAAGTTGTTCTTGCATTTGTTGGCCTGATTTCCTCTTTCAACTGGTAGCAAAATGTTTAGCTCCATCTTGTTTTCTTCCTTGCCAGTTCATGTGAGTTTTTCTGAGAAGCCAGATCATTCCTTTCTTCCTAAATTTTGGGAAGAGGGACTTTAAAATGCATCTGGAGCTTCTTGCTTGGAGCTGTATTCAGCAGCCTTTTTGGGAAGGAAGCCAGAACGGACCATGGCAGCAGTGGAGGTGGAGATCCCGGGGCAGGAGCAGCCTGGCTGTCGTGGAGGTGGAGATGCTGGGGCAGGAGCAGCCTGGCTGT
>VWZT01008984.1:14940-41191 GCA_013397055.1 Pachycephala philippinensis
CCGGGTCAGGAGCAGCCTGGCTGTCGTGGAGGTGGAGATCCTGGGGCAGGAGCAGCCTGGCTGTCGTGGAGGTGGAGATGCCGGGGCAGGAGCAGCCTGGCTGTCGTGGAGGTGGAGATCCCGGGGCAGGAGCAGCCTGGCTGTCGTGGAGGTGGAGATCCCGGGTCAGGAACAGGCTGGCTGTCGGTGCTTTGCTGCCCCTGGCACCAGCTTGGGCAGAGCCCCACAAAATCCCTGGGAGAAATCCCTGGGAGAAGTGTCGTCATCTGCGGGCTCCGCACCAGCGCCGGCGGTTGTTGGCCATCTGTTCCCCGCTGACCTCTTTAGGGAGGGCTAAAGCAGAAAGAAAAGTACTGTCACTTTAGCCCTCACAGGGTCATCTGTCACTGCTCCCCCTTTCCCACCAAGAATCAAAACTAATATTTCCTCTTGCATGTTAATGAAGGACTTAAAGGTTGGTTTGTTGTTGCTTTTTCCGTGCACAGTGCTCGTATTTTTCTGGCCTTTCTCAATTTGTCCCTGTGTGTTTGTGCTGGTTTTTTTCATATTTCCTTCTTATTTATTTGACCTAGTTTTGCATGCTGCTTTCTTTTTTGAGGTGATTGGAGAGCTTGTAATTAGGGACCAGCTTGACTCTTTTTGATTAATGACTGAGGCTGGATATCAAGGGAACAAAGCTGGCACTTTAACAGTCACACCAGCTCCTTCCCTTCACCCATATTTACTCTGGAAAGGTCACAGAGCTGGGCCGTGCAAAGATGAAGCAGGAAACAAAATTAGCAGTAGGCAAAGACAAAATTCAGTTTATCTGTTCCAGGGCTCATGAAAACAAGGATTGCTAATGCTCTGGTGACCTCTTGCTTTATGTAGGATTCCTCCCATACATGTGGGTATCTGCATTGTTATTTAGATTCCTGGTGATTTCCAAGAAACAACACCTGCCTCTTCCTATGGGACAGTATTTCAGTTGTCCTGAAGGAATCAAAGCCTGCCTTTCCAGAGTTTGATGCTCTTATTTTAAAGTTAATTTTTCATCCCATTTCATGACTACCCTTCGAGCTGTTTTCTGCCTTCATGCTTTCAGCCACTTCTTTCTTACAATCAGATCTCGGAGAACTTCCTAAGTAGTCATTTTCTTCCTTTCTGTTTGAAACTGTATGATACCAGATTTGGAGACCTTGTCTTTGAGAGCTCGTGTCTGTGCTGTCCAGACCCTCTGTTATCTGTTATCACCTGTAACAATGCATGGATCTATTAATTCCTTCCAAAAAGCCTCCCCAGCCTGCATTTGGATGATTGTTTGCCAGTTCCTTACAATTCTAGTTTAAAGATTTTCTTTTTTTCCGTCTTTTTTCCCTTCCATCATCACTGTTAGGAAAAATGCCTGTGCAGGAATGCACAATGGCCTCTTGTATGGTGAGGGAAGTCAAAACCAGAGCAGTACTTGAGCTGTTGTGTGCAAGTTGTAGGATTTCTGTCAGTAAGAACAATTTCCACAACTGTCAAGGGGGGTTTTTCCAGCATAAAATAGGATTTAAGGTACAAGAGGTATCCTGGAATTAAAGTATGGTCGCTAGACCAGACAAAGGCATCCGTAGACAAAGGTTAGGAATGCTGTGCTGAAAAGGCAGTTTTCTTATTTGTTATTAAATAAACCTTCAGCATCCTGCATATACAACAAAATTAATGAGGTTGTTGAGGTTTGGAGCAGTGTGACATAGAATGACAAGAGAGATTGGTCTCTGTTTAGCCCTCAATTACTGCAGGAACTTCTGAACTCTAAAACACCGTGTGGGCAATAATACAAATAAACTCTGCCTGAAGGTTGTTAAAGAACATTATTTCCAAAAGGAATATTGCAAAATGCTGTCAGAATGTCCCATCAGTGCTGATCCACAGCACCAGCTGTGCCTGCAGCTGTGGAAGCAATCCAGTGCCTGATACCAACTGGAAAACTCAAGTTCTTACTTGGTTTAAAAATTAAATCAGCCTAGATTTGTTAATTTTTTGAAGGGATTAATAAACCTTTGTGCAACAGGCAGTGACAGGCCAGAGCCACAGTGCTCGAGTTGTTCTGGCCATGACCTGCAGCTCCTTTTCTCCTTTCCTGTTCCGAGAGAGCTCTCAAACACATGCACTTTAAAGATAACCTTGGCTTAGGCTTGGATTTCATAAGCTATTTGCAATCTGTAAAAACACCACTTCATTCTGTAGTAAAACTCCTTGCTCATAAAAATCCCTCACGACTCAGATCCATATGTAAGAACAAGGCAAACTCCTACAGGGATATTCTGAGCCACTCCTGCTTTAGAACATGAGCTTTGTATTCATAAATGTTTTAGCGTATTTCCTGCAATAAAGATTAAATTGTCGCTCAGGAAGTAAAGCTGCAACACATGCCTTTGACAACGTAATCAAACTTTATATAGCCATGTTTTTATTGTTTTCCTTTTGTTTTGCTCTTAGATGACTAATTTCTGCCTAAAAGCGACAGCAAGAGTTGCCATCTGAGAGGCCGCTTGGAGCTTTATTTCTATTTTAAGCATATTTAAAGCACATGTATTCAGAAGTGTCATTATGTAAATCAGTTTTGGAAATTGAACTCCATTAAAAATTACAGTATCATTTTCTGAGCTAATCTGAAGTTATTTTAATCTCAGAAATGAAAAAGTAACCCCACAACCAAACCCCAGGTCTTTGTGAGGAGTGGCACTTCTACCTCTGATGTTGTAATTGCTGTGATAATATGGTGATAAAATACTTTGTATTCTTAGTGGAGCAAAATGTTTGCTCTTCTTCGATTTGGAAAATCCACTGACATGATGCATTGCCTGGAAACAGAAGTTCATGGGGAAGTCCGGTGTAAGGAATGATTTTGACAGTGGTGAAAGTTGATCCCCAGGGTTGGACACTTTGAAGTCTTGGCTGGACCAAGAAAGGTTGGACCAGATGATCCTTAAGATCCCTTTCAGCCTGGTATTTTAGAAAAGATGTCAAAAAAAAGAGGCCTAACAAGAAACTTGGATAATACGTATTTTCATAGCTTAAAGAAAACTCTGCATGTTAAGCAAAGTGGTGGTGGTGGTGGTTTGTTTTTGTGTGTGGTTTTTTGTTTTTAAATACTGCCCTGAGTATTGACGGGGATTTAAATGTAACTGTGGTGTTCTGGAATTGCTGTAGTGGCGTAGGGTTTCTTAAGTACTAGCAAGAGGAAACCAAGAAGTTTCTCATTTTACATGGACTTGTTTCATTCACCTGCTTTCAAAAACCAAAAAAAAAAGGCTGAACTTCCTCTGGCAAAAGTCTGACAGCTTGGGAGAGTTCACTGGAACAGGGCCTTTGTAGAGTCTGCTGTGACTTGGGTAGGGAGCACTGAAAATGAAGGGACTGGATGTTGTTTCTTTGTAGTTACTGAGATCCTGGGGACTTCTGTTCTCCTCCGAGCTAACAGGAATAAAGGCAAATCTATTACAGTTTCAACTCAGTTTCTTTTGGCAACCTAAGTCATCACTTTTTTGCAAAGTCCTAGAAGAAGCCATTTAAAAGTACAGTTTCAAGTACCTTTGTCTTAAGTGCAATTTAACTCGGAATGCCAATAGCCACCTGCAGTTCCTAAGGGCAGATGTTTCCCAAACCTCAGTTTGCAGTACAGGGTTTAAAAGGTGGCCCTTTGGAACTGGCACAAGCTCAGCGGTCGTGCAGGTGGTGAATTTTTGGTCGTGACAGAAGGTGGTTCAGTATTTAAAATGCAGACACCTAATGCCATTTTGGCTGTCTGGACCTCCAGTGGTGCACCAAGAGCTCCCAGATGTGCCCAACCTCTGGCTGCTATTCCAGACCCTGGGCCTTGCCATATCTCTCACTTCTGTAAATAGTCTGAGTGCTGTAAAGTGTCTTTAAAAGGCACTAACACCTAAGTTTAGAGCTGTGAATTGCGTGCTGTGGTGTTTATAGTTTGGGGTGACACAAGGAAAGGGAATCTGCTTTTAATTTAGTCTGGAGCTCCATACAGGATCTGTGTAAGCATTAAAGCATCTGCAGTGGCCAGGATCAGTGTTTTCAGGCAAGTGAAAAAGCCAAATCCCGGAACACCCTTCAGCAACCACAGTATCAAAAGGCTACAATGTTCCTTTTTTATAACAAAGGGAAACTATGTAGGAAAATGCAAACTTGTTAAGAGGCAAAATGTTTCATGGGGAGTGTTTGAAGACACAATGTGCAAAATCTAAAGAGTGCTTTTCTCTTTTAGGTAAGGAGCAGTCTCACACATTGTGACGAAATAAAGAGTTTTGTAATTGATAAACTCTTTTTTAAACAACAGCAAAAATCCAAACAAAGGAAAGGGAGGGGGGCTGCAGGCTTTGGCAAGTTAAATGTAAAGCAATAGTAAATTAGGCTAAAAGTGGTTTTGAGGAGTAATTGGAAGACATAGAATCTAATAATAGTGATAGTAATGGCTTCAGCCCATCAGAAACAGCCTTCTCAGAAGATCTGTAAGGTTGATAAATGATCAGGACCTGAAGAGCTGTCAAGGAAGATAAAGTAGTTATAGAGAGGTAAATGAATTATTTGCATTGGTATTTATTGAAAAGGATGTTGGGGAGGGTCATCGCTATAACCATTTATTACAGTGATGGACACAGAGAGCAGAGATAGGAAGGTTTCAAATAGATTTTCTTCTTGATTTGGAACGATTCAGGTTAATTTTTAATCAAGATGATACTGGAACAGTCTTGTTTTGCATTAATGCAAATTCTTCAGCTAGAATTTATAGGATGAACACAAAATATGATTATTGGAATTCATCTGGGCCTTAGTTTACAACTCTTGAGAACAAAATTGATGCGTATGGAAAATTAATGTAGCGTGTGTTTGATCAAAAAGAGAAAAATAGTTGCAAAATAATGTACTTGCTCATGATCTTCAAGGTATACTGTGAATCACAGCTGCTGAAAGCCAGCAGAACTTGCATTAATTACTCGAGTTTGTTCCTTTTTTTTTCCAGTTTTAAACTTTCTTTCCCTAGAATATGCTAATATGAAGTAGTACTTATGAGTGATTGTGGAAAGAGGTTCCAAATAAAATCTATCCTTTCTGCATTCTCACTGCCTGCTATTTTATTTGTTGTGAGTTTCAATTTTGGAACAGCTTTTTTTTAGTGCTTTCATTGCAGCATTAGAAGCAGCCTTTTTTAGACATGAGATGTAGAAAGTTAGCAATGCAAATATGGATTATTCACCTTCCTAGAGAAACTTCATCTTATTGAAAAGCTCTTCCTAACCTTTGTTTTTATCAGGGAGAAAGAACAAGAAACACAAGAAGAGGAACATTTGATGGAAGAAAAGAAAAAGAAAAAGCAGGAAGAAAAGAAAAAGAAGGAAGGTGCTCAGAAAAAGGTTCGTTCATGTTCCTGTTGTAAATGTTCCCTTCACTTTTAAGTGTGAGTGTGGGTACTGATGCTGCAGCTTCACTTCTGGGAGTGAGTCTGGCACAAGTGATCACTGCCACTGGCTTGGGGAGAGGCTGTGCTCACAGAATCCCTGCCCAAGCAGTTGTGCCAGGGCTTTGGCAGTGCCCGTGCTCACCGTGCCCTGGTGGGAAGGGGCTGTGCTCACAGAATCCCTGCCCAAGCAGTTGTGCCAGGGCTTTGGCAGTGCCCGTGCTCACCGTGCCCTGGTGGGAAGGGGCTGCTCCCACGCCTGGCTTCCGTGGCCATTCCTCAGCCAGAGGTACCTGGATCAGTCCCAGCAGTGCTGAAGGCTCATTTTCACTGCTGTGCATTCTCCTCCCTCATTTTCTGGATTGCACGGTTAGTTTGAATTTTAAATAAGAATAGATCACCATCTTTTCTGGTATAAAAATCAGGCATCGTAAAAAAATTGGTAAATTCCAAACAGATTAAAAAATACACAGGTCTTCTCTGTAAGCTGGGAGTGTGGGGGGATTCAAAGGGATGCTGGACAAAATCACAGAAGTTAATTCTGCTGAGGGGTTCACAGACACAGTGTGGATCCAGAAAGCCTCTGACCCTCGGCAGGGGGAAGGCTGGGTGGGTAGATGGGGATGCTGCCATCTCTTGTCGTGCTTTACACTGCCTCTTTGGCATCTGCTTTTGGCTTCAGTCAGACAGAGGTTGCCATTCTCACATTCCTAGCTCATGGAGTTAAACTTAACATTCTGTAGTCCTTAAATGAAACGAATGCCTGATATATGTGAGCAGTTTCTGCAAAAAAGTTAGGCCTGCAGCCCTATAATTATTAGGTATAATTTGCAGTATTGACAAGTAGTTGATTTGTTTTGTTCTTCTCTTCTTTCAGGCTGCTGAACAAAAAACCAAAGGTAAATTCATGTTTATTCTTTGTGAAATGTTTGATATATTTATAAGCTTGTTTAAAAAATGTGCTTGTACTTTTTATTCTTTGTTTCTGTTTAATGAGGGGAGTATATCTTACTAGGATTGTTGTGTTCCTAAAGTTTTGTTGGGATTCTCAGCATAAGCTTTGGCTTATCTTGCTGGGTATTGTGCGGCAGCCTTTTGACAAGAATATATGGATTAATTTTCTGTGAACCATAACACAGCATATGTCATCTCTTTTGTCAAGACAGATGTAGTTTTCCATTTAGTTGTTAGTAGTTATTTATCTGTTTCAAAAACAAGTAATTGCCCCTCTCCCCTTGCACAATTCAACTCAATTTAATGTGTAAACTCAGTTCATGGAGCTTAGGAGAAACTATTTCCCCTGCTGCCACCAGTGCCTGTTATTCTTTCTGTGTGGGTTTTCTGCTTGGGCAGTGAGTGGAGCTGGTTTGCAGCACGTTCAGGAAGCAGCAGAGGTAAGGAATGCCTTCCCTTTGGGGGCAGGGGACTGCCAGGTTCCCTAGGAGAAAACTTAATGAAGCTGTGGCTTTCAGAAAGGTGAGGAAGAGAGGCAGGGTGATGCCTCTCTTCTGCAGCTGATGGCTCACAGATCTTTTTGTGTCGTCTGTCCTTTGATTTGAACAGTTCTGAACCAGTTCAAATGCACTGTAATTTATTGGTGGGTAATTAGGTGACAGACAGGCAAATGGATTCCCAGATTCCCAAAGACTGAGAATTAGAGAAGAGCCAAGCCTAACACAAGGGGTGGACAAAAAAAGTTGTGTTTCAAACACTTCTTATCATTTATACAGCAGAAATTAAGTATTACTTCAAGAATATGAATTCAGAAAAATAAAGTAATAACTGCATGATGAAAACACTGTAACAGTAATTTATTGAAACTCTGTCCTTCTCTTTCCAAGTTTTTCCTATGTAGAAAGTGAGAGGTCAGAAAGTTTTAGCTTGAATTTGGTTGCATCTGCCCTGTGAGATCTCATGTAGTTTATAACAGTGGATTTTAGTTTCAGGAGAAGGGAGCAGAAGTATGTGAGTCCCACCAAATCTTAGTTACATAAAAAACTTTGGAATTAAGATACATGAGAGCAATTTCTATCTAAATGGAATATTTCTGTTTTCACAGCATTGCATGTTTTGTTCTCTGTATCATCTCGTTTCTGTGTGAAAAGGTTTCACTGTTCTATAATGGATTATAATGACTTTTTAATATCACAATTCAGCAGCAGATGTTTTTGCTGTCAGAGTAACTAAATTCATTTTCACGTGTTAATGCAGTGGCTCTTCATTTCTGTTACTAGTGAGACACAGAGCCTTCTGCTTTCCCTCTGTGGGATGTTACTATTTCTGTCTTTGTTGTGACAGCTTTGCTTTTAATTGCTTGAAACTGCCATGTTTAAGTTTCTAGTTAATAACTTCAGTTTTTCAGGTATGCTTGTGAGTTTGTTTCTTTCAAATTTAGGGACTGCATTTCTGCATCTGTTGGGATTTTTTTGGTTCACTATCCATGTATTTAAGCAACTTCTATTGCTATGAAATATGAATCAGGAAGAAGACAGCAGTGAATAAGGGTAGTTATGTTAGAGATTAAGCAGCTTTGGCGTTTATTGTTTCATCTGTCAGATGCAGTGATGCATCTTTTTGTGGTTCAGTGTTGTTGGAAGGGGGGACCTGTCCTACAGAGAACCCAAATCTCCTGTTCATGCTCAGGGCAAGGGCCAGGGGTTATTAACAGCCCTATAAGCGACCCTTTGAATTTCCTTTGTCTGGCAACTACTCGTTGCTTTTCAGGTTGCTCTGTGGAAATGTTTTATTTCCACTTTTCCTTATCTTTAGGAGGGATGTGTATGAGCTTATGAGAGGTAGCAGGAATTTCTTAAAATATAGAAAATATTAATACAAAATTAAAGGAGAGGAAAAATTTGACTGAACTTTTTTTCCTAGAATATTCAGAGTTTGTAAACTTTATTGCAGTGCTGCACCAAGTGCTTTATTTGGATACATTTTCAAGGTTGAGTGACAAATGCTACTAGAACTAAAAGGCAACACAGGGATTATCATTGAATTTAGTTAATTTATTTCCTATCTGGGACACTGCAATTAAATTAGTTGTGAAGACAGGATGGCACAGTAAAACTGAGTGAATGGGCTGCAGCAGGTAGTGCATGCCAATGGCAGGATGTATTAAATCAGATATTAAACTGGACTGGAACTGGACATTTTGCAAAATGTAGATTTTGGTAGGTGAGAGCTTTATATAAATATGACTTAACGGAGCTGTTTGTGGTAACTTTAAAAAAATTTTATGTGTGTGTCACTGAGTTCTGCAACGGGGTTGCCATGGCAGTGAGAGGTGCTTGCACCAGGTGGGTCCTAGTGGAGAAAAAGAAATCATACAAGTGCAGATGGGATCTGGAAGGGTTTCGCAGTTTGTTTTTCAGCTGCCTGGGGCAGGGTGTTTGTACAGTTCCTCGTTTGCTCTCAGCAGTGTTTGTGGAGGAGAAGGCACTTAGCTGAAGTGGGTGGGCAGGGCTTGGTGGTGGGGCTTGAGAGGGAGGGAGGGTTTGCCCTTTGGGTTGGCTCGTTCTGTGCTAGAAGCCTGTGATCTACATCTAATTCTTTTTAATTAATAGCGAGTTTTTCATGGATTTGTCTGTCACAGAGGTGTGGAGTTGCTGTCCTGGCCGATAATGAACTGGTGTGGTTTGTACATGTAGCTCTGAGCTGCTCTGGGCTGCTGCAGGTTCAGTCACTGGTGAGGCCTCAGGAAAGAGAAGCGAAGGAAGAGGAAGGAGGTTTCCTGTGGGGGTGTGTTTGTGGTGTGTTGTCAGTTCAGTCTTGCTCTGAGGCCTCAGCCCCAGCTGAATGTTTCCGTTTGTGATGTGGAGCACAAACCCTTTCCAAAATAAACATGCATTTCCACCCTTAGGGGAAAGGTATGTGGCTGCTGCTGGAGTCCAGGCTGGGAAGTGCTCCCCCATACAGCTCTTGCATCCACTGAAACAAATTATTTTTTCTGTTTAAACAAAGATCCAACCCTTTAAGTCTTCTATACATAACGGCTCCTTCAGTTTCTATTTTTTTTCCTGCAACATTGTTTGCCTGAGTATTTTTGTGAGGCTGGATCTTTTATAAATACCCTGTTGGCAACAATTCTAGGGAATGTGTGAAAGGAAGAGAGATTGGAGAGCTGATAAAGACCTGAAATGTTTCTCAATTGCTTGAAAACAAATGAAAGTAGTCTTCCTGTTCAGCTGGAGAGAAGTACTGCAGAATTAGATGAGGTGGGAAATGAGCAGGTTTTTATTGCACATTCAAGTTGCTGTTCTTTTATGGTAATTTTTTTGAGAGCAGGACTATTGAGCACAGGCTATTAGTGTTTATTTTACATGTGTAAACTCTTGCCGGTTTATATGCACTTGATCAAGAAACTTTGTGTGTAAAGGCTTTTCTAATGAAAACATTCAGCTGTGACTGCAAGTTCTGTTCTGTATGGAAAGGGTCACTAGGATGGGAATGGCTGCTATTTAATAACTTCAGGGACTTTAAGGGAGCTGTGCTTGTCATAAATACTATCAGGGTGTGTTTTGCTGCCTGCTTCTCTTCTCGCCATCCTCCTGCAGGTTTAGTCAGCCCAGGTGATCAGTTCCTTGCCTGTTTCACTCCCACCTCAGCTGAATGCATTTGTCTAAAGCTGATATAAAATAGCTTAAGTGTTCTGTTACTCAGACATGCACCCTGGTAATTGAAAGGCAAGGTATCCATCCAACCCTCCAGCATTATCTGCAATAAAGGTAAGTGCTAAATCTGCAAATGGAGAAGTAAAAACAGTTAAGTCTATACCACAGTTAGTCTAACACAGAAAGTATTTTGGTAAATATTTTGATTAGAAATGTTAGCTGGAAAATGTTTTTATCCCTTTACTGTATAGCGGAGATGGTCAGTCTCTGCCTTTTGGACCTCCATGATCCTTGTAGGTCTGTCTGACATGTTCATGGCATGGGACAAGGAAGAGAGAGGTGGGCTTTCCAAGAGGAAAATGGGAATTTCAGCTCACTGCTGGGGGATGATGAAGCAGGATTGCAGAAGCTGGAGTGGCTGCAGTAATCCTGGGATTCAGCAGCCTGTCCAGCCCTGCCCATCCTCTGTTCCAGGGGTGCAGTGGATGCTGAGCTGAGCATCATTCCCTTCCATCTGTGGTGTGTTGTGGAGCTGTCCCCTCCCCCAGGCTGTCTGGGCTGTGTGCCTTGGGACTCCTCAGTGTGTGATGATTTTAATATGCAACTCGCAGAGTCAGGGAGGTTGTCTGCAGACTGGGAGATTATTCTGCCAAGGTTTACGCTTTGATACGTTTTATTTTGGGGGACTGAACAGAAAACATTTAACAGTGTGTGGTTGCTTGGTAAACCATTGTGGTGTCATAAATGTTGGCATTCTTCCTTCAGGTTATCTGTTATCCCATAAGCAGTGCTGTGTATTTTACCTGGAGGAACATGGTCCACTGTATTAGAAAGGGGAGTTAAAAGGAGAAGAAGACTGGATGAAAATATCTGAGATCCCATCCCCTGCTCTGGCATTTCTGTTGGGATGATAGGAGTGGTAGCATACCTGTTTTCAAAGCTGGGTTATTTTCATTTCCAAATCAGCCATGTAGATGGTTGCATATTTTTAAATTGATTTTTTACTTACCCTGCCCAAATGGGCTGTTAGAATGTTCTCTGCCTGTGCTCGTGTGTGTGTGAATCACCTTCCTGTAACCCCCATTCTGCTCATACAGAAATGCAGTTTGTGGATATTGATAATGTGCTCCTTCTGGCTGAGGTAGATGTTAGTGATGTTTAGTGGTAGTTCCATAGGAAAGAAGGGAAAATGAAACTTTTTAGAGAATTTCATCAGTATTTTAAGTAGAATTATGACAGCGTGTAACACAATCAGCCTTTTTTAAAAAGAGAAGTCTTGAGTTTTTCTGGTTCATGTTATGTTATTGTAGGAACCAGCAGAGGCTTTTTCCATAAGATTAGAAAATGTGTTCCAGCCTACAAATCAGGTATGATTTACAACAGATTTACAACCTCTGACTCATTTGAGTATTTATAGCTTATGCTTGAGTATCTGCCTCTGTCATCTTGTTAGTTAAGTGCTGTGTTTGTACTGAACTGCTGCACATTGTAGTGACAAAATGTGCCATAAATCATCATTGCAGAAGGAGGGGGAGCACTGCAATAAGTTCTTCAATTAGATCTTAATATGCAGTCACTTGATAACTTAATGATAACCTGTGGCCATACGTTAAGGCTTTGTAACACAAAAATGTTTTCTTTTTGATAAACGTTATCATGGGGGTGTTTTGCTGTTATAAGTACCTTTAAACAAACATGAATTTGTTCATAAAACCCACTGAGATATCACTTCTCTGACAGAGGAGTAATTACCATTTTACAGCCTGAACAGAACAGAGGATGGAGGTAATTTGTGAGTCCAGTACTGGGTGAAGAGGAGTAGAAAATGCAAAAAGATTGGAGCAGACAGGAGGAGCAATTTGCATAGTCAAGGAGACAAAGCAAGAAGGATGAGCTGGGAGGGTTGGAGTTAAATGGAGAAAAAAACTTTGATTTCCTACCTACTTTTCTTTCAAGTGGAATGACTGTGACAGGCAGTATTCAGTGGTGTTTAATGGGCTTTTTGCCCATAACAAGTGCAAGAAATATTATGAGTATCTTCAATGTTGCCGTTGTGAAGTGAAGGAGAAAAATTTAAGGTAAACAGGAAACGTATGAATAACCTTTGGTAAACTTTGTTTGGGTTTGTAGCTCTTTCTGTGTTGATCTTGCTGGTTTGCAAGTCAAAGGTGACCAAGGAGAGATTTGCATTGAGAATTGGTGTCTTTTTGCAGGAGAGAGGGTTTGTCAGGGCTGCACACCCTAAGCCCTGCCAGCAAGGACTGACAGTAATGAAGGTTTACATCTTCTGTAGCTCCTGGGAAGCTGTAGGCTCCTCAGCTTTCAGAGAAATGCTCTTTTCAGACAACAGGACACCGAAGTAATTAGTACAGGTTTTTGGGTAAAAATATTTATCTCTTAAAGAAAAACAAACAAACATGTAACTCCGGGGTTATTTGAAAATAAAAGAGTAACCCTGAAATATATTCTTCCTAATGTACTCCAAGCCTGAGCTGGATTTACAGGACAGCTGCCCCTTAAGAAGTTCTTTAGTGTCTTTGCCTGGAGCTGCTGCTGCTTTGCTCCAGTAAAGCACCTCCAGCCCTGGTCAGTGCTTGCCTTGTGAGCTTTGCAGATTCCTCATCTGGGAATAGAAAAGTAGGTAAGGGCTCAAGTAGATACTCCTAGTGCTCCTCAGATTGTTTTTGTTCTCCTTAGAGATGGTGTGTTGTAGTTTGCTGTTATGCAAATTTAGGTGTGTGCTCCTAACATAAATACAGGCAGAACATTGCTCTGGTCTTCCTTGTGCTTTGCTTTTTCTCCATTTCCTCAGTTAGGAATTATCTGGGTTTATCACGTTGAGGATGGCAGCAGCCTGACCTGTAAATAGTTAATTTAGAAGCAGATAAAAATGGGAGCTTTCCAACACTGGACACAGTTGGTTCAAAGCACTTTTCAGTGCTCTAGGTGTTGAGAAGGTTGATACCCTGCTTGAAGGCAGCAGGATGACTTGTGCCTCATCAGATTTCTCTTTACACTGTCCATTGTCAGACACATTTTTAGCCTAGGACATTATCGCTCCAAGAATACCCTTTGAAGAGAGAGTAAGCACAGATTGGGTAACACCAGCCTGGCTTTTCTACTCTAGACCTAATTGTCAGGGTGCCCCTTGGTGGGAAGTGCTCTCAGATAAATCCCAGTTTGCTTTCTCAACAACAAACGGCCAATACAGTTGTTGACAACTGGATATTCTAGAAGATAAATTGTACCACAGCTGCACACTGATAATGGTGTTGGTTATGATCAAACTGCACGCTGGGTTATGGGTATTTATCTGCCCACAGTGGCTGCTTTCCTCCCTGCTGCTCTTCCCAGTGCAGCGTGTGGAGCGTGTGGGCTGTGAAATGGTCAAACTGCTGCACTTTTGGCATTGCAGCAGCTCAGGCGTTGGCAAATGCTCTCTTCTTCTGTCAGTCTGCTTGTAAAATAACTGTTTTCCAATTATAAATAGAATGTTGTCTGATATTTGCCATCCCTCAGAGCATGTATGCCCCAGTATTTCCTTTGTAAGATGCCACTTTTGTATCTACTGATAACAACAGACACCCAATCCCTCATCTATTCCCCACCCAGCAGAGTCTGAGATTTGTTTCATCAGTGTGCTTCTCCCTTTACTTTCTGAACTAAAGTCTGTTATTCACTTTTATTCTTCTTTTAAAGAAACATATCCACGAGGGCAGTTTCTTCCCTGCCTCGAGGCCTGGCTCATTCAGGTTTTCATGGAGAAGGCAGCTAACAGTTTCCCATGAAAAAATGACCTATCAGCTTTGATTTATCTGCAGTGTGCTGACCACTTTCCATTATTAGATTATCATCTTGCTACCTGGAGGAGGCTTGTAAGGCATATAAATATAATGTTGATAAGATCTGCAAACTGTGAGCTGGAAGAGAGGTTCATCAGGAGATGTATTAGCTCACTTTGGTAATGATTGTTTTGAGATACATGCCGTGTTTCTAAGGTTACCTGATTCCTTCCTCGGGAAGGATGAAATCCACTTTGAACTGTAACACTAGTACAGTTCAAAGTACCATGTACACTAGCTCCTGGAATAGTTACTGTACAAATGCTGGAGAGGGTTATCTTGGGAAAAGGAAGGGAATGAAAACATGTTTTTGAATCTTTTACACTGTATGTGAAGCGTTTGGCCTGAGGGACCTTGTGTTCTCCTGTTGACTATCCGGTGTTGACATTCCTCTACTCTGAGAACCCTTGGCTTCCCTGTGTTTTGCTAAATTATTTTAATGTTTTTCCTGAGTTGTTAAAGGTGGTAGCCCATACCTCACAAATCCTACAGGACTACTTAAAATGTCTGTTTAACCAGCTCACGCTCTGGTAAATGCTCCGAAGCTTCTGCTCAGGTGTGCATGGTGCACCTGATCCTTCAGGTTATTCCTGAACTGGTTCAGGCAGTGCAGTGTGCATTAGCATCCGGAGAGGAGGTGACTTTCCCTGCAGGCATCCTGCCCGTGTGGGGTGGCAGCAGTGGCTCAGCAGTGGCTCATGCTAAGCTGTCTTGTGGGACCTGTGTTTAACAGCAGCACCAGCGAATGCTTGGGACGCTCCTCAGCTGCCCCAGGCGTGGCAGCCACTGTTATTATTGCTTGCCCAATGGGAGCAGCTGAACTTGGTGTGGCTCAGGCTCCTGGTGGCCTCTTCCCGTGTTAACAGAAGTAGTTCTCTGTCTTATCATGGTCTCCTGAAGATCTGTCCTCCTGCTTTCAGGATGCTCTTAAAGATTCAGGTATAATTTCTGATTTGGCTGCTGTTGCTCTCTTTTTTTCCATCAGTTTTTATGGAGCCAGACTTTTCACCTTTAGATGGCCGGACAGGCTTTCATGAGCTTCTGCTTTGAAGCACATGAGTTACTAAGCTAGAGAACTGGTGATTCTTCAGCTCCGTAAATTCAAATGCCACATTGAGTTCTTACTATCACAGGACTAGATATATCCCTTCAGATGAGCAAAAAGGCATAGTCTTAACCCTCTCCCCTCTCTCAGACAGGCCCAACAGATGTTCTTGAAAGATATTTTGATTATTGTTGGAAAGTCATGTTCATATTCAGCCTGAACAGTCTTTCCTGTAACTTAAGCCCCTTCTTTGTTGGCTGCTTTGCCCAGTTAGTGGAGAGCTGATCTTCCCCTCCACTGCAGAGGCCTTTTTGTGTCTCCTGTTTTTTACTTAACAGCCCATCCAGTTTATCCTTGTGCTAGTGTTTTCAGGCTGTTTTTCAAACCACAATAATTTGTTTTTCTTCTTCAGAAGTCCTTCCAGTTAGTGCAGAATTAGTTTTTAAATGCAGTATCTGTATGTTGTGGTTTAACCCCAGGCGGGAGTTCAGCCCCTCGCTCACTCCCCCTGGCAGGATGCGGAGAGAATATGAGGAGTAAAAGTGAGAAAACTCGTGGGCTGAGGTAAAAACAGTTTAATAAGTAAAGCAAAAGTGACACAGACAGGCAAAGCAAAACAAGGAGTTTATTCCCCACTTCCATGGCAGGGAGGTGTTCAGCCATCGCTGACAGCAGGGCTGCATCACAGGGAACAGTGACTGGGGAACACAAACACCATCACTCCAAACATCCCCATCTTCCTCCTTCTGCCCCAGCTTTATATTGTGACACCATCTGGTGTGGAATATTCCCTGGGGTCAGCTGGGGTCAGCTGTCCTGGCTGTGTCCCCTCCCAGCTCCTTGTGTCCCCCCAGGCTCCTCGCTGGCAGCGTGGGGTGAGGAGCAGAACAGGCCTTGGCTCTCCGTGAGCGCTGCTCAGCAGCAATGAAAACACTCTGGGTTATCAGCACAAATCCAAACCACAGCCCCAAACCAGCTACTGCGAGAAAATTAACTCTGTCCCAGCCAAAACCAACACTGTGATTGGAGAATTATTAAGTAGCCTTTGATCTGTGGGACAGTAACCTGCTGCTGTTTACAAGTAAAACCTAAGGCTGATTTATTTTCTGTGCCTTTCAGGCTCACCCCATTGCACAGCTCTGTAATCCAGGCTGTTCCACAGCAGTGCTGATTCTTCTCTTTCACTTTTCTGTCCATAAACTCAGCTTCCTTTGAGAAGCTCCCAAGTTTCAGATGCCTTCTTTAATTCTGTAAAGACCTCGATTTGATAATGTGCAGTTTCTTCTTCACTCCCCATTTCTCCTGTTTAATCACTACCCATTTTCCCTCTGCAGGTAATCTCCTGAAGTATACATTTAAATATATTCCTTGCTTTAATTTCCCCACAGTTTCCACTGCAGTTGTTTAGGCTTGACTGACAAACCATGAGAACCCTTCTTGCAGGTGCTGGGGGTTTCAGGCTGTCCTGTCCTGCACTGGCTGTTCTTTCCTGCTGTACATGTGAGCACCTGGCATCTCCTTTCTCTACAGGAGAAAGTCTTCAGAGGGAAAGAGGAAGAAAAGAATGTGTTCAGTGCCACCTTTCTGACATAGGCTCCATCGTAATTCATATCTTGCTATAGCTTCCATATCTTGCTGCCAGTTTCCAAGAGTAATAATTTAATTTTTTTTCTTTGTTGTATAGTTATCTCTAACCTTGTCCAGCAATCACCGTGGGAAATCAAATGAGAGGTCGCCTTCAGCCTCCTCAGTTGTTCAGCTTTTCCTTCCCAGAAAAGATCCGTGGAATACTTTGCGATTTGGTGCCTTATTATGGCTACTAAGACTTTAAAAAGAATCTAATTCTAACTTAAAATCTGTAGATAATAACTTAAATGCATAGTAACACTGAACACTTAAATCCATAATCCCATTTTACTGATACCTGGGATGTAGGTGGGATGTTGAAACTCATCTTGTTCCACCCCACGGGGTTGTCACAGCCTTAACTCACCGTTGCTTTTCACATTTGCTGGAGGTTCAGGGAATGTTTTAATCCTTATTTACAATATTCTTTCAGTGGCAGTGCTGCCTTTCCTGTGGCTGTTGGGCTGAGCTGGTGCTCGGGCTGACGTCATTGTCATCCTGTGGCCAGTGGCAGATGTGGCAGCTCCGTGTGCTCCCTCTGCTGTCACCAGCTGCCCTCAGCACAACACAGCTTCTTTCTGAAAGCTAAAGAATGGGTAAAACTGAATAATGTGGTTTGGAATTCTGAGAAGGGATTGTTGTTAAATAGCCCCCGTTTTTGCCCAGAGTGTCTTGGTGAGTGTGCTGCGAGTTAAAGTCAGGGTCATGGGGACAGCACAAATACCACCAGCTGGCAATTTTAACTTTTTATTTACATGAGCAACTGGGAGCATCTTAGATTTGCCTCCCAGCTGTCTGTCCTACTCCAAAGTGCAAGAATCTACTTTAAAAAACAAACTTACTAATGCACTGTTAGATAGATCTGCAAAGCCATTAAAGAGCTGTTGTTTTTGTACCCTGCCTAGGCACACATAGTGTTTTCCTCTTTGTTTGCAATTGGCCTTACTGCAAGACATTTTCATTTTTTTCTGCAAAAAGCAGAAACGAAACTCTCTGGAAACGGGACATACTGATTGAAAGTGTGGAATTTACCCAAAGTGTGAGGGGAGGAAGAATCTTAGGATGTCACTTATTAAACCAAGCTGTATTTTTTCTTAAAATGCTGGTGTTAGTTCTTTTAGCTAAGTCTAAGCCCATTTCTATGAACTGTGTGTAATGCATGTGGAGTAATTAGGTATTCCTTCCTAGTGAGGGGAAGACATGTGTCTAAAATAAACTGAGCAGAATTTTTGAATTAAAATGAAGTAATAATATTAAGTTATTATTAGTAATCTTTATTAAAACATCTTTAATTTCTTTTAACATTCATGTAATAGAATCTGATTTACTGGGAGTGGCATTTAATTAATTTAATTCAATTTAGAGAGTTAACTCTATTACATATTAGTACAGAAAATTACCTCTGAACAGTCATTTCTCACTGGTGACATGCAATAAGTTAATTTAGCTCGGAGTTCGTTTGGGTGCATTGTGAGTTCTTGGGGAAAGTTGCTATGGTGACAGGGTTGTCAGTGGGACAACAACCCCTCTGGAAACATGGGATGGATCCACAGGGATGGATCCACAAATCCTCTGGGGCTGCTCTTCCTGCTCGTTGTGGGTGCTGGAATCTCGGGAGGAGCCTCCCTGGGCACTGCTCGCTGGAGGGGTGTCCTGCAGAATGTGCTCAGCAAATAAACTCACTTTGTTCTTTGGGTTTCCTTTGGTTTCACCTTACCTGCAGGGAAGTGATCGTTCAATCCCCATCAGGTTTTAGTCTGCTTTTCTTAAGGAAATTTTCCTGAAGGACCTGAACAGGAGAAGGTCTGTAAACTGCTGGAACTGCTTTCTTCACATTTCTGAATAATTTAAATCCTGTTTTTTATGTGTGGCATTAATGCACGATGGCACTGGAGACATAAAAAATCTGTTCAGCTTAAACTGAATTAATGAAGGGTTTGCTTCAGATTCGGTGTTGAATCAGAAATGAAGAGTTTGCTTCAGACTCTCCAGGCTTGGCTGTCAGGTAAATGAACTCCTAGTTCCAAACAAAAACCTCCCAGGAAAGAGCATTGAGCAGCTGATTCAGAAAAACACTATTGCATATGAAATGTCATGTTTAGATTTAAAAGGAAGTATTAAAAGAACTGAAATATAATTTTTAAGTTCAGTGTATTTTCTTCCTCCCTCCACTGCAGATCTGTATGCAGACTTAAACACTCGTTTGTTTGTTTTATCTCTAGAGCACGACTTTAATTTAATTGTGTTTAGCCAAATAAGGGATCACTCTTCATTTTGGACTTCCAAGTTCTTCTCAGCTGCTCCTCTCTGAAAGACATTTTCATGTTTTTCAAATGCTAGGAACTGCATCCATAGTAGGATATAGAACCCCAAACAGGTTTTTATGATAGAAAATCTGTGACATTTTATTAGTATAGTCTTCTGAAGTGATAACGATGTCCCTGTGGGTTCTGTATGTTAAAAACCTACTTGCTCAAAGCAACCATTTTCAAACTATTTTTGTGAAATATAAATGAACACATCTTCAGTTATCCTAATAAGGACACAAGATTTTGACATCTAAGGCCAAAACATTTCAGGTTTACCGTTCATTGAGTTGGCTCCTGCACAGTTCCTCAGGGTGATGCTACCTGAAACTTGGAATAAATCCAGACTGCCTGGGAGTGGGGGAAGCTGGTCCATGCTGGACACTCTGTTGGCTCTGCTTCAGCTTTTCCTGCTGACTGATTTTAAATGATAGCTCAGATAACTCTGCACTATCTTTAGAGCTGTAGTATAAACATATTAAGTCTTCTTTTGCGATAGAATGTGAACTGGAAGGGTTATGCCAAAATTACAGAGGGCTGTTACTGGTTGCTCACAAAATTCTTGCTATTTTAGTGCTGCACATAAAATATTCATTTGGTACCATAAATGTCTGTGACAGGAGGGCCAAGGCTTTGTGTTTGCACAGGCCTTTACTCAGTGTGACATGTGTGCCCAGTCCCATGATTCCAGCAGCACAGGCTGTGTCAGGCAACATTACACTGAATATCTGAGCAGCAGCCCTGTCACCTGCAGGCAGTCACAGCAGGCTTCCATGGGCATGTCTGAAGGGAATTAAATATCCGTGCAGCCTGCTTCTCCAAAACAAAAGTGAAATATCTGCAGGAGCTGTACTTCTGGTTTCCAGGAGAAAAATGTGCCTGTGTGTAGTGATGTGATGTGTCTGGGCTGTTGGGTCCAGGGTGTATCCACACTCTCTGGGCCTGGAGCTCCCTGGACACTGATTTTGGGCACACAAAATCACACCTGGCAGCTCAGAGGTGTCCTGAACACATTGATCTCTCTATCCACATATTGATCCATAAATGTACACTGGCAATTTCCAGGCATTCCAGAAAACAGCCAGAGACTCCTTACCTTCTTTCCAACTCAAATATCAAAGTGGAAAAAGAGGTTGTACCTGCTGTAGCATGAGTGCTTATTATTCCCAGCTGTCCCGGGTGGGATGCCAGCCCTGGCTGTACCCTGGGACACCCCAAAACTCCAGGAACATCCACCTTGCATGGGCAGAGCGTGGGCACAGCACACATTCCAAGTGTGATACACTCTGTGTGCTGTGTGCCAGCCCTGAGTGGATTTCTGTACAGGCAACCCAAGATAGAAATGATGGGGATATGAGGTATCTTTACAATACCCAACCACTTATGTGTGAAACTGGAAGCATTTGCACTGTGATTAACTCTTCAAGCCCCAGCTGAAGAATGGGCTGTACCTGTAGATCCTACACTGTTCAAGGTGAAGGAAATGTCAGGCTCCTGTATACAGTAAATCGGTGGATGCTGAGGCTATCCTCATTTTCAGTTTCCTATGAATGTACTGTTTACTGAGAATTTGCACATTTATCTGTTTGTGTGCGTGGTTTAACGATTGGGTTTCTGCTGTAAAGAATATTTACTCCTCAGTCTGTGCCTGGAAGTGGTCTGGTGTGATGGCTGTGCCATTTGTGAATTTGTTTTTAAAAAATTCTTTTGCATATGAAAACTGTGTGTAAAACATTGTCTAATGATATTAAATGTACACAGTCAGCTTAAAATTGAAGGATTCACTTCCTGGGTCTGCCCAGACTTCTTATGTGGTTCTGTAGGAAGTTATTTAATCTGTTATTATATGCTTGAATTTTCCCACTGGTACTTGCGGTGATGATAGTGTTGGTTTTGTGTAATTTAACTTCAAACTGTTTCCTGTTCTCTGACTCTTTGATTGTGTAGTTCCTGCTGGGGGTACATTGCCTGGAGCAGCACTGGGGAGGGTTTGGAGGGTGAGATGGGGCTCCTGACATGTCAGTGCTGTGATCCTTTGCTGTGTTCCTGAATTGCTGGTATTGTGTTTGTGATACTCTCATGAACTGTTGGTGGGATAGAACTCATTATGTTTCCCTAGTGGGTCTTTATAAAATTAGTTGGTGGAGTTCAGATGTTCCTAAATACTCTGGGAAGGAATACAAGACGTGAATTCTCTGTCTGTGAAGAGTTCTGAACACTCTGTAGGAAAGTCTTACATCAGAAACCTGAAAATACTCTGCCAACATTTCTAAACGCTTGCTGTGAATCCCTCTCTTCATTCAGAGCTGCCCTCTCACTTAAATTTTACTGTAGTAATTTCCTGCACCAGCTAATTTGTCTCAGCAATGACTCTTATTTCCCTCCTGTCCTTTTCAGGCGGTTGTTAATACTGTTGTTTCTTAACATTAATAATATGAGTGATTAAAAACTTCTAATAGCTTCATTATTTTCCTGTAGAATAGCCAAGTTCTCTTTCTAATGCCAGAGTATTGCCCTGCTCTGGAGGTGGGAATTGGGTTTGCAGGAGTCTGAATTCCAAGTGAAATGTGTGATGACGTGTTAAAGGAAATACGCCTGAGCTGAGATGTCAGAGGCTTCAGGACAGAGAAGAGAGCAGCTTCTAGTTAGGTGAATTCATTTATTTCTGTTGCTTTCCAAGGGGTAGCATTTGGCCAGGTCTGTGTGTAGAGAGATGTACATGATTAATATTGGTATTTGAGTTCCCAGCGCCTGCCCGTTGGAGAACTCTCGCTTGAAAGGAAACAGATGAGTTGTTAAGTCTTGAAAGTAACCATCTGTTATCAGTTCACGTCCTGCAGGAATGCAGCTCTGAGAATTTAACTGTTCCATTGCCCACAGTCCTGGTTCTGAGCTTGGACTGCTGAGTTTGAGGCCTGATGTGTACGGTCCAATTTCCCCTCATCAATTAGCTGATGGCAAACCCCATGTGTGTGCACTCAGAGCCTTCAATAAACATGAGAGAGTTTGGCTTGCACTGGGAGAGCATCATATTTGCTTTGGATTATCAATCTATTGTTGATGACAACCTATCAGCCTAATTAGCTGTACCATTTTTAATGGCACAGCTAATTAATTGTGAATTTAAAATTAAAATTGTAATCAGTGCTAACATGGAGGAAAGCAGTGAGGAAAATATTAAAACTGTTAAAAGTATGAGTATTCTTCACAAGATTGCTGCATGTGAAACCAACCTGAATAATGTAGAATAGGATTGAAAAAAACTTAAAAATACATGTTGAGTCACCCAAAACAGGTTTTGTATCTTTCTATCAAAAGAAGTATTTGTCACCCTCTCTGCTTGACAGATCTGAAAGAAAAAAATGTAGATGCTGTTCCAGAAAGGGAAACAAAATCTTGTGTCTGAGCTCTGAAGTACTCAAGGATCTATGTTTTTGTTAGGAACTTCTCCAGCTCTTAGGAAAAAGCTTGATTTGTGAATAGAGTTGGGCTCTGACCCTTGGCTGCGCAGGAGTTCTGCCTCGGGGTGGGCTGTGCTGGGCTTACACAGAGGATTCACCTTGGTGGTGAAGGGATAAAATGTCACTCAGGATTGATACAGTATCAAATTTACATTAATCAAGAACAGAATGGAAGGGGATCTGAAAGCAGGGCTAGTGAAGAAAGGCCACATCTGAAACTTATTTAAAAACCAGCAGAAGCTGGGGGGAGTGCTGTGACTATCAACCTGAGAGAAAAGTGATTTCTTTGTCATGGCTGAGGGAAGTGGGAGAACTGAGTAAGATGGATTTGGAGCTCTGTTTTACATGTAGAATGGTAGAAAATGTGCTCTAAAGGTTCCTGAGAGGTCATTTATTCCATCCTCTTGCCCTGAGACAAGATCACCAAACCTGTATCATGTCTGCAGATAATCCTTAATCATCCTTATTGTTGGAAATGTAAGTCTAAATCTCCCTGACTGCTATTTAAACCCAGCAAGTCTTGTCTTATTCACTGTGGGGTGGAGAAAATTATTTCCGCCTCTTCCTTTGTTGTTTTTTTTAAAATTTGTGTACCCAGTGTCTTGTAGACTGCCTGCTCCCTTACCTCTGTCTGCTGTGGTAGTTCCCATTTCCAGATTCCCATTTCCTTTGTACCCTTCCCAGGTGGTCCAGCTCCCTCTGGCAGAGAGATGATCAGCCGTGGGTACAGAAAGGGAAGGTTTTGTGATGCCAGGCTTGAGTAGATGGGTTGTTGGCTGTTTATCCCATAATACCACCTGGCTTTTTACAATCTTCTCGACTATCTTTTCCTCCTCTTTGGTTTGTGATCTGCGAAAAAAATTGCTTCTTTTTCTGCAGCACTGCTGTGGGGCGAGTTGTTTGCTGTTCTGCATTTAATTCCTCCTGCCTAATGATGTGACTTTCCTTATTGAATTGTAGTAGTTTTGTCACATCACTTCTCCAGTTCATCACTGCTGAGCTCTGATCCTGTCACACAGCGATCTGACCACCCCCATCTTCCTTCTCCCATCTTGGTGTCATTTGCAGATTTAATAAGGATATTCTCTAGTCCATCATCCAGCTGTTAACGAAATATTGAACAGCGTAGGCTCGGATCAAGTCCCCGTGGAATCTCTTCTGAAACATATTCTGTTTTGACAGCAAGCCATTGATTCTCCCAGAGAACATTTCAACCAATTTTACATTTTGCTCACATTTCCCCACTTTGCTTATGACAATATCAAGTAAGAATGTCATTTCAGCAGCCATTACATAGTTAAGATATATAGAGAGAGCTTTGGCTGGTGGGACATGGGTGGGAAATGTGAGCAAACAGACAGGACTTGTTTGGACTGAGGTGAATGTCTGGGTCTGAGGGGAGGGAGGAACAAATGAGTGTCAGGATGGGAGTTGGGTCGGCTGGGTTTGTGGATACATTGCTTTGGAGTCACAGTCAAGGTGGGATGAAGTCCTCAACATTTCTCTATTTCATACCTTTGCATTAAACCAGCAGTTGAGAAGGTGAGACTTGCTATTGCTGAGAAATCCTAATAACTGGTTTAGAGGTTTTCCATGAACTTTGCAGCTTCCCGTTAATTCCTGCTCTGATTTCCAGTTGCCTGGCAAAAAAAAAAAAAAAAATCAAGTTCTGTGTAGAAGGTCCAAGTTGGTAGAAGTGAGAAGTCTGTCACAGAAGTGGGTTATAGAAGAGATTTTAGAACTGGGATGGTGAAAGACTAAGGAAGGAAGCGTTGTAAAAGGCAAGGGAAGAAGGTGGAAAGGAAATGTCTGGAAGAGGAAGCAGAAGAAGCTGCACCGTGGTCAGCTGGGAGGTCAGATGGAGGGGGGAAATGAAGTTAAACCAGGAAAAGATGTCATTTGTTCTGAGTATTAGATATATGATAGCAGCAGGAATTGGCCCAAAGTCAAGGCATTTCTTTAAATAAGTGGTGATAAAGTTCTAAAGCCACAATAACACGTGTATTTTTGCTTTCATCACTCAATGTGGGCTTTGATGTCAAACAGCAGCTTCTGGTTACATTATTAAAGCCATTATAAGTACTGTGGAAAATAAGTTTTGGGATTATCTTGGCATTGGACTATAACTTTTCTGCAGGTTTTTTTTTCCCAGAAGTTCGTGATTCTGGGGGAGGGGATGATCCAGGCAGAAAATTTGCCATTTTTTGGGTAAAAACATTAGAAGTGAGTTTTATGCAATAGTTCTGAGCACCTTTGCTGTTGCCAGCAGATGTCACTGTGGATAACAAATCCCAGCACTTAGGAGACAAAGGAGGTAATTTGCTAAATGAATATTCAGCCTTTGAAAGTAGATTGGGGGGGGGGGGAAGAATTTTTTCCCCGTAACAGACTTTTGTGAGCAAATAAAAATGGGTTCCTCACTAATGAGGACACGTGGGTTTGCCCACTCTAATGCTGTGTTTTGTGGCTGTCTTCGCCCGACTTGGGTAAGTTCCTGGCGCTCTGTGTGACCTCGGAGGGGCTGTCTGTGGGATTGTGCTCCCTCTCAGCTTTATTTGGAAAGCATTTAGTGTTTGGAAGGAGCTTTGAGCAGCAGTGGATGTGCTGCAGTGTGTGTGTGTGCAGGGAACTGGCCATGGAGGAAGTGGCTTCATTAAGGTTGATTCGGAGGGGGGAGCAAGATGAGGAAAAAAATTGCCCATATGATTGGCTGGGAGAATAGCTCTGAATTATGGGATCCATCTGTTTCCTGTAATGAATTCATAAACCCATCAAACAATGACCTGAACGAATTGCTGAAGGAAAAAAATAATACACTGGCATGATATGTTTAACGCAGTGAGGCATTGGCATTGTATAATCAAAAATTCTCCTCACATCCAGCACTTTGTAATGGAGCTGCTGTGTTTAATAGAAGCTGTAAATAAATCCTGTCACAGTAGCAGCCAAGAATGCATTTCTGGGTTTAACTGTTTCTCTTCTGGAATGTCTGGTCCTCGAAGGCTTTAGAAATGCAAGTTTTATAGAGCTGGAGTGGGGGATTCTGAAATATAGAGAAATGTTAATGAGGTGAATGAAAGGGAAAAAGCTGCCATAAATCAGTATTATGTGGCTTAACCAGTTTCTTTCATTTATGCATGTTCTTTCCTTATGTCATAGAAATGTACTTAAAAGCTATTGTTGTAATTGAAATCTGTTAGACTGATCCTATTCATTATATTAATAAAATCCACCTACAATTGCTTGTAACACTTTTTTATGCAGTTGGGATTCCCGAGATTGTAATCATCAAAAAGCATATGGAGTAATTATTGGATTTGTTTGGGTAAAATTGGATTAAGAAGTTTAGATACCATTAAATACTGATAATTATTACAAGCAAGCTCATTGTTTAGTGTATGTACAGCTCGGAATGGAGAGTAAGCAGATACCCATCACAAACATCTTAAGAGCAAGCAATCTCAAGGCTTTCATTTTACGCCTTTAATTGTATTTTTGCAAGAGGCTTTCCACTTAAATGTTTTTGCTGTAGCTCTTTAATCACGTGCTGGTTATGAAAATCGCTGGGTGTTAAATCCTTTCCCCCACATGATTCAAACAACGTTTTTTGCACTCGGGCAAATTTAGCCATAAAGGCTGTCGTTTAATTCCTGCCTTTCCAGCAGCTGCCCACATGCCATTAGCAGTGACAGTGGATTCCTTGCAGGTGAAAGGGTGGACAGGCTGCTCCTGGGGGCTGCCAGGGCTCTCTGTGGATTGGCAGCTCAGCCCTTGGGGCTGATTAAAGGCAGAGCTGGCGGTGCCCGGGCACTGCCTGGGAGAGGCCCCGGCTGCTCTGCCTTTGTGCCCTGCAGTGGGGAAAAAAACCCCGTGGTTTGTACCCTGTGTGTTCTGCCAGGGGTACCCTTTATCCCAGGG
>VWZT01008985.1:3616-17881 GCA_013397055.1 Pachycephala philippinensis
GGGGCCACGGGCAGAGGAGGCGGGCGGGGGGCTCCGCGCTGCCCCCAGCCCTTCCCGCGGTGGGATGGAGGTTCCCGGGCACGGGGGAGCCTTTGGGGCTGGCCAGACAAAGGCACGGGCGGGGATGGTCGCAGCGCTGCTGTGGGGCTGGGGAGGGAGGGATGAGGAACTCCTCCTGGGCATCCCCAGCCCGCCAGGGAGAGAAAACCCCGGAGGAAGGAGGGTGGGCTGCAGCGGAGACCCTCGGGGCTTTTAAGGATGACTGGGGAAAGTGAGGAGCGGATCAAGCTGGAAAAACAGGCCGCTGCAACCCCTCGGTGTTTTCATCCCACTTTATTTAACCCTCCCCACCTTCCCGGAGAGCCAAGGTCTCTGCACTGAACCAAAAAACTGTCCAGAAAGGGGATCTCCTTTCCTCCTCTTGGAGACCACGCAAGCTGCCTCCATGGGTTATGTCAGGGGCCTGAAACATTGTCTGATTTACTGTGAATGTCAGATATTTTTCTTTGTAAATATTTTAGGCAAAGTAGAAACAGTAAACCTTTGCTCAGGCTGCCAAAGTCTCCCATGACAAATCATTGTTTTCAGATGTTCGGATTTGTGTGAGAAAACCCAACAAAAGGGAAAATGTTTAGGCTTTGTCTCCATCCTAAAGCAATATCACTCGAGAAAAAAAAATAATCCTCCCAGCTACATCGTAGTCCAGAGATGAAGAAAAATACTATTTTCATTACACACTTCTTAAGCACAGGTTTTATGTTACTGACTCAACAATGATTATCATTTTAAATGTGAAACACAGGCCCTAAATGGTTCTTTATGAGAAACCATTGTTTTAAAATATCTGAAATTAATTAGGCCATGGCTACAGCCAATGTGCAAATATCAAACTGAACATCTGTGGAAAAAAAAGCTTCCAGTCACTTGAAAGAATACTGTGGATCTGAAACACAGCCTCTCAAGGAAAACTAATTTGTCTGGCATAGGTTCTCTTAAGCCATCTTTTGTGGCTTCACAGTCACCTTTTCTTTGTCTCTTCTGTGCATCTTTTTCCTCCTGAGCTGCTGTGTGTGAAAAAAACCTTACGTAAAAGTAAAGGAAATAATTCATGTAATTTAGATGTCAGAAGTACCAAGGTCAGTTTGAGCAAAATCAAAGGTCCTTTCAAAGCTATTCCACTTGGTCAGTGGCTCTGAAGGTCCAACTTCACACTCCCATCTACTTGCAAAGGGATGTGCCATGCCAGCTGTGCTGAAAATGTGCCCATTGGCCCAATTTTCCTCTCAAAGGTACAGAAATGTAGGCTGCTTCCTTATTCTGCAGTGATTCAGTTATCTAAACCCCAGTGTGTTTTCAGAAACCACAAAATCTCCCAAAACAATAGACTTTTTTGCAAGTTCTCAGATTCCACGTTTAAGAAAAGCTTTTTTTTTTGCCCCAGTACTTCTCTTTCCTACGCTTCAAGTGAAATATGTTTTCAGAGGCAAATTAAAACTCTCGGAAGGAGTCAGGCTTAGCAGCAGCGGTAACCATAGTGTACACAACCACTTTCTCAAACAAAACACTTGATGGCTTATGTCAATGTTTCTTTTGTGGCAAAACCCTTCTCCACCTATTTTTACTCCATATTTCTTCAGCGGCGGGGAGAGCACCGAGCTACGAAAAACTATGAATAGAGTGTTTCATTTGGTAGCAGAACAAGCCACAATTGATGGTTGGGTATTATTTCTGCATTAAATGTAATGATGCAGACACGGCACTATCTGCACTGCGATAGTCGGTTTCCAGGACAGGATTTATCAGGAGGAGGTCCGGGCTTTCAGCAGCACTGGATGATGATGGCAAAGGCAGCGATGTTTTCCTTCTGTGTTCTGATGCTGCCTTCTGTTCTGACTCAGTGTTTCTGCCTTGACTCCAAGGACAAGGGGCCAGGCTGGGATGTTTTATGTTTCCACGGCTAATCCCCCCAAAAGCTGTGTCAGGAAGCTGGTGGTGTTTGGTTCTGGCTGGTGTAAGTGTCAGGCTGTGTCTCCAGGTCAGGCTCAAAGAGCAGCCCGCTTCCCACAGCCCGGCTCCTGACAGAATGGCTGCTTTGTGATTTTGGGGAGGAGTGGTCAGTGTGGGCAGGTCACCACCAAGGTCCTTCTCAGGGCTGGTCCCAAACAGAGCACAAGAAAAGAAAAGGGGAAAGAAACTAAGAAACTTATCAGCACAGGGTGGCCTGAGCCACAGTCAAGTGTTGTGCTAATCCGTGCTGTCCTGGGCTTCCTCTGATAAACTCCATCCTGGCCATGCTTTTTTTTGTTGTTTTGATAACTCCATGGCTGCATCATAAGCTTGAGTGCAGAAGTAATCCTGAATAATCAAATGTGGATTTGTTCTCTTACTGTTACCAAAAGAAATGAGTCTTTCATACTCTTTCTTGTTTTTTTTTTTTTTTCCTTCTTTATGATATGAAGGTACCACCATTGTGCAAAGAATAAACTCGCTGGGTCTGGTTCCACACTGATAGGGCAAACTCTTGAAATGGATTAAGAGAGATTTTCTTAACTAATCTCTTCTTCCTGGGCCTTCTTATCCTTGGCTAAAGCAATAACAAACATTCACAATGTGATTAATCCAAAACCTACTGAAGTCACTGGAAAGATCCTGCTGACTCCACAAGTGTCAGTCAACAGCTTCTTCTCCTTGGCTGTGTGTGAAGGGGAAGCAAGGACATTAAATAGATCAGGAACACCCCAAAAAGCGGAGGAAAGAAGGAGTTCAGGCTTTTTCTTTGCCCTTCACCATGCAGGAAAATCTCTGCTTTTCTTCTCTGGGGACTCCTTCTTGCAGATCAAAACAGAAAGGTGGAAATCTTGGTAGCAGTTAGCAGGCAAGGAAAGATGAAAACATCTTTCCTTGGAAGAGTCATAGCCCACCTTGAGTAAAAGAGTGTAAATAGGTTGAAAAACTGATCCTGTCCTGGCATCTCACGACTTTTGATTGGCTTTCAGACATGTCCAAGATTATACCTGTCATAATGCCACTTAAAACAAACAAACAAAATAATACATAAACAAAAAAAAAATTGGGCTGGGGATGTCTGTAAATACATCTTGCACAATTTATAAGACTCTTGGGGTAGCTGTAAACATTTGTCCTCTCAAAAAACTTATCACTTCCTACAGAGGAAATGGTAGGTTTTTTTTCTGTGGGGAAAGAATGGGTATAAAAGCAGAGAAAAATTCAGTCCCTCTCTGTTGAAAACTTCCCTGCTTTGTGGAATATTCTCTGATTTTTAATCTTTTTTTTTTTTTTAATTTTTTGAAGGCCTCAGCTAAGGGAATGTAGCACTCATGAAGCTCATTGGAGTTTTACAGAGAACGTGAATCACGGTGGGAGCAGAGAAGAGTTTGGAAGGAGGAAATAACTTTGCCCTGAAGAGCCAAACACCAAATAAAAATAATCAGAGACAGAAAAAACAAAACAAAACAAAACAAAACAAAAAAAAAAANAGTGTAAATAGGTTGAAAAACTGATCCTGTCCTGGCATCTCACGACTTTTGATTGGCTTTCAGACATGTCCAAGATTATACCTGTCATAATGCCACTTAAAACAAACAAACAAAATAATACATAAACAAAAAAAAAATTGGGCTGGGGATGTCTGTAAATACATCTTGCACAATTTATAAGACTCTTGGGGTAGCTGTAAACATTTGTCCTCTCAAAAAACTTATCACTTCCTACAGAGGAAATGGTAGGTTTTTTTTCAGTGGGGAAAGAATGGGTATAAAAGCAGAGAAAAATTCAGTCCCTCTCTGTTGAAAACTACCCTGCTTTGTGGAATATTCTCTGATTTTTAATCTTTTTTTTTTTTTTAATTTTTTGAAGGCCTCAGCTAAGGGAATGTAGCACTCATGAAGCTCATTGGAGTTTTACAGAGAACGTGAATCACGGTGGGAGCAGAGANAAAAAGCGCAACCAAAAAACCCCACCCAAAAACCAAAACAAACAAATAAAAAATGATTTGCCAAACAATCTCACTGTTTGTGAGTAAGATGGGCTCGGTGTTTTGGGAAGCCCAGGACTGTCAGTGAGTGAGGACTGATTTGTGCTGTACACCATGAGCACCAGCCGCCCTCACACCTCCTCCAAGAGCTGTGGCAGGCAGGTACAGCAAACAAAGACCCCTCCCTGGGTGAGCCCTGAAGGCCAAGGAGTGCTGCTAAAATCCCCTTGCACACCAAACCTGCCAGATTTGACCAAGAGCTTCAAGCTCCATGTTGTCCCCACACCATCCCCAGGTCTCTGCTACGACTTGATCTTGGCTGCCACCAAGGATTTTCTCACCAGGTTTTGGTGAGACACATGCTATTTTTATCCTCCGTCTGCTAAAGGAAGGATAAAAATAGTGTTTCTGGTATTCAGACATGCAGTGAAAGGTTTTCTCTGTTGTGGCAAGTGGGGTCTCCCAGGATGAGGGAGAATGGGAACAATGTTAGCATTCATGACATTGGCTGTAGGAGCTAAAAGATGCCCTTTTTAGTAAAAAATCAGACAGAAATCCCATAAACTTTGGGAGATTTTTCCATACTACTGCAAGCAGACCTGCTCTTGCTTTGAGTGCAGCAGGGCGGTTCTCCCGTTACCTGGCTGAGCACAAACCTTCAGCACAAGACCCCCAGAAGCTTTGTACAATTCCATACCCCAAGTGCTCAGATAGCAGCTGCTGCTATCTCTTTGGGGTGGTGGATCTGCAAATGGGGTTGGTGACGAGCAGATAAGGAGCTCTCACTCTGGGGGCACGAGGTCTCCCCGAGACTCTCCAAGAGCTGCTGCCATATGGAGGTTTTGTGGTGGCTGCTGGTCCTCCCCAAGGGTCCTGTGAGCCAAGAACCCGTAAATGTAGATAAAACCACCTGCCTGGTATTTGATTTTGAAGGGCGAGAGGTGGACCAGGTCTGCTCAGACAGGGAAGTGATGTATTTCTTTTTCTTGTCTTTGGCCTCGGCTGCATCCTTCCACAGAATGTTACAGGAAGGAGATGTTTAATCACTTACCCTTGAACAGAACATTACAAGAAGGAGATGTTTGAACACCGTTTTTTTTCTTCCCCTGGTTCAGGGGCACCAGGGATGGGGGCAGCTGTGGGGTTGAAATGTTTCTATTGAAACCAAAAGTAGTGGTACCCAGCAGCATCCCCAGTTTCACAGCTTCACCACCAGCACTGCAGGATATCTCATTTTTTTTGTGTCCAGTGGATCAAACAGCTTTACCACTTGAAGATGGTTACAACCAAGCTGCTATAACAAAGCTCTCTGAGGCACAAGAACCTCCGTCTGTTCCATTCAGTAAGATTTTGCACTGCAGACCCAGGTCAGTCCAAGATGAGAGAGGATCTCCCTGCCACACTCCAGGGAAGCAGCTCGGGACAGGAGGGTCTTCCTGCTTCTGTGCCTGAAGGCAAAACAGGGAATTTGAGGAGCCTTTGGGACAGCAGAGACAGGGAATGGATCTGGCAGAGGGAGCTGCCCAGGCAGAGGAAAAGGGGGTTGAGGAACAGCAAGATGCCAGGAGAACAAGGGAAACCAGGGGGACACTACAGCTGAGGGAGGACGAGTGTCAAAACAAACTCCACAGAGCAACAAAAGGCAGGGGGAAAATAAGTGTTTGTTTTTCTCCCTGTTTGCTTTTTAATGAAAGTAGGCAGGCGAGTGTTTGAGGGTTGTTAGCGTTTCTTGCTGACCTGCAGCTGGCGCATTTTTCACCCACTTCTGTCAGAATTTATTTGAGTTTGGTACTGAACGCTGATCAGACTTTGCCCCTTGCTTTACTCAGGCTCGGAATTGCTTATACAGCAAACACTCTCTGCTAGGGTTCTCATTAATCCACTTCTTTGTTGAGGTTTCCTAGAGGAATTCCTATTTGGTAAACCAAACAGAATTAAAAGGAATGCATCTGCACCGGGCATATCCATCTTGGGTCTCTGGGACCTATTGTCCCGGCTAAATTAGACCGGGAGGCCTCTTGTGTTTGCCCGGAGCCGTGATTCCCACTGGCACTTGATAAATCATTAATAGGCTGCGTTTCTGCCAAGTTTTTGGCAGATTCGGGGCACCCCTGGCAGCGCGGGAGACGGGATGCGGGATGCGGGATGCGGGATGCGGGATGCGCTCCCGCGGCAGCGCGCTCCGTGCCACTAGGTGGCACTTCCCATCCTACAAATTACAGTAATTAACTCGCACGTCTGATGCCGCTAATGAACATTGCCCGCTCTGTTTAATCGGCTACAGGGCACGGAACCTGATGCGCAATTTTTTTTTTTCTTTTTAAAGGCATGACTGGTGAATATTCTCTGTCTCAGCTTCTTACCTCCTCTTCTTTTTTTTGTTTGTTTTTTTAGGATGCTCTGAGCTCACAATGATTTCTTTGCCTCTGTTAGAATTCCTTATCTTCCTACATGTGTAAAGTTAGGTCCTTTCCTCCAGAGATAGTGCTTGCTACTGAAAACAGACAATTTTTGCTTCCAATTCATTCCCTCTTTGTTGCCTGAGTATCAGACCCCACCGATGTGACATGAGAAAAAGACAAGACAGGAAAGCCAATTTGGGCCTTCCAGCTACTCCTTTCATAGAGAAAGTCCAAAAATGAGTGAAAACTTCACAGTTCACCCCAAGAAAATGTATGCTTTCTTTATTAAAAAAAAATAAAAATAAAAAAAAATAGAGCCAGGTTTTACTGTGGATTATGTGACACTTCACCTTGCACTTCAGGTTTCTATAAAGCCCAGTTTAGGTCAAACTGATTTTTGGCAGAAAACCAGGCATAACTAAGAGCTTCATATAGTTTCCATCTGAAAACATAAATCAAGCAGCAGGCTCAGGGACAGCCCAGCCAAGGTTTGCTGAACCCCACAGCCCCAGACAGTGAGGCTTTCAGTGGATGTAGTCTGATACGCAGTTTTGGCTATGATATGTAGATATGTAGTTTGTTTGTTTTGCAAAGCATCTGGGCGCGAGGAGGGGAGGAAAGATAAGTGAAATGTGGCTTTTTCCAGGCCCAGGAGCCGCCCCTGGCTCCCCAGATGCTGGTGAACAGTGGGCTCTTTTACACAGCCCCGAGTGGCTCGGCGGAAGCATGTGGGATGCAAATGGGAAAAGGGCACCAGGGGATTTTTACTTTTTTTCCCCTCTTTTTTAAAGCGTGTACCACTGTGTTGGTACTTTATAATCTGTGATGCAACCAGATATCCACTCATACCTGCACACTCCCGTTGCCCCTTTCACTTTTTATCCATCCATCCTTGCCAGCTCCTTTTCTTTTCTTTTTTTTCCTTTTTTTTTGTGGTGAAATTGTAGCTTTCGACTTTGCAACACTTGAATTTGCCAAGTCTTGCATGCTTTTTGTGCCCAGCCGCTTTCCTCTGTGTTTAGCTGTGTTAGTTATTCTCGTGCTGTCACATGAGACCTTTGTTTGCAGGGCAAGGTCTGTATGTTTTTCTGCCGAGTGCTTTGAGATGCTCAGCCTCACGGAGATATTTGCCTGTTTTTTAATAAAAAACGGAACGAGAAGACATAATTTCCTACTTGTGGAACCATTTAATGAACCCTCACAGGCTTACAGCAACACAAAGAGAGGCTTGAAAAACTCCTCTCAGGTTTTGCTCATTTTGTTGCAATTTTGTTTTCCATGCTCTGAAGGTCTGAGTGGTTTCCAGCGAAACCCTCCACGCAGGGTAACCTCTGCTCCCCTGCAATCATTTCACTCCGAGTCACACAGGCCTGGATTGTTCCTGCCCCTGAGTATCCCCCAGGATTAATGCCTGCTAAAACTTCCTAACATATTCCAGCCCATTCCGCTGCTTTCAGCATCTCACTGAGGACTTTTCACTGCGCCACTTTGTGCTGCAAGTCCGGGGCCTTATTAGCAAACACTAATTATGTCACGGCAGCCACACTCTGCAACAGTGGCCTTATATGCAACCCAGGTGTGCAAGGAATGAAAAAAGAATAAATGCTTGGTGCAGAACGATGGGTGGATAAATGGTGAGGGCATTTTTATACCTGCAATATTTGAAAGCTGGCGAGAAAAAGAGAGTTCCAGATTGTGAATACGGGGCTGAAACTGAGGGCCCTAACACTGGTGAGGTCCCTGGGAAGGGTTCTGGGTCTGAAGAGTTGAATTTTGTTGTGGTTGTGGTTGTGATTTTTCCCTGGGCAGGCAGTGGGATGCTGGATGCCTGAGAGGACTGCAGGGATGCAAAACTGCATCAAGAGACCCTTTAGAGAGGTGCTGTGGGGTCGCGGGAGGCCCTAGAGCCCTACCAGTCCCTGGAAAACCTGCTGCCCTTGCCAGCAGCAACTGGAGAAACCCTTCCATGGAGCTTTGCTTCTCCTTGCAGAGTTTGCCCAGCCCCTTCTGTTCACACATGTATTTTTTAAATGTGTAACACGCCTGCTTCCTGCCAGGGCTTCTCCTTCTCTCGGGCAAACACTCCTATTTCGACCCAAAACCCGAGAAAATCCTGGCTTTTGGGCAGGGTTTGAGGTCCCACACACCAACCCTGGCAGCATCTCTGGGCGCTGATGGAGAGCAGGATCTGAGGTCTTGCCAACATCTGTTCCCACAGGGTCTCTCCCCAAATCCCCAGTGCCCCGAGTGGCCGATGGTGTCCGATGGTGTCCGAGGGGCACTCAGCAGCTCTGGCTCTGCCTCTGAAACCACAATCGCCTCCATCAGCACGAGGGGCACTGACTCACGGGTGATAACACCCCTGCTGCACATATCTGCTCGGCAATCCTTGTTCCTCCTAATTGAATTAAGCAACTGTGAAACCAAGGAGAGGGGAGGGCTGAGCTGGGCAAGCAGAGGAAGAAGAGGTTTGCGCTTTTCGTTGCCTTGTGCTAAAACTTCTTGTTCTGACGCAAGAACGGGGTTAATTCCACCTCAACAAAGAAAGCCGGGCAAATAAAGCTCTTTTCTTAAGAAGGACAGTTGAGGAAGTCTTTAAACTGTTGCACAGATAATAAAGATAAATGTAGGAGATAGCTTAAAAATTCCCCCTAAGATATAAAGTAATAATAAGCTATTCACCACAGTATGGGTGACAATTAAAATAGCTGTGGGATATATAAATGTTATCCATGAGAGCTCCTGTCCTGCTGCTGGAATGTATTAATTACCCATCTATAAATGATCCTTGGGTGCTAAAAAGCTAAAAAAAATACTCATTGACTTCTAGGACTGAAAGTCAACCTTCATAATATGGATAGAAATACCTTCCTTGAAAGCCTTGACGTAACCTTTGCATAAGGGTTAATGGTTCATGCAGAAAAGCAACAGCAAAGTTTTAAATCAAGAAAAAAAAAAAGGTTATTTCTATATTTCTCAGTATTCATGGGTTCATAGGAGAGTGCTCCCTCAACTACTGTCGAGGAGCCATCAAAGTCTTAACTTTAATTTTTCTCATTTCCCAAGAAGCCAAAGGGATTCCTAAGATTTAATTTGCCATTTTTTCACTTGTGGGATGTGTATATGTAACCACATAGTTAGAACTTATACTTTTACCACATTTTCATTGTTTTTATTGCTGTTGTATTGGTTATTATTAGATTTTATTATTAGACTTTATTATTAGACTTCAGTATTAGACTTTAGTATTAGACTTTAGTATTAGACCAGCCTAATTCTTTAAAAGAAGAAAACATTGGAGGTATTTTTATCTCTTGTTTCTTTTTAGGATGTATATCTAGGTCTTAATCCAAACCGTTTTGAATTTTCTCAGGAATCTTCCGCTGACTTTGAAGAGCTTTATGCTCTGGTTGTGTTCAGTAAAAAAGGTCAGACAAAAGGAATATGTTGACTCTGCCTGCGCTTCTATAAAAGGAAACCTGAAAGCATTTAAAACAGAAAAATGCTGTCTTTCTGCAGCCCGTGTTTCCAAGGCCAGACGTTTTAAAGCCTCCCCAGAAGCCGGCAATAAGCTCCTGGTTGAATGTCACAATTAATTTAATGGGCCCAGGTAGGACAGGGGGTTTGGGTGAGTTCGTGCCCACGCAGACGCTCACCACACACCGTGACATTACTCTCAGAAAAAAGCTGTGCTCACATCCAGTCCCGGGGCTTAGTTCACAGCTCTGGGGCTGCCAGCTGAAAGCTGAGCCCTGCTCTAACTCGGGCTGGCTTTGAAGGAGGCCGAGATAAGGCAGCATTAATCTAAGTGAGTGGTTCTTTCTGCCTGGAGGGAGGGAGATGGGGCTCCTTTGGGAGGCCGGAGACCACCTGGGCATTCATCCTATCGGGCCACAAATCAGTGTGTTAATAGCTCGTGTACAATGGCCTGTCAGAAGAAGGACGTGCCTTTGCTGCTCTACAGAACCCTCAGAAACAGTTGTTTTTTGGGTTTTTTCCTTGTCTCTGGGACAAGAAATGTAAGTATTACTTTAAACAGGAGAATTACAACCCTATTCAATAATTCCCTGATAACCACAGTAAGTTTGTGTGGTTGGAGTTAGACGTGGGTAACCCTACAAACACACTTCCGTGCATACAGCTGAGGTGTTTTTTGGGTGAAGGATTGTGGAAGGAAGCTAACAGGAGTGCAGTTTTGTGGGCATTTTGTTGATGACTGACTCAGGAAAGCAGTCACAGTTTTAGGCTGAAATTTTGGGAGATGGGGCTGTGCATTGTCATCTGGAGAGCCATGAGAAGTTTCCAGATTCCAGCAAAGGCCTGACACGGGTAGGATCAAAACTGAGAAGCTGTGACCACAACTCCTGCTGGTGTTCAGCATAAAGGAGCTTTAGCTCCACCACAGATCACGTGTCCTTCACGAGGATTTGATACTAGAGACCTTCTGCTCACACATTACCCATATATTAACATTTACACCGCCATGCAGCAGGGCAGACAAGAATGTTTTTCACACTCCCCACTTTCAGGAGTGCTCCCACACACAGAGCAGTTCCATTATTGGGTCCCAGATAGAAAATGAAAGCTCTTACAGTGAGGGACTCACACAATGAACTATTCAGATTTAAACTTGTACATCCAGCCCCTTTTTTCAGAGCAAGAGACACTCTATAGGCAGCCAGGCAAATGAAAAAAAGAGCGGATATTTTAATAGTGCAGCCATTTCTTGGTTTGAGGCATCGTCCACTCAATCTTATCACTCATTCCTAAAAGCCTTTCCCACCCCTACCCTACACCCACACTGGCATGGAACAGGTGACCCACCTCCAGGGTCAAAACTTAAGTGGTAATAATTCAGTATCCTGTAAGAACACAGAAGTGGACGTGGTATAAACACACACCTTGCCCCTCCAAAACAAAGAAATCAAGACCACAACAACTGTAATTTCATTTCTCTGAACTCCTCACAGTGAGGATTGAGATGGAAATGCAGAGCCAGTGGGAGCGGGGATGTGGGGCCTGGGAAGAGAGCAGGGATACGGCTCAGGTGTGTCGGGATGGGGTCAGGAAAACCATGGCACAGGTGGAACAGGACTTGGCAAGGGACGTGAAGAGAAATAAGATGAGGTTCTGTAAGTGCAGAGGTCAGAAAGCAAGGCCAAGGAGAGAGCAAAGTCCCTACCACTGCTAGCAAAGAGAATCTGGGCATCGCTCAATGAAGCTGAACAGTGACAATGTCTCTGTGGCCCGATGAGATACATCCCACATCCTGAGGGAGCTGGCTGGTGTTGCCAAGCTTTCCCCTTTTCCATCCCATCTGAAAAGTCACAGCACTCAGGCAGTGTCCCCCAGCGACTGGGAAATGGGAAACATCACTCCTGGTTTTGGAAAGGGGAGAAAGGAAGACCCAGGGAGCCACAGAGCAGTGAGCCTCACTCTGTGCCTGGGAAGGACACGGAAATATCCCCATGGAAGCAGTGTTAAGGTCCATGCAAGAGAAGGAGGTGATCTGGGACAGCCAGCGTGGCTTCACCAAGGGCTCTGTGTCCAGGGGAGTGCTCAGGGCTCTGTCGTGGCTCTGGTGCTCCCGAACACCTTCACCAAAGGAGCTGAATGGAGCACACCCCCAGCAGTGCGCAGGTGACACCAGGCTGAGGTGCAGTGACACCCCTGAGGGACAGGATGGCATCCAGAGGGACCTGGGCATCCCCAGGAGGGGCCCATGGGGATCTCATGAGGGTCAAACAGGCCAGGGGCTGCTGCTGCCCCTGGGTTGGAGCAATCCCAGACATGAACAGAGGCTGGGAGAAGAATTCCTCTTCTCTGCCTTCTGGGACCCCCCCTGCAGCGCTGCCCCAGCCCTGTCCCAGCACAGGCAGGAGCTGGAGCTGCTGGAGCCAGGCCAGGGCAGGCACCAGGATGGGCAGAGGGACGGAGCAGCTCTGCTGGGAGGAAAGGCTGCGAGAGCTGGGAGTGTTCTCCTGCAGAGGAGAAGCTCTGGGCTGAGCTCAGTGCGGCCTTGCAGGGCCTGAAGGAGCTGCAGGNTTGGGATTCCATGATTATCGCTTTTCAAACAGCAGCATTTGGAGCTCAATGGAGCTCTGTGTCAGGTGAGAAGTACATTAAATAATAAACCTTGTGGAGATGCCATTCCCTTGGCATGTCCTGGCAAAGAAGTCCAAAAGGCTGCCATGAGAAAGGTGAGGGACACAGTTCAGATCCTGATGATCACATCCTTCAGTGATCCCATTTCTGCAGGCGTTGGAACACCAGCATGCTGTACCTGCAATTTCTGCTCTCTTCCCTTCTACGCTCTGTTATTATAATTAGCCTCACACACTCCACTTTATGGTCAAGAATTACATTCACGACACTTATGTAGAATGTCAGAGCAACGAAAAAAGACTTTAATGTGCAGTGCTCACAGAAATGTTCCTGCTGCCTTTTTAAGGTGTATCATTTTCCACCGAGTTACCACGAAAACGTGAAGCAAATGGTTTTATTACACAAAGTGCCATAGCACTTCCAGTTTCTAAAGAGTAATTTTAAAGCTGAAAACGTCAGAGGCAGGGGGACATTAGAAATGAACATTTCAGTGTGCTCTTTACAAACCTGCAGAGGAAAATAAGTTCAGCAATCATAAATTTCCACGTTCTTTTTATCGTCGTTAGAAATTTCTCTGCCTGCAGCCCAGTCAACAGCAATTCAGCTGTGATTCATGGGTTTAAAGCCTGAATTATGACAAAAGGAGTCATAAATTGCGGGAATTATTTTACTTTAAAGATGATGGAGTATCTACTCTGACCAGAAGACTTTTAATCCATTATATTTCTTAAATAAATATGCCCGGGCAACTAATCACTTGCTATTAGCACTCTCCTATGATCACTTCAACTAACATAACAGTGTATCACTTAAATAAACTGGCAATGTGAACAGGGTAGATTTATGGGCTTTAATTTCTCAGCTCACACTTGTCTCTCTTGCATTTAAAACAAATACCAGAATGTAGCTGTTGGCCTGATGTTTGTAGAATCCATTTGTTCCCTGTTTTGAAAGCAACTGCAGTATTCATCAGCCAGTTTGGGATTGAATTATTAAAAAAAAAAAAAAAAAAAAAAACACAAAGAAAACACAACTCACTAAAAAGGANCCCAACTGACTAACAAGGCAATAAAAATGCATCTGGATGATATGAGGTAGCATTGGAAAGTTGTTTTTTTTTATTTTAATTGTCATGATGACATATTTTTTTCTCCAGTGGAAAAGCTGTGGGTGGTGCCAGCAAAAGTTCTATAGCTCTGCTCAGTTAAAGACAGTCCAGCTGGTATGAAAAGGGGTGTCCCAAGGGGGTCCCTGCTAAGCCAAACTGGCAGATGTCCACTAGGCAGGAGTACCAAAATTCCAGTGTTTTTCCACCAAAAAGGTGCCCAAGCAGGTCACATTTTACCCGGTGCAACAAGCGTGGCATTTCCATCAGCTGGTGTTAGTCAATGCAAGTTAAACACCAGGATATTTGAAAAAAAAACCAAAAAAAAATCCAAAACCCAAACCCATTTCAAGTATAAAAACAACAAATTAAAATTTTTGAATTTTAATTTCAAATGAAATTTTAAAAATGAAAATGAAAAACTTGCTAACACTGGTGGCAAAAGATGAAACTTTTAAGGCACCTCTTCCTCAGAGATGAGCTCACCTCTGCAGCAGTTTCTGTGCTTCACCTTTCCTAAACACATTCAGAAATCCCCAAGGGAAGGAGAGTCGGGGTGCCTGGGGAGAATGGGGAAAAGTCAATTTCTCACTGCTCCATTTGGGTAAACCCCAGCACCTCCACTGGCACTTCCCACCTGCCACCAGAGCTGGAGAGAG
>VWZT01008985.1:21275-38918 GCA_013397055.1 Pachycephala philippinensis
CAGCAGGAATTTCCCCATGGGAAGGGTGCTCAGGCCTTGGAACTGCCCAGGGAGGTCTGGAGTGCCCATCCCTGGAGGTGTCCCAGGAAGGGCTGGAGGTGGCACTCAGGGCTCTGGGCTGGGGACAGGGTGGGGATCAGGCACAGCTGGGATTGAAGGATCTGAGAGGGATTTTCCAGGCTCAGGGATCTGTGATTCTGTGAGCCTGAGAGGGAGCAGGCAGCTACTGGGGCTGATTCCCTGGGACCAGGCTGGTTATCGTCCATCTGTGATTAAATCAACAGCCACAACAACAAAGTCTCAAGAACACTGCACTGCAGTCCAAAAGCACTTGGCCACACAAACCAAATACAGTTGGGCAGTGAAATGTGTCTCTCAGGCTGAAACACCAGAAACGTTTTCCACAGCAGACAATGTGATGCAAATGTGTAAAGAGGTAAGGGGACACCAAGATGTTTTACAAGAGGACACACGGGGAGGCAAGAGCTGTAACACAGGTTAGACCTTGCCCAGCTGTAAGGCTGCAGCTCTTGGAACAAAACCCACATTTTCCTTCTCCTGACCAACAGCAAGAAGCCTAAGGATGCTCTGAACCTGCACCTGTGCCTACATCACCCTTTATGGGCTGATACCTGCCCATGCAGCAGCTGCTCAGGTGCTGACTTGCTCAGCAAAGGCTTTTCTGCTGCAGAGGTGGAAAACACACACACGTTATTTAAACTCAGTGAAACTCAGAGGTGAGTTAAACTCAGAGGTGAGTTTAACCCAGGAGTTATCCCCAGTCCTGGTTTTGGCACTCCTGGGTAACCCAGAGCATCCCTCAGCGATGAGAACAGGACAGGGAGGATCTCTTGAGCTGTGCCCACCTCAAGGACTGGGGCCACCAGTGGTACCACAGGCTGCAGCCTGGGCTCTTCCCTGCTACAAATAAAAACATCAACCTCCCGTTTTCCAAGGATTACCCCAATCCTCCAAAGCACGGCCAAGGGAGATCCCTTTCCATACATCACCCCAAACATCAGAGCCCTCCTGTCCCCAAAGTGCCCCAATGCACTGTTTGTTCCTAGTTTGCCAGTTTTATGCACTTTTAAAGTGCTTTTTTACTTTAGAAAGCACGCAGCTCACATCCTTGCTCCCCTGAAGTCTGCACAAGGTTTGGGGTTGAGTGCAGGACTTGACTCACTCATCCTCCTCCCCAGCAAAACCCTCTCAAGTAATTTCACAATGGGAAGCAATTTATTACCAAAGGGCTACAGCACAAATCTAGCCAGGCAAATGAAGAGAAAACATCACTGTCAGTAGAATTTATAGAGATGTTGTCGAGGGCCTCAAAGGGATTTCATTTCCCGACAGTTTTCTATTCAAATTGTAATTTCAGGGCTGGGTGTGGAGGAACCTTTTTGGCGACTCAGTCCCGGTGAGGGGCAGGGTGAGGGTGCCACAGCCACAAGCAGCAGGGGAACAAAGGGATCAGCCAGCCCTGCCAGGCGTGAACACCAGTTTGAGAATTTTCCCCTGAGCTGGGAAACAGAAATCACCACGAAAAAGCAGTAAAAAGGTGCCCAGAATGAGCCCGCCTCCGTTTCAGCCTGATTTTTAAAATTTCCTTCAAAATCACTTATGTACTGAGTGGGATGGAAAGGATATGAAGAACCTATTGTGGAGCCTACATATATTTTTTGTGAAATCAGAGACTGCTTCTTTCCTTTCCTTTTTTGGCTAGGGCATCTTCTTAAGATGCTTTTTAAGTTAAATTTCTCATTTTAGGGTCTTGAACTGGAGTGACGAAACCAAACAGGGTCACCCTCACACATCTCATTGCTTTGAAAACTTGCCAGTGGTTTGGGCTGCCTAATTTGGGGAGTTTGACCCGAGAGATTTCGCTCCTGCAGGAGTCCTGAGCAAGTCTGAAAGTTTCATGGAGAGGACCCCACAGCTCAGGAAGAACACATGTCCATATACACCTCTGGTTAGGCTTAATTAAGCAAATTCACCTCCTGGAAGATGCAAAAACCGGACCTGAAGGCAGCTGAACCATCCCTTGAAGCTGGTGACAGCAATGGGGAAGGCCCTCGCAGCAGTTCCACTTGGGGAAATTGTGAAAACTGAAAGCAAAATTGAGATTTAAAAGGGATTAAAAAAAAGAAACCATTGCAAAACAACAGCTTTTTCTGGGCTCACAGCAGCTCATTACGGAGCAGTTGCAATAAATCACCACCCAGTCTGGCCACGGAGCTCGGCTGAAGTCAAAGGAGAAGGAAGACACAACATTCCTGGGAGCTGTCATGAGGAGCCCTGCCCCATCCTTCCAAGGCCTGCGTGAGCAGGAACGAGACAGGCTGCAAGGAGGCCAAGTGCTAGGCAGAAATTATTTCACTTCCTCCGTGCCTCTGCAGCATGAAACATTTCTCGCCCTAAATCAGCTCCCATTAATTTATTGCAGAGGTTTAGGTTAAATCATCTCAATTGCTCTTTTGTTCTGGGGACGGCGCTCTCGTTTTTTATAGATATTTATTAGTGCAGCTCTCAGACAGCTGATTTCATTTCCCATCTCTCTGGGTTTTGGCTCTGTGGTGGGAAGGATGGAGTCACGAAGCTGAGGCTCAGGACCAGACCCTGGGATGCTCCTTTCCCACAGACCTGCCACAGCCTTTGGAATAAATGTGGTCAGCCAGGCAAGCCTCGAACAGGACCAGCTGAACCAAAGCTGAGCTCAGACAGGCTGAAAAAAATTGAGTGCAGGGATGTCTCCAACTCACAAAGAGCCAGAAGATATTGTCAATACTTCCCTTCCTAATATAGCAAGAATGCAAAAACCTTGAGCACAGTATTTCACATTTTGATATATTTGTAATGACTATTTAATGTAGGAATTCCTGTGCTCCTCTCTCCCAGTGTCTTTGTAAACTCGAGGTGAACCACTTCCCTGCTCCCCAGCCATGGCAACAGTGCCCACCTGGTCATCACCCGACCACCCACAAGCTCCAATATTTTCCATCTTAAATCCCCTCGGAATGCTCAGGCAGGAGCATCCCAGGCAGGAGCATCCCCTGGGAGCACAGGCTCCCACCTCAGGGGAGGCAGGATGAAGACACAGAGCTTTTCAGGGTGGCAGCCTCAGGCTGAGCATCTCCATCCACGCATTTTAACCCAGCCCAGGGAGTTTTCCACTCAGATCCTTCAGGGGCAGCAGCTCCCCTACGACTTGGGACACGATGTTAGGTTGAGTTCCAGCCCACACTGGGTTCCTGGGCTGTCCCTGCTGGGCTTGTGAATAGCCCTGTAAATGTATTTTACTGCCTTTCTCTGTTTTACATGGATATGAGTCTGGAGGACAGACTATCTCCAGCCTTTTCAGCTTAGAACTCTGGCTTTTGGTTAAAATTGAATTTTAACATCATCTTTCAACCACCTTGGAAGCCAAAGAGGAGCTTGCAACACCTCAGAAAGAAAGGGCTGCACGAGGAAATTGGGGTAGGTGATCAAAGTGATTAAACCCAGGGCTCAGCCCTGGTCTCTCAGCCAATGGGAATCAGAACCATGGATTGGAAATGAGATGCAGGACCTCAAAGTTGTAATTAATTAAGCAGGAAAAGGACAATGTGGTATTTTATATCCTTTACTCAGACAGGTGCTGCATGCTGTACTGATGATTATTAACTGGATACTACAGTGAGAGCTGCATAAAAACAGATATTTACACATGTACCTTGGTGCCCTTCACAGAGTGGATGTGCACCTCTGGACACAAATTTTCCCATCCAATATTCCTCTCAGACTCTCAGATAAACAACAGCTCTGTGGTGGGAGGAAGATAATGGGGACAGCATTTTTCAGCTTCAGTGTAAAAGAGGTTTCATGAGTTTGTTTCCCAGCCAGGAAGGGAATCCCAGCAAGGAGCCACTGGTTTGATTCCCAAAAAGCTGAGGCTCAGCAGAAAACCTTTACAGCGCCTGGGGGAGACGATCTTCAGAGTCCCCTTCTCATCTCACCTGTCCAGTGACTCGGTGAGCCTGCAGGAATGATGGCAAAGCTTTCCTTGGTTAAATGATTCTGCACAAGGCAAACAGAGCCATAAAAACCCCCAAAACAGAGTTTTGTTTCCTTCCCAAGGAGGAACCTTAAAGTAGAATGGTTTTCCTTTTAATCCAGGGCCTGCAGAAACATCACCATGGATGATACTAGAATTCGGGGGGGAAAAAAGGAAAAAAAAGTGATTTCTGGTTCCTGTTGTCACCTCTGCCCAGTGGGACAGCAGGAAATTCACAGCCAGACAGTGCCAGGGTTACCAGATCCACATCTTCCACAGGTTCCACTGCAGCTCCTGCTTTTTCTGCCAATGCCTGTGGTGGAAATGCTGAATGAGACTGACCCCAAGACTCATCCCCAGGGAACTCCAGAAACAGCCTTCCTCCAGCTCAGCATTTTCCTTCTTAGAGGTGCTGGCCTTCAAAAATAGAGAGAGAGTTTCATTTCCCTACCAGCAGCAGATTAATACTGATGACTTTCATGAAGTGAATTGATTCTGGAGTGTAATTATAACAGCAAGGAAATCATTTAATGGTCAGCAAAGGATGAAAATTCAGATGTTGACCAACATTATATGGAAAAAAAAGTGAGATGGAAGATGACAAACACCAAACAGAAATTTAGGAGAAAGATTTTAGGAGAACACAGACTTTGTGAGGAATAAAATAGAGCAGGAGAATATTTATTAGGAAAGTGGGACTAGCCCCTGCTGAGAGAATTGATGGTTGATCCTCTCTCCATAGGATAACCAGCTCCTGGGCATTTTTCTCAATTAGGATTGCTCAGAAGAAGTTCAAATGTATCACCTTCAGTCTCCAAGCAGCCTGGACATGCTTTTATTGCCTTGTTTTCCTTCCATTTTGACTTCACTGTTCCTGTATTTTATTTTTCCCAGAAAAACAGAAAAATAAAAAAAGAAGCTTTGCCTTAAACATTTCTCAGCCCCTGAATCTCCACGTGTGAAGACTTTTTCTTTCCTCAAGCACCTCCAGGCTGATGGATCAAACTGCAGAAGCTGTCAGAGCCAGCTACACTGCACTAAATATTTCCAGAGAATCACATTTATACACACAAATCATTTATACATCACAGGTACAGAGAGAGGAAGAATCCAACACAAACACAGACACACACAGGAGTGTCTGCTTTGGGGAATAATAGTGAGAAGGTAGTTAAAATAGTGATACAGATTGTCAAAACATTACCTCAAAATCAAACTAACATTATCATCCCAAAGGCAATGTTTTATGCAGCACTTCTGCAAGAATTGAGGGATTTTGGGGTTTTTTTTGGTCCAGAACTTTGTTTTTTCTCTCTTGAAAATAAATATTTTTGAGCTGCGCTTTTCAAAGTTTGCTGGATAAACTCAGGCCTCAAATAACAAATTGTTTTGCATGAAAACATGCATTCTGTTTAAGCAGTTACATTAAAGGTATAAAACTCTAGATGAGTCCAAACCTTTAATGAAAACATGTTTTCCCTTCTGTAAAACAACTGCATGTTTTATCTTCTCCAAAAAATACAGTTTAAAGTAGCGGGAAAAAAAAATTATTTGGGAAATCATTTCTAGATCAATATCAAGGAGAAGTGTTAATAAAGGATCTTTGAAATTTGAGCTGTGATTCCTAATTTTGGTTAATTTCCTGCCTTGAAAAAACCAATTTCTGGGCATTTTCCTCTGTTTTGCCTCCTGCCATTTAGGGTAGGGGAGCAGCAATTGGGTGATGTGACATCTCACTGGCAGTTTCACTGGCACACCTGAAAAATGTGGTCTGATAAACACTGACACAGAGAACCCTGCTCCAAAACAAGTCTAATTTTGTCAGATCTGCTAAAGAAGAGGGTGAATGGGGTGAGGATTAAAGCCAGGACTGCTCATGGAGGGATGGCAAAGAGCTGGGCTTTTCTCAGAGACTTGGCCAAGCAACACATTGATTTGGTAGGTTCTTAAAAAATATATGGTGAGGCATTACCACTGAGCTCCCTTCCCAAAGATCACAGGTTCATTTGGAATAGATTTCACCTGTCCTGGCCAATTGGAGCACTGGGAGGAATGAGTTTAAGGGCAAAATCCCCACTTCTCTCATGGACAAATGCACCTCCTGAGGAAGTTTCACTGATTTCCTGCAGAACTACCTCTGCTTTCACACGATTGAAAGACCCACTTTTCCCCTTCAAAGTCGCCTGGGAAATGGAAACTTACCAGGAAAACAGCAGTTTCTCCAACAAATCTTCAGGAAGGAGGATTTCACCACCACTTCCCACACGGCTGAGGACACTGACACATTGTCAGGAGGCTTCCAGGGGAGCAGAGGTGTCCCTCCCTCTCCAGACAGCACCAAGGTGTGTGTCCCCATCACGTCACTCTCTGCTCAGCTCCTGGCCCGACTCTACAAACCTCAAAAACACAAAAAAAACCACCCCAAAAAACAAAAGAAAACAAAAAAAACCACCCCAAAAACCCCAAAAACAAACAAAAAATAAAAAAGAGGAGAAAAGAATAAACACGCTGACAGACTTTACCAACATTTCCTATTTGCACAACAGCATTTTACTACTGGGAACCCAGCAGTTTGCTGAGAGCAGGGAGTTTTGTGGGATGTTCAGCTCCATTTACCTCCATTTTCTGCTGCAGGCACAAGCCAGCCAAGCTCTGGCACTCCGGGTTAAGTCATGGAACATTTTCGCTTTAAAACTGAAACCATATACAAGCTTTTGCTGAAAGCATTGTCAGATCAGCACTGGAAGATTTTAAATCAGGCCGTGCCTGTGAATGGGTGCATGAATGGCTCTTTTGTGGCCCTGTCACTTCTCAGGCACAAAGCCTTTTTAGCAAGCAAAATATTTTGGCCATTCTTATTTTTGCTGTGTGATTTATAACGCTGTCCCAAAGCCCTTTGTGAATTTAAAACGCTGTGACCGTGTTGTTTAAGAGAGGAATGGTTAAATATAATATTCCCAGATCCTCATGGTCTTGTGTGAAGCCTGCAAATACTGACAGGGATGCGTTCAATTGAACATGGGATGGAATTCTGGCAGAATCAGAGCCATTTCAGAAATACCAAGTGTTTTACCCAAGAGCTTTGCAACCCATAGAGCACAGAAGACTTCAGTGGGATTCCTTCTGCAGACAGAACTGTGTCCTTCTGTCTTAAACAGGAATTGATTCAGGCTCTCAAAACTGCAAAGCAGGAACCTGAGGTTGAAGTTTAGCTCTTCATTTTGACCACTGAAGGTAAGAGCATGTTAACTTTGTCTTTGGAGAAGCCTTAAATCTAAACGAATGCAAGAGTTTGGGGCAAGAGAAGCTCAGGCATTAACACACTTGGTAACTACTGCCTTTACTCATAATGTCTAAAAAATAAAGACAAATTTGATGTATTTTTAGAATGCATTTTATTTTTTTTCCTTTTTTTAGAAATCTCCTTAGAGGAAAAAGCTGAAGTATCAAAAATGACAGTTTTAAACACTGTGGGTTTCTACAGAAAGTTAAAATAGAGTCAGTATCAACTTTAGTGGCACTTTACTCCCAAAAGCAAGAACACCTCATAATGCAGAGTGCCACAGAGAACCTCCAAGTAAAAGACATTTCTCTGTATGCTTTGATTCAGAAGAGACCATTCCAAACTCACAGCTGCCCCTCAAACAAAGCTGGAGATGATTTATCCAAACCATGCCTGGGCTGAGCTGGGAAAGGTTCAGCACAGTGGTGGCTGAGAATCTCCTTATGCCTGATATCTGGGAAAGAGTTGATCCTGAACACAATCAGAGGCTGTGGGGATGCAAAAACACATGGATAGTGCTCTCCCTTCCCACGTGCAGGTGATAGAAGGTCCACACAGAGGCTGAACTCAGCTTTTAGAGCACCACAGGTCAGGTGTAGCAGGCCAAGGCTCTGCAGAGGGGGAGAAGCGCAGCGCAGGAGGGTTTGGAGCCTCAGTGCAAAGATTCTGGCTTTATCCTATAAAAAAACCCTTTTAGTTTACATCTCATCCCTGCTGGAAGTGCCAGTGTCCCTGTTCCCCAGCCCACACGGGGTTACATGTCCTCGAAGAGGTCCTCTGGCTCACAGGAGTTTTCCAGGGTCTCCAGATCCCAGTCTGGGCAGTGCTGCCCCGGCGTCGCCTGCGGGGCCAGGCCAGGCCTGGAAACAAAAAGCAAAGGGATGTGAGACACATTTGGGAGCAGGTACAGGTAATCCCAACGTATTTTGGTTCTGTTCAGGTTACATCTCAGAGCAAAGTGGTTTCTGTGAGACCTGATCACCCTCTGAGGTGGCAGTGGCAAAGCAAGCAGACGAAATTCGGTTTATAAATGCCACAGCTTCAGCTCTTCTTTTAGAAGATTTTCAAACACCCTGAGAATGACCATTTCACCCACAATTTCCACATGGAGAGCGAGGAAGAGCAGCACAGATGCAGAAATCATGCTAAGAGACCATGTTCCCTACTTCTGCTCTCTCTCCAAGACACGATTCCAGTAAAGGGAAGGGGATGTATCCTGTGTTCCCAAAAAAAAATCTCATGGCATTTGGAACAGCTTCTGATCCCTGTAGGAATTACTCTTATATATATATATATATATATATAGGCTGAATCCACAAAAAACCCCCTGAATCCTCAGAGAAACCTTTTCTTGTGTGAGTTTAGAGGGGATTTATGGATCACAGGGATGTGTGTTTCCAGTGACGAGACATTCCAGGTCAGCACCAGCCACTGCCTTGGAAAAAGGATGTGATCTCCTAAGCTTGGCTCAGGAGCTGGCTGCAGGGAATGGGTGTAGGAAGCAGGGATCAGACCTGCTGTGCTGTACTGCAGGATTTGGGGCTGGCCAGAGCTTCACAAGGGTTGAGGGTTCATGCCCAGGTTTATTCCACTGGTGCCATCCTGACAAAAAGGTGAAAAAATCATTTATTGCCCAGGATGGAGAGAACTGGACAGAAGTGGTGGAGAGTTCTGCCCTCCAGTGCTGCCCTGTGAGGGCACAGTGCAATGAGGCACACATTGAAATCTTAATTTTCAGACTGATTCAAGCATCTGCCTTCAGCTGCTCCGTGTGGTACAGTCAATACAGTTGGTCAAAATCAAGAATTTGAATTTTCAGAACCAGATTTTTCCACAACTCCTACCTAGGAATCTCTAGGGAGCAGAAGCCTCTATAAAACGTGGCCATTTCCAAAGGCAATGAGCTCCCAAAGACAGCAGGCACTGCAGGGCTCCCACTCCAAGCTCCTCAGGCCCTTGGAGGCTCAGAGCTCTGCCCATTCTGTGTTTCCTGGATCTGGGGAATGAGTTTCATTTCACCCCCCCCGTGCTGCTGGGCAATCAGCAAAAGCCCAGTAAATGCTGAGTCTTGGATGCTGCCACTTCCCAAGAGCTTTCCAGCATTCAGAAGGGTTTCCTCACCACTCTATCTGACACTCCAGTTCTGCAAACCCCTCTGAATTCAATGTATTGCTATATCCAGATTACGATAATTACTTTCTCTGAAAGTCTAACGAGCTTTCCCTGAGACGTCTTCCAAAACACTCTTCTTCAGCCCTGAATAAATTGTGCCCAAGCATTTTTTACACCCCTTTTGCAGTGACATTTTTATATTCCTTTTGGCACGTAGTGACACCTAAACAGAGACTTGCCTCACCAAAAGTCACTGGGATTAACTGTGAAACAGACCTGCAAGAATTGGACCCTTCACCAATGACCTCAGAGCACCCCACGCTTCTCTGGTGCCTAGAAATCAACTTATTTAAAAACAAAACACAGGCACCAAGCCCCAACAGAGAGCTATCAAGTTCAATCACCAAAGGTGTGCAGTTCTTCCACCTTTGTGTGTTCATCTCCAGTGAGAAGAACACGTGTGAACCACGCAGCGTGGAGCCACACTCTGATCATTTAAATTAATTCCGAAAGGTCTCATTAGCAAATAAATTAGGCTGTGGAGGCCTTTGGAGGGTATCTCAGGTATGGATTTTTGATTTTGATTTTTTTTTTTTTTTTTTTGGAGCATGTGCTCATTTATTGTTCAAGCATATAAGAATTAAAAGAGCTCTGAGACCCCACATTTGTTGGCTGTGAGGTTTCAGCTATTCCAGCGTTTGCTGATTTGGACAAGGAAGCCTGGCAGGGCTTAGGCAGCGTCAACAACCATTCCATCCTCATGGGCTGAAATAACAGTTTTCAACACCATCCGTGAGATCACATCTTTCAGCCAAGCCACTGTTGAGTTTTCACATTGCACAGTGAGAGCTATTAAGCTTCTGTGTCCTCGTAGCAACATGCTCCTCATTTAATCTCCAAAAGCTGCAGCACTGTGCCTCTGAACGAACCCAACCCCAAGTGCAGAGGGGAGGCATCAGGCTCTTCACACAAAGCTCATCAGCAACTTAATTTGGGTGTTAGGGCTTGGTGATTCCCATTTGCATGGCAATTACTCACTGAATGCCAACAGCCTGCTTTGTGCTGTGGAGTTATTTTGGATCTGGGGTTCTCAGAGAGGCTGTATTTCCATATCCTGATGCATAACTGAGTTAATTTCTTTAAATTGCAGAGAGTTGTACAGCCCTCTCTTGCCAAAAAGCCTGTGAGTAAGGCATTCTTCCTAAAAGTTTATTCTTCTGTTGGATCTCTTTTTGAAGTCCTGCCTTTTGGTAAACTTAAACTCCATTAACACATCTGGAGAACTGCTGACTGTAAGAGATCATTTCATATTTCCTGACATTTAGTTCATAAATTAAGACTGAAGACCAGACCCACAGCTGGTGTGAATCACTGGAGCACTAATAATGTCAGTGGAGCTCTGCTGACTTACACCAGCTGAGATTCTGGCCCCAGAGCTGGAAGAAAGTGGTTACATGACTTGATATTTCCTTCCAGAGCTGAGCAGGAGCCGTGAGGAGCAGGAGACACGCAAGGCTTTCGTTACCCAAGAGCACAGGGACTCAGAGCCCATCAGGGTGATGGCTCTGCACAAGCTGTACAAAAACCCCGTTATTTTCTGGAAAGATGAAGTGTCCTTGCACTTTGCCATGCCTCTAGAGCCAGCCCAGCACATTGTGGTTATGACCCTACCCAAGCTTTTGTCCTTGAGCAACTCTCATGGGATCTGGAAAGAGAAAAACCCGTGCACACCAACGTAGATGGAAAGGTTTCCCAAGAAACTTGAGTAATCCAGGACCGTGGCCTTGAATCACGACATTATTTTCCTCATTTCTTAGTAATTAAAATAATTGGTTCCAACCCTAAGCGGGCGTTTTACCAGGAGAGGGGATCTCAGCTCTCACCATCTGAATTTCTCAGTGTGTGCATCCTTCCCCAGTTTGGTTTAGTGGTTCCCTGCTTCATTTGGACACGAATCTTAATGAAGGCTTAATACCATGGGTAGACAATAACAGAGGATAAAACCTGATACACACTTCCTTCAAAACCATAAAAATAGGTGGCAGCAGCAGCTCGTGGACAGAGAATTATGACAGCATTAACACAGAAACCTCAAATTTCTGGTGCCCCTCAAACCCTGACTAAAGCTCGTGGTTACAGCTAAAAAACCTTGGCCTTGAATAACCAATGCCCCGTGGTGCTCCCACTGGGAGAAGTCCTGACTGCCCATGGTTATTGGGCAAAAAGAGGGAAGTCAACCATAAACAGAGAAAGGAATGGTGTCATGGAGGAGGGGGAAAAGCCTCTCAAGTGAAGTGAGGCAATGAGAACTCCTTGTGCAGACAGAACTCTTTAAAATGTAGTTATAAAAACGGGGGTAGGCTAAATGGAAGCTACATGTGATTAAAAATGTGATGGTATTCCCCCTCAGAGATATGCTAGAGTGACTATAATATAAGGTAAATTATAAAGGCATTTTTGTTTTTAATTCAATGTAGGCTGGAGAAAGAAAGTAAAATGCTTTACGTTTTGGCAGTAGTAAGAGCATTCAGCTTCCAGATATAGTTTTTGCTGGCATTTATTCCTAGCAATGATATGAAAACAGGCCCATACACTTCTAAATGATCCTGCAAAATATAAACCCCAGCAAGTCTTGAAGAACTTGCTGGATACAGTCAGCTTCACGACTTGAAATTGGAGCTGAGGGACTTCTCCATAAATTAGTGAAGAAACTGAGATTTTTTTCTGCCCATTTCAGTCATCTGAAGAGAGCAGTGGTGTCAGGGGCCATCAGAGCCCAATCCATACCCGGCCCCAAGACAAATTCGTAGGAACTAGAGAAAAATACTCAGGAAATAGCTGAATAGGATGATTCCTGAGACATCCATGGGTGCCATTTCCCTACGCTCAGTGTTTATCAAAGTTTAGTCTTGGTTGAGGTGACCAGACAGACAATGACAACAACAACAACAACAACAACAACAATATTAATAATCTTGTTCAATTACACACTTAATGAAGAATATTTTCAATGCAGCAACCACAAAGTTAATGTTCAACTGGGGAATCAAATGTTCCTCAAAAAGCTTCCACCTCTGGCTGGAGGCCAACCTGCAGCTGCACCTGCATCCATCACCACCTCTGCACAGTAGGGTGAGCCTGGAATTCCCTCAACAAAACACAATTTAAGGCAAAAACTTCAAAAACCATTTTAAATATTGTCTTCAGCTCCTGTGAGCGACACTCTTCATTCTCTAGGACTAGGAACCATCAGATGTGGGAGGATTTTGTTTTATACTTGCACAAGTTGCGTGGGTTTTTTTAGTTTACATATCCTTGGAATCCTTCAGAGGGAGGAAAGTGAACTTGGAATCCCTCAGATATCCTATATATTGGCACACAATGATTGCAGCAAGAGCAAACTCACAAATTTGCGCTATTGAGAAGATACTCATGTATCTCTGAATGGCATCACTTCTAATATCTGATCTAATTTCCAATAACTGGTCTAGATCAGTGCTCAACATTTCTGTTCATCCACTCCATTTATTTAGCCCTACAAAACAGAAACTTTTTTACGGACTTGTATCCTTTGAGTTGCAAACTCCCAGTTAACTTCAGCTGGCATTGGTGCAGGTCCTTACGTACAGAGAATATTCTGGTTTAGCAATACAAATACAGCCTCGGATCTTTCCATCTGATCAAACACGCTTACAAATGCTTACTAACAAAGATCTACTTAAAAAATGTAATAATAGATGTCACTTACAAGGGAAAAGCCTAAACCATGTTTGTTTTAGACAAGTGGCACACATTTCTGTGGCTCATTTCCACTTAAAGTCCTTCCTGCTTAAATAAACTAGACCACATGCACTCTGAGGAACACACCAGCACCACTGCCTCCACTGGGGGAAAAACACAAATCTCTGAATCACAGCTACAAAAGTACAGAGCAAAGGAAAAACGTGGTTTGTTTAGGAATTTTGTCAAGGCCTCCCATAAATCCAGCGCATTGCAAATCTACTGGCAAATGCTGGGAGACATTTCTCATCGTCCTTAAGCACTATTTATCACATATACATTTATATAACACCAGCGCCGGCTAAACTGTGCCATAATCCTGCTCCAGGCTGTCAGATCCTGGGGCTGCCTGCTCTCCCTAACCCTTTCCTGCCCCTCAGGGTGGTCACAGGCAGTGCCCAGAGACCCCAGAGGGCAAAGAGAAACCCCTGGATCAATTTCTTGTGCAGGGAATGTGTGTCCTGGTGCTCCTCCATCTGCATCCCCGAGGGCAGGAGGGGTCAGGGCGGCTGCTGCAGCACTGCAGTGTGGAGGGACGGGGTTTTCCACTCCAAAATCTGGTCACTGCACAAGGCAGGTACCACTGAAAGCCATGCTGAAAGGAATAACAAAAGTAAAGAGTATATTTAACTGGAGAAAAATAGGAGTTGGTTCAAAGTTAAGTCTTTGCTTGCAGAGCCTCCTGAACCACGGGCTCAGCCTCCAGCTCTCTGCACTGACTGCTGAAGAATGAAACCTCCCTCACCACAAATTAATAACATTTAAATTATCCTGAAAGAAAAAATGGACTGGTTCAGCATCTCTACGATGAAAATTCCCCTCCTAATACCAGACTGGGGTACTCGGATTTAGGAGAATCCGTGGACTCAACCCAAAAAACAATCTTTTAAAAACTCCTACAACTGAATTAAGCTCATTCTTTCTCCCTGCTGAACAATTTGCACACATCCACCTGGGCACCATCAGGAGCCCATTACTGCCAGATCACCTATTACCCACAGATCTGCTCAGCAGGTTTTGGATCGTTCACTTTAATCAGCTTATTGCAGAAAACCTCCTCAGATCAGCAGTGCATGTGGGTATCACTCATGTAGGTGTTTTCTAATGACAAAATGCACTTAGAAAAACAGAGCAGCAGCAGCTCTTAATAAATCTGGGAGCAGTGGCTTGGATAAACAGGGAGCAGGATTCAATTTACAAGCCAAGGTAGAGCAGATGAAGTATAGCAAGCTTTTTTTCCCCCTTTAAGAGGTTTCTATTGAATAGAAAATTATTTTTAGAACTGAGAACTGTGCTTTCCCCTCTGCTGCCTCTTAACTCCCATTCACCCTCTCCCTGTGTTCCTCCCGACCCCTCCCCAGCCACAGCTCTGAATTCATTCATACCTTTCCGAAATGAGATCAAAGCTTTGATAATTAAGATCAAACAATCGCCCACAGTGACACCTGTGAGAGATGAAACCTGTCCCAACAAACAGGAGCGGAATAAAAACCCCAAAAACCAGAAAGAAGGTGAGACAGCACATTCAGACTGAACAGACAAGTTCATTACTTGTTGGGATAAGTGCTGCAAAAGAGTCTGGAGAATGAGATTTTTAAGAAAGGTTGCACCAAATAAACAACAAAACCCCAGCTAAACAAAAGGATGGGACTGGCCCTGTGTGTTCCTTCCGTGATAATTCTTATAAAATGAGGGGTTTTCTTCTTAATTTCTGATTTCCACCTTTCCAAAGGTCGAGGAACAGTTGCAGGGAGCCCATGCACCACATGTCCCCTCTGCCAGACACTCCTTCTCAGGCTCCAGGCTTTCAGAGACACTTAATCAGGAAATTAAGCACAGGTCTTGGATAAAACTGAGGCATTTGAGGCTGGACTAGCAGGCTCATCAGGGCCATTAACCACGGGAAGGTGTGACCCCGGTGTCCCACAGCCACTCTGCTCTCCCAGCCTGCTCAGCACCTGCACTGGACACCTGCAAGTTCCATTGCACAGCTGGTGTTGACCTAAAAAAAAATCACTCAGCGATTTTGGGTCGCCGTGACCCATATTGGGGTGGAATCAGCACCTCCCTGAAAGAGGGAAAGAGGCTGTGTCAGACAGGCTAAAAAAGGGAAACGGAGGGATGAGCTGTCCATCCACTGTCCAGCTGTCTACAGGGTGAGAACAGCTGTCCTTGGGTCAACCCAGCGCTGCCCAGAGCCCCTTGTCCAGGTGCTCTCCCAGCCTCCAGCCCTTGGCAGCTCCGAGGCTCCCCGGGTTGCCTTTGGTGTGTTCAGCAACTTTCAGAACATTTCTCTTTCCCAATTTGGCCCTGTGTCCTCTCAAGGCCATGGGAACTTCCCAGGGTCTTGGAGACACCCCACACATCAAGTATAGGAATAGAAAAACCACAGCAGAAAAACAGAATACAACGAGAAGGGGGAGAAATGAGATAAAATCGACCAGATACCAGTGCACAGAGATTTTCTTTACACAGCTGTCTCAACTCCAGCCCAAGCCAGATTTTTACCTTCAGTTCTGACATATTAGTACAAACCTAAAGCATCTCCAGACAATTTTCTTGTACTGCTGCGGTTCAAAGCAGCATCCAAACCCCAAACATTACAGTTTTAATCCACAGAGAGCCTTGAAAACATTCCCAGTGCTGCACCACCACTGAAAAATTCAGGTAGTTTGCCTTTTTGCTGAGCTTCAGCACAGTGCTGTACAGGAATTTCTCATCTCACATTAAAAGCATTATGAGAAAAGGGAACACCACGCAGGTGGGCAGCTGGGACTTTATTAGGAGAAGGCAGGTGTCAATCAGAGCAGAGGAATCATGGATCACACGTGAAACAGGTGCTGCTGCCTGGGTGAAACAACCCAGAAAGACCACTGGGAATGGAAATGCACCTGGATCTTGGGGCACTGGTAACAAGTCCACCCAGAGGAAACCCACGTGGTTTTATGCACCCTGTGGTACTGGGGAAAAGGGAAAGGGTAATGCACATTTTTCAAGCGCACCTCCTCACCTGATGTCTCCATTGTTTTCTTTCCAGGGGAAAGGAAATTGGAGTCAATAATAGGTTCATGGCCCAAAAGCACAGGGAAGAAAGTGTCTGCTGCTAATTAAGATTGTGACAGTTTGAGCATTCTGAATCCTGATTCTGTCTGAAATGGGGATCTTTGCAAAGGGGAGAGACGAAAGGAAAGTGAAAGAGCAAGACACAGGAATTCCCATCTGAAAGAGCAGATCACAGCCTGGGATAAAATCTCATGTTCAGAATGGCCAGTTCAGATAGTACAGAGTGATGCAAACAATTTAAAAGACCTAGTTGTTCAAAAAGCATTATTTTAAGTGCTTTTTAAGCACTATCATAAATAAAAATAGTTGCTTGAACAGTCTCCCAATAAATCTGGCAGACCAAAGACATTCCTGGTATCATTAGGGGGAAAAAAAATTTCAGAATTCAGTCTGAAGCACAGGTTTTCTGTTTGAGCTTAGTTTAACTTCTTGTTAAATAACCAACATTGCTTTTAAAATAATTTACCAGCTGGGTTTCCAACCCATTCTACATTTCCATCCTTGGTATTGCTAATTGTAATAAAAATATTCAGGCAAGAGTAACAGAAGCTCATTCTAAACCTGGTGGGAACCACCAAGAGCAATTATATCGAGGGTTTTGTGCTGTCAAACCATCGGGTTTCGGGCCTAACATAATTCCTTGGAGCCTACACTTTCCCTGTCCTAGCAGGAAAAGACTGCAAGCTGTTTTCTGATGGGAATGCAGTGAGGCCGAGGAAACAGACCATTTAACTGCAGAGCACCACAGCACTCTGTAAACCACCAATAAAGTTATAAACGTGAAGAATAAGTTCGATATTACTGGTGAAAAAATACGACAAGGGCCTCGAGGAATTTCAGAGGTCTTGTTTCTGGTTTCTGTACCTACAGTTCAAACCCAATCTACTCCTGCCCTTCTCTGATGACCACACAGGCACATTTCACTGACTCTTCCTAACAGCAAGAGCTCAACAGGCAGCAGAAAGAGTTGGAAGATATGATATAAAGAAAAAAAAAAAACCCTCTTATTTGCTTACTAAAGCCGTACAAAACCAGAGCAGCAAGAAATGCTCATGCTCCCAGGCAGAATTTACAGAGCAAGGTGTTTCTCTTCCTGTAAGCATCCTAGACCTGATCCCAGCTTTACAAAAATCAGCAGATTCAGAAGGTTTGGCAGCGGACTGGAGGCTTATTGAAACCTTAAGCAGTTCTCCTCAAGGCTTTAAACAGCAGAAAATCATGAAAGGAAATACCTCTTGTAAGACTTCTCTATTGCTGCTTTCAAAAATGAGAGGGGATAAAACCAGTCATCCCCCTTTTGCAGAGGAGGGATGAAAAATGGGATAGCATAAACATCCAGGACAATCCTTTTGAAGTTTGGATCAAAAAAAAAAAA